>VXBO01006350.1:4162-25119 GCA_013400135.1 Rhinoptilus africanus
AGTGGTGGAATCGCCATCTCTGGAGGTATTTAAAAGACAGACAGATGTAGTGCTGAGGGACATGGTTTAGTGGTGGACTTCGCAGTGTGAGGTTGGCAGTAGGACTCAATGACCTTAAAGGTCCTTCCCAAACTAGATGATTCTGTGATTCTATGATTCATGCCCTGCAAGTCCTTGCTGAGCCCTACACGGAGGTCCTCAAACCCTTCCCCTCTTGTACCCTCAAAGACTGAGGATGTCGTGACAGTTTAAGGGTGGTTGGTGCAGTTCCACGGCTTCTGGAATACAACCTCCTGCCTCTGCGATGCTGCTGAGAAGGTGCAGAAGCCATCAGAGCTGCCTCCAAACTGGCCTGGCAAGGCTCTGCTTCAATTAGAAGGGGCTGGTGCAAACACCAGCCTCGCCTCCAAGCGCTGATGCGTTAGGTGTGGTGGTCACATACCACTAGTCATACCCTGCCATCTGTTACCCCTCTGGCCATGCTTTTGGAGTTCCATTGCGGATTGATTAATACCCGGCTCCAGGCAGCACTGTCAGCTGCACACACGGGGCGGCAGGGTTCAGCACACACCAACACAGGCTCCCTCATAAAACGTAGTGCAATACTGAGGGGGAGGGGGGCATGCTGAGATTTGATATATAAACTTGATTTAAATGCAAAAAGGCTGCGCATATAGCACAGAGGACGAAGGTGCAGGAGCTTTTGCTCCTGCAAAACTGTCAGCTGGAGGCAATGCGGCCTTTTTGGAGGCTGGCTTTTCTGAACAGATTACTGTTTCTACAAATCTCCGTCACTTCATCTATGAAACTGAGGGCCCAATTCATCTATGAAACTGAGGGCCCAATGGAAACCTTTAACTGTGAGGGTTCGTGCTGCCTCTTTCTGAATGGCTATGGTTTCACTGTCATCGTCATCTTCCTCAGACTAATCAAGATCCATTGTGTCACTCAAGGGTGAAAGATGGAAAAATGGGGTTAAAAGCTGGGCATTCAGTTTCATAGATGAACTATCAAAAATCCCTTTGTATTGGAGCTGCTTGTTCTTTGAGGGTTGTTCCACGTGAATCCCTGGCTCCCATAAAACATTTGCATTAACATGCACGAAGAAACCACACAAGTCTAAAAAAGAAGCACAAGCACAAAAGCTGCAAAAAGAAATGGTTTGTGTGAGCTTGCAGACAGGGGCACAATACAGACATCTCCTCTTCGCTCCATGTGGAGAGATATATTCAATTTACTCCCTGTAAGTCTGCCTCCCGGGAAAAGGGCTGGGAGATGAATGCAAACTGAAAGCCACTCTTCAGACAGCGTGGGGGATCTCAGGGCTCACTGTTTCCAGCACCAGTTTCCAGCATCCCAGCAATGCAGTTCATCCCTGCCCCAGCTTCGCCACTCCAAAAGCTGCCAGACAGTACTGAGTTGTGTTTAAAAAAAAAACAAACAAAAAATAACTTAACAGGAAAATTCCAGGAAGCTGGAGGGCATTCGGGGAGCAGTAAGTGAAGGGGATGGGGTGAGGGGCACAGCATGAGTGGCCTGAGGATGGGTCTGAACCATTGGGGTGAGTAAGAAGAGGGTGGAGGTGATGAAGCCTGTGAGTTGTTAAAGGGTGGGACTTCCCAGTGGTATTTGTTTGGTCATCCATTTAATTCCCGCCAGCTAATACATCTCTGCCAAAGTCATGCCTTCATTAAATGTCTTAGTAAATCATCCAGCACATTTAACAAAATAAAAGGTGTAAAAGGAAATACTAGTTGTTTGACTCATTCTAAACCTCTAGCTCTCCTTCCCTGTCCTGGGGAACAGGGAGCAGAATGAGGGTGGTCTGCCTGGTCCCAGGGTGAATATTCCAGCACTCAGTGTTTAAAGGGGGCTGGAGCAAGACAGAAAGACTAAATACTTCTCAAATTTCTGCCTCATCTCAGGCTGGTTCCTCTTGTGATGATGAGGAAACCGTGATTCCTGAAAAGGCCACTTCCCTTTTCTTTCCACAATGAGGTGCTGCCTGGGCCACTGCTTTTTCCAGAGGTTTCCAGGACAGCCTGACTAAGCCCATGATTAATGCATCATTACCTCCCAGAACTATACAGGACTATGATGTGTTCCAAATGGAAGCTGCAGCACGTGACGATCAATCACAGCCCTTGCGCTCAAAGCCGCAAGGAGCGGCGCAGGTCAGGGATGAGGGGCTCTCTCGCCAGCAGAGATGAGAGGGTGGGTGAGACAAAAATAAGCAATAGGTAGGTATGTGTATTCCTGCCGATGACACAACTAGCATGGGGTAGGTACTGCCCCCCAGTCAGAAGAAAAAAGAAGCCCCCAGCTGCTTTGTGCATTTTGAGATACATGGGACCTCAGAAATAGCTCAAATAGCAGATGTACACTGGCTAACACAGGAGCCGGACAGTGACCGAACCAGTTTCTCTCATTTCTGTGCTCTCTTGCTCCGTGACTCATCATCTGGCATGAGGCAGGTGCCACTTATAGGCCATGACTCATGAGCATCCACTGAGGTGACCTGGGCTGGAACCTGCTCCTCCTTCTCCCAACCAGCCCTCCTCTGTCCCAGCCCCCACCACATATGCTTCTAATTATTATATGCAAATCTGCAGAGGAGAAAAAGACTCTGATGTTTCTAGCTGTTAATATCACACTGAAACTGCTGCTGAATAAAACCGCAGACACAATAAATCCTTTCTTATCACAGACACTCTAGTAGCAGCAGCAGCAGCAGGTGGAGGGACTACATTTCTATAGCACCTTTCTTCCTGAGCACTCTGGAAGCATACTGGAAATCTTACAAGAGCAGAAAATACACAATTCCTTTCTGGAACATGCATTTGCCTAGGCACTGGAGCCTGCCTGCTTCAGGCTTCCCAGAGCACTCAAGAACCCTCACAGAAAGAAAAGAAAATCCTGTAAGCAAATGAAATTGGCAGGCAGAATCAGTAGCTGAAGATGCCACGCTTAACTCCTCCTTAACTGCATGGCTTTGGCCAGGGCTCGGCTGCAAAGCAGGGCTGTCAGCTGGCTGCCTCCTCAACCTGCTCCTTTCACAGACCTGCCCGACTGAGGACCTTAGGAACCAGAGGCTGCAGATGAGTAGTGACAAAAACACAGGTAGAGTCAAAGCCAGCAGAAGTGCCCACTGAAGGTTCTCCCACCAACTTCTACGCCTGGGAGCTGCGAGCTCCAAAGTCTCCACCACAAGAGCGACAGGCGGTCAGGGAATAAAGTGTTCTGCTGAGGGAGTCAGCCATCAAACTCAGCACAGCTTTGCGAATCAAAGCCATCTCTCTGACCTGTGCCCGCAGGCGTACAAGATGGCAAAACTGCTCCCAAAGTCTATCGTATGGCTACAAGCAATCGTGAATGAGCAGCCATTCTTGCTCACGTATGCACTTCAGGGGCGAAGGCTCCTGAGATGATAGCAAGAGGTGGAGAGGGCACAGATGCTTCATAAGGATGGAGATATTCTCAACAGCACTGGAGATTTCAGGAGCTCCTGGGGATCTGAAGCATCCCTACAATTACTATACTTTGGAAAGACCTCTCAATGAGTGGTCACGAATGACTTCCACTGGGGCTTCAGGGCTTTCCTCCCTAATATTTACTGGAATCCGGCTTCAGACCATTGGTATTACACAGGTCATGGCAAAGGAGGGGTTCTGCTTATCCAAGGCTTACAGGAGGACAATTTCAGAAGCAAGTTGCACCTGCACAAGAGAACAGCTCCATCTCAAGTAGTTCTAGATCCTCCATCACCTTCATCTCTTGGGGAAAAGAGATGAGCTCAGCCCTGAAAGGGACAAAGATCTGTCTCCACAGTGAATATGATCTCACCCATACAAACTCCATCCACTCCATGGCTGCATATCTTCACTATTCCTTCCTTTCCATCCAGATTAAAAGATTCCCTTGCAGGAATCACAGCTGCAAAACAATCTTGAACTCTCCCTGCAAGGCAAAAGCACCAGTGATCACTGGAGAAAGCCCAACAAATGAGGAACTCAGTCTTAAGGTAACTCAGTTAAAGAGGCTGTAAAATCATATTTACTGCCTATTTAGCCCAGAGCTCCATGTATGTAGGAATCGCTCACTAGCAAGTGAAAACCAAACATTTACGGGATGGAAGATTACAGATGTACAGCCCCAGGTGGCAACATAACAAAAGCAGAACATGCAGCAAAGGAAGCTACAGGAGACTGAAGTAAATCCACAGCAGGGCCAAGTTCTTGAAATAACTGAAGTATTACCCCACAAGCCACTGTAAATAAAGCAGCCAGAAATGTCAAAAAGCCACACCAGTATTAGTTTCAGGCTTGAACACAGCGATGGTACAATGGTTTGCTACCAGGACCAGGTAGCCATGTCCCAGTAACTAGGAGAAGCAATGCAGGTATGGCATTACCTAGCAGTGATGGGTATCCGCTCTGCCAGACAGACGGAATGGCTGCACCTACAGAGCTGTGTTATTTTTAAATGATGGAATCCTACATGGAATTTCATACACACTGTGCACAACCAGATCAGGAGCTCCAAAATCAAGCACAAACCAAAAACATCCCAGCAGCAGCCATTTCTTGTTTTAGACGTTCTTCCTCACAGTGCACATCTCAATGGTTTTTCCAGCAGCAGCTATGGCCAACAGCTGACTCCTGCTAAGACTGCAGGAAACTTTAACCCTTCCCAGCTCTAGGTAAGACCAGAATATGCCAAGACCAGAAGCAATAATTGGATAAGCAGGAAGACATTTTCTGTCCCTCCAAAGCAGGAATATGCAATAAGCAATTTAATGGTCTGGAGGCTGGCAGCACCCTGATATGGGGATGACAGCATGCTGCAGAGCAAAAAGGCGGAGCAACAGCCCAATCAAGGCAGCATCTGACGAGACTGATGCATCAAATTTATCCTCCCCTTCAAAGACATCAGGACTACATACACTTTTGCTGCTGATTTCCAACTGCTTTAAGACCAAAGGATGGATTTTGCAAGTCCTTGAAGGTAGCTGGAGGATAAGACCCCGTAGCACAGGTTTGAAAAGGGAATTTTCCTGATTACTGTTAAGACTGTGCATTTCTTGACCCCTTTTTGGCCAGGTCCCTGAACAAACAGATCCTCTGTAATTAAGGCCAAATGCTGCCTGAATCTTATTTTGGCCAAATTCAGGGTGTGTGGGGGAAAAAAAAAAAAAAAAGCAGAGTGATTCCCAAGATGATGGGACAAGAAGCTTCTGAAGTGGGGACAAAACCTTGGACTATAGCAACTCTCTGCAAGATCAGTAAACTGCACTCTCCACATCAGGTCTTGATATGACATCCCTGACCAAAACATGTCTATCAAGAATGCTTTTCTCAAGAAAGACCAAGATCAAGGGCAACTACTGCCACCAGCTCAGAAATAGAGGGAGGAGAAAGATGTAATGGACAGATGAATATATTTAGTCTTCATGGATCAACTGCTACAGGGAAGTTTTGATTTCAGCACAGGAACACAGATGTCTACGGACTGAATCAGAGGAATCAAGCCCCGTCCTCCAGCTTTGCCAGCAGAGCTCAGATGCTCTGCATGAGGTGTAATAACGCCAAAGCAGGCAAATGAGTGACCGTCTGCTCCATTTTCCCCACCCATCACAGGCAGCCTCCTCCATATGGGAACAGCTTACGTATAGAAGAAGGTTTCACAACCTGCCCATAGAAATTTAGGAGCCTACACAATGATATTAGTATATATTCTTGACATCCTTTATAGTGTCACTTTTTTTTCTCTGAATTCTCATAACTTTTAGGGCTTGTAACTTGCTGAACCAGTGAGTTCAACATTGAATTACATGCCGCAGTAGTTGTTATCTGTCAGTCCTTTTGAACATACAGGCATTTAATTTCATTGCTTGTCCTTGGGGCTAGGGCAGGGAGAGTATCATATTTTCTACTACATTTGCCACCCCTCTGAGCAGTCCCAAGCTCTTCATTCTGCTCACGTACAAGAGTATTCCCAGATCCCTGGTCTGGTCCCCAACTTCTCTCCAAGTCTCTTTGTGATGTGTGAGTGTGTTTGTGTGTCCACATGGCCAGCAGCAAGGCAGAACTCAGAGGATCTGGATGAAACAGCAGCATCGATTTACGTAACGGAATATTTTCCACGCAACAGAACTAACAAAAGGCAAGCCAGAACCTTAATAAAATACTTATGAAGCAGCTCAGGCACTCCTCATGATTATACATACTTTTCTTCTGAGTGGAGAAACTTATCCCTTACAGAGGCTGGCAACCCAAACCAACTCAGCCTGTAGAGCTCTATTCGGCACAGTTTATTTTAGGATATTGCTCCACAAGACAGCTCATGTGCTAATTAGGCTTGGAATGACTGGGCTCAACAGAGCATTAAGTGTCTAACTAACTAAATCTGATAACCCTGGATTAACCAAGGTCTTCTGCTGAGGAAAGTCTTGCTGTGCTGCAGAGGATACATAGACCTATTCACTAGGAGAAAAAAGGAGGTCAAATGGGGATGATCCTTGGCGCTGTACTGGAAGAGCAGGTCAGAGTCCCAGGGGACACACCAAGACCACCAGAGGGATGACCACTCTGCTTATGATCACTTAAAAGGTGTTTGAGAGAGATGAGGAGACAATTTAAGACTGTAGCCTCCCAGATCTTCCTTCCCAGCTAGGACATGCTCACATTTGGACATCTTCTTTCTTGAAGCTATTGTGTCCTTTCTGTACCAGATATTTCAGAGAACAGAATAAGTACCTGTGACAAGTGGTGATGAAGAACTTACCTCTCCTAAGCCCTTGCACTGAGATGGGCCTCAACACAACCATGAGGTTCAAAACTCTACAAGTTTGGAACACATACTATAAATACACTGGCTAGTCTCATTCACACAAATGCCAAGCCATTTGGGAATACTGCTGGGCTTTGAAGATTTGTGGACAGTCACAGTATGTGAAAATTATTCCTACTATCAGTTTCAAATAATCCTCCATAATTTCCTGGAATACTTCCACGTTACAAGCAGGGCAGCACAGAAATCATTATCGTCTTTCTCTAGACTGTTCATTATTTCACATCATGAACTCTACAGTTTCTCATTTAACACAAGTAATTCTTATTTCTTCAGTCTTTCCTCTTATGAGAGTTTTCCATCTTTCCTCTTATGAGAATTTTCCAGGACTGCTGTTTTCTGGGCAGTTTCTCAATTCCCTCCAACTCTGCAGTCATGCTTCTAAGCTTGGGTGACTAATTGCACACAGTTTCCCAATCAACAGTGGGATGTCCCCTGCTTCTTATATCAACACTAAAAGACTCTGTACCATAATTTTCCACTCCATCCACTACATCTTAGGGACATTCATATGTAGATGTCCCCCAAGTAAAGTTCCTTATGACCAGGATGACATTCAGGTACTTTTTGCAGTTTAATGACATCAGTTTAATGAGTTTGAATCAATTTAATCAATTTAATGATTTGGAACCAGACAAAGTGTACTTTTGTGACTATACTCTGTTACACACATTTACATAACGTAGCATCAAGTTCAAGAACTCGTAGTTTGCAACAAGACTAGGCCAGAAAAAAATCAGGGGATTTTTCTTACGTATCTGTTCTCTGAGGAGAGAAGATTCTTTTTGCTGTCTGTGGAGTGTGGCCTCTGGGTGGGTTTCTCTTTCACGCTGCACAAATTCTTGGTGTAGGCATGTTGGAAGAGGTTTTCCATGTCCTCATGCAAATTCTCTTACTGGTCCACCAAGAGATAAGAAGGTCCTCAAGGATATTTTCCCTGGTGAATTTTCCTCATTAAATCAGTGAGGTCTGGTGGCTTGCCTCCATGAAAGAAGATTCCCCTTTTGTTTGGATGAGCAGGCCAAGAGGTTGTTGTGGTTTTTCTTTTCAACCTCAACTCATGCCAAGGGGAAAGCAGACAATAAGGCTGTAGATCAAAACACTGTCTGTCGAACATGCTGTGGTACAGAGGGGAATCACCTCTCAGTACCTCCAGGACAAATACAAAACCATTGCTTCAGACTTGGGTGTTTCTCCACCGTGCAGTACCAAATCATATCAGCAGCACAAAGCCTGGGAGAGGTCAGGGTTACAGAGATGGAGACACGCTTCGGAGTCTCTGAAGCTTGTGCAAAGTCACCAACAGAAGCACAGAGAACAGAAACCCCACCGGTTCACTCTCTCAACAAGATACGGTCAACCACAAACTCAAAGACACGCGACTAGAGCGTTGTCATCTTTGTGAATTAACCACCCTCATGACACCACTTGTGCTGGGACATATCTGTTTCTGGTAGTTCCTCCTCTCCTCCTCCGTTATTGTGCCATGAACTGGCAAGCCCTACTGTACTAGGGTCTAGACACCTCCAGGAATGTCAGATGTCCCCCTGTGTTCGATGCTGCTTCACCTTTCCCCTGACCCAGTCCTCCCCCAAAAACCACCAGTCTAAGAGGAAACAGGCGAGGGAAGCACATGGGAATGAAAAAGCTGTCAGGCTTACTGTAATAAGTTGCCATCACCTTCAGAGTGCTTCATAAATACAGTAATTATAAATAGTAAGTGTCTGCAGAAATGAAAATGAGACATATGACATGGAGCTGAAAGCAGAAGGAGACATCTGGGAGAGGAAAATGATCTCCTCAAGAGCCATTTCAAGCACTATGACCTGCAGCTGGAGATAAATCTCAGCAGTAGGTTAAGTGAGATGGCACTGACTATGGACAAGAGAGAACAGCTTGCTGACAACAGAAAACAGCTAAGCGCAGACGCCTGCTGAAATCCACTTGCTGTTCTTCTGAAGGGTCAAGCTACAATCACTGCTCATGATAAGACACATCCAGGCAAGAAATCTCTTCGAAATGACTGCAACTACTCATGTACTAACAAGTGGTGAAGGAGAAGTCAACCAGACTATGCCAAAACCCAGGGCTGATCATTAGAATCGATTATTAGAATGAATTAGGCAAAGCCGGGGAATATATGCTGTGTGGGCCAACAATATTTTGGGACCACAGATATGAATTATTTATACCTCTTACTGGATCTTCTCATATATGGGCCTATGACTCTACCACCTGAGTTAATGGGAAAGGTCTGAAGGTGGGACTATAGGGAAAAATGCCATGTAGGCAGGCTCTGGAACTATCCTCACTGTTAGGAACAGTAAATTGCACGGGTACAATGGTCCAGACAAGTCATTCTCCCTGCTGAGAGGGACATCTGTGAGGACAGCTATGCTATCTGAGCTACACAGAAGATACACAACAATGCAGTACAAGGCACGGATCCCTGCTCTTTGCTATGGGAACCTCAGAAAGGCACCAAAAGATGGTGGCCTGGTAAACAATTGAGGTGAATTGGACTTACCAGGCAAAAGGACCCTAAGTAAGGATGCGGTTGCTTCTGCACCAATGCATGCAGAACAGACCGGAGAAGAGCCTGCCCATTGAAAGCATTTAGGTCAGACTTTTCCAGAAGTGATGGCAGCTGGTGCTAGTTTACAAAGAATAAGGCACCATTCTGGAGTCCCTAGATGAGATATGTGGTGAGCAAGGATTCCCTGCTCCCTTAAAGAGTAACACCTGAAGAGCCCGTTCCCAGAAGTAGCAGAGAGAGATGATCTAATTGGTGCTGAACCATGTCTGTGTTCTGTTGTTTGACAACACTCAGGAGCACAAATTCTCCCCAGGGCTGACTGCATCACAGTTAAGCAACTCATCAGCTCCAACCTCACATGACAACCTGAGTTCTCGTGAAAAACTCGTTTTCCTGCAACTGTATGTAGGGCTTTTTTTCTGGGACCGGTATGCGGGAGAGCTCCTGAGCGTTTGCCAGAGCCACAGATGCTCAGGTTGAGTCTCTTGCACATCTGTGAACCAAGGGGAAGGCAGACTCCCCCAATCCAGTACCCACCTCTTGTCCATGTGTCCCACCCTTCCCCAAGAACAGAGCACGGTCTAGTCATGGAGGTGACAGTGGGTCCCAGGAACCTCTCAGGTGAAAATCTGTTGTTGATATGCCAAGGTCTTCCCTCCAGGCTCTGCTTTTTGTTGTTTTTTTTCCTTTTTTTCCTGTAACTCCCAGGGAAGAAAATCCCCTCTTGCCAGAAGGAACTGCTAGCTCTCATCACCCTGAGGTATCTGTGCCACTGGCCCAAAAAGCACAACAGGGCAGTGACACTCGGTCCCTGCTTCCAGGGAACCTCTTCTTGCGCTGGAGCAGAGAGCGGGTGTGGTGGCTGTGCCAGTTTACCATCACTGGCCAAGCGTCAGTACAAAGCATTGCTGCCATCACCCGAATATCTATTATTTGTCGCCCAAAGGTACTGCCAGCCCCACACCCTCAGCACGGCACACAGACCAACACAGGGGCTCTCTCCCAGCAAACTCAGAGGGACAGCCTGAGCCAGAAGCTGCCATCGCCTACATTACAGCCATTCACCCATACTACAGCTCCATCTCCCGCCTTCCTCCCATTTACCAGACTTTACAACCACGGCCCTTTTTGTTTGTTTGTTTTTTCTTTTTTCCCTATCTGCTGATATAACCACCACCAGCCTCACTCCGTGAGAAAGGAAAAAACAACACTATCTGCATGCCCCTGGGGCGGCAACGCAGCTGCGGTGGGGAGAGGAAGAGTTTGTGGACATGTCTGCTCCTGCGCGCATCTTAACAGGTATGTCCCTGCTTTGACCCACTTCTTTCAGAAAATGAACATTAAAATCATTTTCATCAAGAGGGAGAACTGGAGCAGAATCAGGGACTAGAGCCATTTTGACAGCCTGTTTCTTCCTCTTTGGAGAGTACCCAACTTTCAGAGGAGTGCTAGGGCACGCAGGGAACCTGCTCCGCAGATAACATTACAAATCCCTGCTAAGGGTGGTTACCAACACAGCTGCCATTGATCATTGCTATGGATTTCACCCCCTGCCAGCCAGGCTCTCTCAGCTACTTCAAGCCTCATCCTGTAGCCTTTTGCACAGCTCTGGAATGGGGGGCAAGTCCTGCCTCTTTTGGATTTACAGACTGGACTGCCAGAAGCACTTTATCCACATCAGAACTCTTCCCACCAGGCAGCGCAGGTAGCGGACAAGTGAGGTTTCCCACTCCTGGTTGGATTTCAGTGGGTCCCACAAACTTGAGGACAAAATCCAGTACTGTCCTGCGATTCCACAGCTGACAGGGAGCCACCTCCACCTCCAATCCTCTGCCTCTCAACCACCCGCACAGATCTCCGCGTCTCTCACTTTCGGCTTGCTTTTCTTGGGTTGAACCATCAGATCCATGGCCACTGAGATGAGTTATCGCCCATGATCTACGATATAGAAGTGGCTTTGGTCTGAGTATCTCAAGCTGACCCAGTTTATATTAAACAGAAGGGTAAAAAAGCAAACAGCTCTGTAATGAAACCTTTTTAATTTTTAAAGAGCAGATCTCTGGTGTATCAAGGAAAACAGTTATGAAGCCAACAAGAACAAAGAGATTGGAGAAGTACTGCAGAAAAGTACTTTGAATGTACATCATAAGTAAAAAATACCATCTGGAATCACCAAGCAAGGTAAGGAAATTAGAAAAGCCGGGCTCCTGACTAACCTGAGTGAATAACCACACCAAGAAGGATATTAGAGGTAATTAAACCAACATCTTTGGTGCTGATTTGTCAAGAAGAGTAATACTGAAGCTGTGGTGACGACAGGTTAGATAATACAGAGGAAAGAGGGTACAGAAAAGGAAATGAGCTTTTGAAGTGGAAACCAATTCTGGAAGATGAATGCACTGAAGTCAGCAGGACAAGATATTCTTGATTCCAGAACAAGGAAAGAATAGTTGCATGATGGCAGCTGGCAACAAGGGCTTTTGACAAAATAACGAAGAAAGAGAGGAAGGAGGGGAAGCTGTGTGGTTGGCAAATAATACAGGTAAGGTCTGTACCTGTTCCAAAAGAGGAAGGAAAGTGACCCATGTTAGATTTATCAGCCTATATTTAATACTAGACAAGGCTTTCAGAAAACAGTGTAAAAGAATATTAAGACTGGGAAATAAATGAAAAACGGGGCAAAGCACAAAACGGGCTTGCAAAAGGTGGGCTACTGTCTGTCTATCAGGAGTAATACCAGAGTGAGATCTGCACTCACCAGGAGCATCATACTGGAAGAAAATTAAGATCTCTGGGACAGAGAACTAATTTTTTGTTTGCTACCACAGCCCCCCACCCTTGAGAGGAGGTAATGGAGCCACGGTCAGGCCATTCCTGAGTCCATGGCATATTCTCCTGGGCCACCTGCACTTTCTGCAATGCAGGTCCAGGTTCCTTGGATCCAGAGACCCACCTGCATTTTATCTCTAGCATTCTGCATCGATGCAGCGAGGAAGACACACAGCAGCAATTATGTTTCATTCCTGTGGATCATTTCGGTAGGCTCCAGTCACCAGAAGCTCTCGCCCATCTTTTAAGCATCTCAAGGCAGAGATTATCTGTGCACTCTCACTGCTTAACAGATGCTCTGGTAAGAGTGGCACCTACGAGCTAGTCACAGCCTGAATGTCCTGGGGAGCATTCCCACCCTACACGGACAAGGAGGCTGCATCACCTTCTGTTTATTCCTTTAGGCAAGCATTGTACACACAAACTATACACAATTTTTCTTCCACGCCATGATAAAAGTATACATATTCTGCATGGGTATGTCCTGTGGCATGTCCTGTCCTCTGGCCCACGATGGACCTACAAACAGGCATGTGCTGTCGTTATCGCTCACCAAGCTCCTGCAGGAGCATGTTCTGCAGCAACCCCACAAACGCAGCACATCCCACTCTGTGCTCTCATGGGAGCTGAATAGGACAGAGACTTGGAGACACAGAGAGGGTTCCCAGGTCCCAGGGAAGGATCGGGATCAGAAGGAGCTGCAGTTCATGACGCCCTGTGGTGCTTCCAGGACATTGTCACAGAACCACGAGCAGAACACACTCTGCTTCATGGTTTTGCTGGAAGTCCTCTCCTTCCCACCTGGTACCTTGCACCGAAACTCTGGATTTATCTTCTTCACCTGGTGTAAAGGCTGGGGAGCCTCGCCACTCCATAGGGATGGAGACGGAGCATGCAACTGAGAACCTGCAGCAGCAAAATGGTTCCCTCAGAAAAATGCTGCAGAAAAGGCTGTGCTGAGGGTCGCTCCCACCTCCACAAACCCCTTGGAGCTGCACAGAGCACTGACCATCTCGGGGAACATAGTGAGAGGATGGAGAAAAGCAGCACAAACGACACATTTACACTCCCTGACAATGACACTCTTGAATTTCCTCCCCGTGCCCTCTACTGCTCGTCTCTGACCCACAACCCTCCAGCTCTGCAATGCCCCTTACATCCACCTCTTCTTCTGCACAGTTCCTCCACAGCTCTGCCAAACATTTACCATTTTATCTACACTTTTCCTACCATCTTGTTACTCCTGACAGGATAAAGATGCTTTATCTGAATTATTCTCGGTCGCTGGAAAACTACAGAAAGCTTTTGTGTAATAAGTTAGACCTGCCAAGCTCGGTTTTTAGCAACAACAGTATAGAAGGCTGTAGGTGTCTGGAGGTAAAAAAAATCAGATCTTTGCTCCTCCATACTCCATATACCTTTAAGACACCCATCAATCCAGTTCCCGTATGATCTGTTCATTAACAGCCAATGCTAATCTAACTTCCATGAACACCACATTCCCCCCAAACACCTGCAATTGCTATTACCCACATGCTTAGCACCTTCCATAATCCAAAACAATTGCATCTGCTATTTGCTTATCCCCTTTTGTTACTACATTCCCATGTGTACATTCCCCTACAGCTCCATCACTGTATCACATATACTGAAATGTCATTCTTTTGTACCTTTGCCTTATCGTTCTCATCGACTGTCATCCCTAACACTGCCTTTCCAGCATCTATGCCCCTATCCCACCATATACCCTTCTCTTTGTTCAAGCCCTCTCTCTTTGTATTTGCAGAGGCAATTTGATGGAAGGATTTGTGCAGAGGGTGGGGGAGGGAAGAACAAGGAAGGTGGGGAGGGAAAAGAGGGATTTGGCTATAACAAGACCATGTAATTAAGCTCTAGTAACTGGTACCCAGCCTGGATGGCTCATTTCCATAATTAAAAGCAGTAATTCCTCCATTCCTAGATAACCTTTCTCATCCGATCTGTGAAAAGAGGCAGGGAGAAAGCATCCATTTAACAGCCAGCACAGACACACCCTGGGAAACACAAAGGACTCCAGCCTGCACAGAACCCATGCATCCCTCAGCAGAAGAGCAGGGGTTTATCTGCCACAATATTTTATCCTAATGCCTTTTGAGCAACTGATTTACCAGTATTTAGATTAAAAGGGACAGGAAAAGAAAACAAATGAAAAAAGCCAAAAGCCACACTGACAGCAGTCTTTCCTCTGTCTGCGTCCTTTGTTTCTGGCTTTTCATGGAAGCGCTGCCTGTCAATACAGCTTTTGAGCCACACAGCAGCATCACCGCCAGGGATGCACAGAGAGCATGGTAGCCAGCAGGACCAAAACAATCCGTGTGGGCTCGTCTGTCATGGCAGGCACAATGGAGAGCTGTGCGGCGGCATTGTCGGGGCGAAACACAGCTCGCCTCCGCACAACCAGCCCCGGACATGACAACTGTTATTTCATAGCTACAATGGACAAACACACATTCTGCGCAGCAACACCAGCCTCCTCACTCGCTCGCACCCATTATAATCACAGCAGCTCTAGAGCAACACAGCTTCCGAAGAGACAAAGCAATCCTAAAATTCTTAAGCTCCATCGGGTAGCTGGCAATCTCTAGAAAAACAAACCGGTCGCTTTGCAAGGCAACGAGCGGCCTGAAAACCATCAGTACGACTAACGCCCACCCCGACCATTTCTCCATCTCACCTTTCCACAGATCCGCTCTTCCCTGCCTCCTCTCACTGAACACGCTCTGCTCCGGCACTGCTGAGCTGTCAGATTCCAGCGGGCTCTGTGCTCTCTCACCAGGATGCTGTGGGAAACACAGAGTCAATTTTTTTTTTTTATTTTTTTTTTTCCCACAGCTGCATCCCTGGCAATGCAGAGGGTCTGCGCAATCACAGCCCCAATGCTCCTGCTGCTGCTGCTGCTGCTGCTGCTGCCGCTGTGACGCTGCTGCGTGCGAAGGAGCAAGCATGCCCACAGCACCACCGCGTCGGCTTGCAATTAGTCCCTGCAGGACCTCATACAAGGCAGGGGATGGGAGGGAGCAGAGAAGGAGAGGAGGGGAGACAAGTCGAGCTGGAAGATGGAGGATGGATTCCTACGGGAGTTGGGAAATCGGGAAGGTAGCATCAGGAGAAATATAAAGACTTGTTTATATAAATGTCTTATGACATGAAACAGAGCTGCAGCATCTTATTCTGTGATGAGCTTGGGTTTCAGATGGTTGCAAGCTGTCTGATCTCTTCTCCTGGCTTTGCAAAGGAAAGCAAAAGGAACTGAAGTGCGATGTTCCCACTGTTGGTAATGGCAGCCAGAGCCCTCGGAGATAAAATGCTATTATGCAAAGGAACGCTCAGACGGAGGAGGATGGGAGGACTTATAACTGAGAGATCAGCAGGACTACAAGAAGCTTCTTGAAGCTTCTTTTACATTTCTATAGTGCCTTGTCCTAAATAGCTCCGTCAACAGTATTTACACAACATCCCTGAAGCGCAGCCACCCCTGGAGCAAGATGCAGCCACCAGCGCTTCTCCCGGCGCCGGACCCACCTGGCAGGGGCAGGATGTTGCCAGTCCCACAGGGAATCTCAAAATCAAGATCCCAGCAACTATTAACCACAGCATTTGATTAAACTGCTGCCTGTCACCTGGGCTAAATCCCAGCATCTCTGCAAAGCAATCCACAGCACATCTTCCCCCCTGAAACCAGGGACCACCACCTGCAAAGCCCATGTTCTCTTGCTACCTTGGGGCCATGTGAAGGGATTTTTCCATCATCCCCCTTTCACCACAGGCAGACGCAACCTGCTCTGTAGGCAGGTCAGTGCAGTTCCTGACAGGGCACAGGTAGCTTTGCCAAGAGAAGCGTGTGGCTACTTTTGTTTTTTCTACCACAGTCTGAGCGTGACCACACACCCCAGAAAGTCAGCTGCTCTGAGACAACCATCATGGACAAACCACTCATGTTACTGCATTTTGCCATCTAGCCCTGCTCCTTCAGCCACCGCCCCATGCTGCGCTCATGAAATGGGGTATCCACATTGGAAAAAACAACCCCTACGAGGCCGAACCAAACCCCACCTCCTACACCAAGGCTCCATGTGGAGCAAATAAGCCAGAGAAGAGGTAAAAATGTCACACAAACACACAGTTCAGAGAAATGAAGAACCATCACATGCCTGAGATCTTTTTGCTCTATGCCGTCATGCACCCAAGGCAGCAACCAAATAAAACAAACACAACATCCCAGACAATACAACATTTTGCAGAAGCTTCTGCCTCTGGAGAGGCCAACACAAAAAGCTATGCCAGAAAAATGTTAGACTCATTACTGGAAGCGGCTGCCAACTGTCTCAGATCCCAGACCACTAGAAACCTTTAGTTTCTCCTTTGAAACCTTAGCATCTCTTCAGGTAGCATTTAAACAGGATTTCACAGAATCACACCCAGAATCACAGAATGGTTTAGTTTGGAAGAGACCTTAAGGATCATCTAGTTCCACCCCCCTGCCCTGGGCAGGGACACCTCCCACCAGACCAGGCTGCTCCAAGCCCCATCCAGCCTGGCCTTGAACCCCTCCAGGGATGGGGCATCCACAGCTTCTCTGGGCAACTTGTGCCACTGTCGCACCGCCCTCACAGGAAAGAATGTCCTCCTGATATCCAATCTAAATGTCCCCTCTTTCAGTTTGAGAAAACTCTTTCCATTTCTGACTGAAAATCCAGTGGCTGGTGGGTGGCTCCCACCAAGAGCTCCAGAGGCAGGAGCCCAGGACTGTCCCCGGAGCAGAGAACCTTCCATCGAGAAAACAGAAATGGCCTTGGGTTGGCCATGGGCTGTGCAGCCCTTTCACCGTGCACGGGAGCCAGCATGGGAGACACGGCTCTGCTACTCACCTCCGAAACACCGGGAACGATCCCTCAGCCCATCCCAAAGCTCAGGCTCCGCGGGTGCCCTGCCGAGAGGCCAATGTCCGTGCCCTTTTGAGGTACTTCACACTCCCCAGCCCTCTGCTTGCCTTTCTCTGGGTGCTCGGGACCCACACCACCCCCTCGTCTATTTAAGCATCAGGGAGAAGCCCCAGGGAGGAAGCAGGAGTGAGGGACGTACCTCCATGCCTGGCCATTACAGCAAGCCGAAAGCCAGTCCTGCCGGGCTCTGCTCCACCCGAGCTGCAGTCAATGAGACTATTTACTGTACTCCCATTAGCGTGCAGCCCCTGGACCCCCGTACGGCCAGCCCCATTGTATTGTCAGCATTAATTAAGGCAGGCTCAAGCAGACATCTCTGGCCCGTTCAGCTGGGACAGTCAGGGAGCAGCAGCGAGGAAGGAGACAGAGAGTCTCAGCTGTGGAGCTCTGTGTGGAACAAGGAGCGTTTGTTACCCGGGAGACTCATTCCCACAACGGAGAGGAGAATGGAAACTATTTTGGTGCCCTCCCCAGTCCTCCACCAGCACTGCCAATGCTGACGCCAGGGGGTATAAATGCTGGCAGGCGGATTGCTTGCCTGCATCCCTGTCCCTGCCACAGGACACTGGCATTAACCGATTCACTGACAGCAGTGCCTGCCTTGTGGCACAGACACACACTCCAGCGCAGATGGAGTCAGGGGGCTGTTTTGTTAAAAATCAGACACAGCAATGCAGCGCACAAGGGGCTCCCTCAGAACCACTCCTGTTCACATATCTGTTCCCAGCATTAAGATCTGTATCCTCCTACTCAAAACAGTTATTCAGCACCTTTTCCCCCCACCCCAAGCTCACGTCGCCTCGCGCCTCTGCAGCGAGCATCCCTCTGCCGCACCTCCCTCCCAGGATCTGCCCCTCTCAGCAACACCGCTAAAAACTGATGGGCTGTCCCACAGATTCGTAGGCAGCAAGAGATTACAGGCACTAACGAGGAAGAAGAAAGCAGGGGACTGTCTTCTAGGAGATGACTTCTCTTTGATCACAGACGAGTCAGTGCGAGAAGGGAAACGTGGCTGCCTCCACAGTCTCAGGCAAGGAGGGGAGCAGGGATACTGCAGGCTGCTGACTGCTGAGAAGCAAGGTGAGGGAGATGGAGGTACCAGAACATGCTTGTCCCTACAGTATCAGGGGTCCCTGTCCTGCTTGGCCTGGAGAGGTAGGGTACCATGGGGTGCAGCTTGGCAGGAGGAAACTGCTTATCAAGCAACATTGATCTCATTACCCTCAGGCATCCTAAGTGTAGGGCAGGCATTTTGCCATCTCGCCTCCTTCCCCCATGCTCTAAGGGCATGAGAACTCAGTGCACTACACATATTCTCCCACCCATGAATTCCAGCAAGGAGGCGCACCTGATTCCCAGAGCCGGGCTGCAGCAGAGCTCAACAATTCGGGGCAGCCCCACCTGCCACACTCACACTGGACACAAGCCCTGTGTGTACCTGCAGCGCTTGCTGATGACAACCAGAACACAAATAGGTCATCTAGGTGGAAAAAAGTCCAACGTGTTTCTGTCTTGGCCTTGGGCTCCTTCCTTCACCTGCCTTCACCATTGGCTGCTGAGGTCAGCACATCCCCACATACAAGAAGGAAGAAACCTTTCCACTTTTGCTGCAGTTGTACAGCAAAACTCCCCACCAGCAGCCCAAGCCTCCCACCTATTTGCTGCAAATCTGCGACGGTGATCCATGAACTGGAAACAGCTCAGCCCCAAACCCCAGTCGTCTGCCTGGGACGTAGCTCTGACACCAAGCAGTGGGGAGGAACAGGTCTTTAATCACCCCTCACCGCCAGGAGTGATATACAACCTGCCCATCCTTGCAACAGCCAGAGAGCCCCAGGGCTGCCACCTCTCCACACCACCTCCTCCTAAAGGATGGTTATTTTGATGTAGCCTTCAGTACCTTCAGCGTGTCCGTGCCTCTCTCAAGCAAGCAGAAAGTGGTACAAGCAGGTGAAACAGCACAAACATGCCTAGGGTACAGCTTCTGGCTCATCAGGATCCCATCTGTAGCATGGCCACAGGAGGGATGAGCATCCTCACTCTTTGCCACGTGCTGGACCACTCATGAGCAAGGTGGGAGCCACTCAGTGCCTTTCCACCTCACTCACTGATGGCTCATGGCAGAAATCTCAGTCCTCGAGACACACCAACCCCATCCACCACTGCTGAGGCTGCTTCAGGAACCCCAGAGAGAGGGATGTTGGTCAAAGCTGAACTAAAAGCATGGTCCGCTCAACTGGAGAAAGGAGGAGTAGAACACAGAGGCCATCAGGAAAGCATGAGGTGCTGAAAACTTTATAAAAATCCTCAGAAAGAAAACACAAAATCATTCCCCACCCCTGTCAACCCTGCCTTTCAGGGTCAAACACTATACCTCTCTCAAACACACAGAGATCAATACAGGCTGATCGTTACCAACATGCGCTTGACAACTTTTCTATTCAGTGGGTAACAATATGGGAGTTTTTGAATGAGGAGTCAGAACCAAAGACAACTGAGAGAAGCAGACATCAGCTTAGCGGCAGTGCCTGCCCCCAGTCCTCTCATTTCCCCATGGGGTCACCAACTGATCCCCCCACACTGAGCCTGCCTTCCGAAAGGCGCAGGGGTCTCTGGGGTTATGCTGTTCTCAACAGCAGGATACACCAGACCCCCTTGATGATCCTGCCCCAGCAAGCCCTGTCCACTGCCCAGAGCAGCAGCACTGATTTCTTCAGGGCTAGCGATCCAAGGCAGGAGTCACGCCTCCAAGTAAGAAAATGTGAGAGGAGAAAGTAATTCCTTTTTTTTTTTCCCCCAGAAAATTTTGACATTTCTTGTTGTTTGCTAACCATTTTCTAACAGAATTAATTCCCCAAATTAATTCTTCTGATGTTTAAGAACATTCTCTAAATTTCCAGCTTATCTTTACCCATGCACAGCTCACCCCTACTCACTCATGTTCCAAAAATGAGCTATAACGTCAGCGTTTATCCAGTCTGTGTTTAAAGCTATGAGTTCTTTAATCACTTCACATTAGGTAGGCTCTTCATTTCTTTGATCATACCAGTATCCCTTCTCTGGGCCTGACCCAGTTTGCATACAGCCTTCAGAAAGCTACTGGAAATGTACGCAGTCTTCCAAGCAAGATCTCACCATGCCTTAATATGCTAAAATTTCTCCATCTCTGCTACAAATATTTTGTCCAACGCATGACATTTATCTATGAAAATCATAGCTGCATCATACTAGTTGTTCACCGTTATCCTGCACATCACTGACAGACCCTGTGTTTTCCCCATCTCTTTCACTTTCCACAATGAGCTCCCAGTTGAGCTGAACTTTTTACTGATTTCTCATGCACGCAACCATGAAATTTTGAACTGTTCAGTTCCCATGTGTAATATTCCTTAAGGACATCCAAGCTCCTCCTGCTGAATAACCCTGAACTGCCTCTGATGAGGCTTCCTAGCTTTGTGTCTTCAGGAAACATCACTCGCAAAATCTTACTTTTTAATGCTCAGAGCATTGATATATTGTATAGCTTCCATTTCAAGACTACTCTCTACTAACAACTTCCCTTCAGACCAGTAGTTCCTCTTTCAACATCCCCGTCATATTCTTCTAGCCTGTCTGCTGCTCCTTACTTCTCAGCAGAGGATGTTACAGACAGAAGGAACCCATATGGGTTCAAGGGCAGGCAGGACAAGCGCTTGAGAGACTGATTTCAAGTTACGGAACAGATAAAATATAATAGACTTTGCAAATTCCCCAGGAAAAAA
>VXBO01006350.1:25156-43434 GCA_013400135.1 Rhinoptilus africanus
ACACAATATCTGCTTGCCCTGCTTCCACTCTTCCCTAGCTGACCACCTGCAACCACTTTTGGAGAAATAATACTGGGCTGGGTGGTTCCTTCATCCCAATCCCTATCTTGATTTCCACCTTCCTGTATTAAGGTCGAAACCTTCCTATTGCTCGCGGCTATGCCTCACTGCCCAGGAACAGAGTCTTTCATGAGCTCCATAAAAAGTCACAACTACCAGATAGGGCTGGTGCTGGCAAGGCTCCCCACAGGGCTGGGCTGAGTTCCACATACCGCTACAATACTGAGATGTCCATGGGAAAACCAAACCCAGCCCACAGCCAGCTGACCGTCTCCAGTCCCTTCCAGCCCAGGATTCCAGCATGTTCGTACTCTTTTTTTTTTTTTCCTAGGAAAGTACTGCTACCAACATTTTACATGCAGGAGATCAGGGCAACAAGCAGATATGAATCACTTGGAAGGCTGTGAGAAAGGGAGAATTGATCCTACAGCCCCAGTGCCCATCTTTTAGCCCGAATGCTTAGTACTGCCCAAGCAAGAGCACAAAGAAATAGCTGAACGCTTTCAGGCAGAGGGAAATCAGGACAGAAACAACAGAGCAGCTCCTGAATCATGCTGGAAGTCTCAGCTTCAGTCTAATAAACCAAGCTCATAAACCGACACAGAAAACCTTGAATTACAGGAAAGCCTGGACAGAACTGATCCAGCCTGAGATTTTCAGAGCATCTGAAGCAGAAGCACAGCTCTAATAGCAACCCTGTTTCTTCAGGCACTCTTTCAAATATTTATGATAACACTGAGTGGGAATATAAACTCTTTCACTAATCAAAGCCTTGGCAAAAGGAACGGAAAGGGTATTATTACAAAAAAGATATGCCTTCTAATCTGGCAATAAATTGCTCTGAGCAGCCCATGGTAACGGAGGATACTAAGGTGTTGCTGGCTTCACTCCTATTAAAATTAGTTTTCAAAATGGGATCAATGCTGCCTTTACAGCACAATTTACCTAATCCATTAGTTCCCCACTGCCATGTGGAAAGCCTTAAGTTGCCACATTACGTTCTATATTGGAGCTGGTGAATTTGGCAGCTGCAGTTCTGCTGTGTTCACCAGTTTGTGTTCTGACCTCAAATAAAAATCATGTGTTTCCAACTAAGCAGCTGAAAAGCTGCAGGGCTGAGCTGAATCCGCAGCCCTGAAATGGTTCACTGCCGACAGGCAGCCACAGACTGCTGTGTACACAGCACCCACGGATCAAGGAAGGTGACAAAATATGGTTCCCATGATGTACACCAAAGTGACATTCCCTTCCCAGTCCAGGGGCATCGCTGGGCTGACTCAAAGTGAGGGTGACTACACCACAAATGAGCTTCTGCTCACAGAAACCGCCATGCAAGGGATGCGGCAGGGAAGGGGCAAGCAAAGGGGAAGAAAAACATCTCTGCTGGACACACGAGAGGCCACAACCGAGAATGGAAAAAGCCTCCTGCCCTCCTGCTTCAGTACTGAGTCATAAATATTCCAGTTTTCCAAGGCAACGGCAAGCATGAAAACTGCTCTGGATTTCTCTCAGAAAGCCCACACTCGCCCTTCTCTGCGCACGCCCAAGCACCTCCCTGCCGTCACCGCGCAGAGCGACAGCAAAAGCCCATCAGCGAGATCTGCCAACTCACCGCCGAGCCAGTCCCCAGCAGACCTCCCTGTTCAAGAACACTCCCACCTTTGCAACGAAGCCCAGGGAGCATATATTGAAGGACATGGACCTGTTGGAGCGGNCCAGCTGATTTATTAGGTACATGTGGTATTAATTACAGTTGTTTACACGGATTTTTTTCCTAGGTTTCTCCATTTACCACCCAAACTGGACACAGCAGTGCCGCTCTGCAGCGTTGCCTGCCCCACCTGGCTATGTTTTAGTGGCAAATAAAGCAATGTCTAGCCAGCTTGTGCTTCTGCAAAGCACCCGGTGATTAAAAGAGACCGCTGAAGGCACACTCCAACACCAGCCACTATAACCAGTCACAGCACAATGCTGGCAGGCATAGGACTCCACTGCCACCCTACAGACTGCCTGGGTACCTAAATGCATTAGGCATCTAGAAAAGCTGCAAAGGATGGTTAAGGGAGAACCAGTGAAAACTTCTCCTAAAAAGCCTCTGCCACACAGGCTTGCAATTAAATGCTGGAGACCCTGCTGGCTCTCAGGGGCAGCGGTTGTTTTTCACTCTTCATCTGTATCATCTGCAGTGCCAATGCTGTTAGCTGAAGGGACGAGGTCAGTGCGCAAACAGCAAAGTGACACAAATTGTCATCATTACCATGACACCTCACCTAGCACAGATTGCACCTCCCCACCCATAATCATCACGCGTGACCGGCTCATTCAGAAGGGATCTATGGCTACCGCTGATCACAAGCCGAGCTTGAGCGGTTGTGGCATTTCGCTTTGAAGCAGGCACAAAGTATGTAGGGCTGTATGCACAGGCATGTCATATACAAGACGTGGAGTAATCCTTCCTCTCTGCCCAGCCCTGGCACATGCCTCGTGGACATGTCCTATATGGACAAACTGGTGAGAGCTCCAGAGAGCAAGGAAAAACAGCAAGGAGAGGATGGCAAAGCAAGTGGGTTAGTTCTCGGTAGAAAAGCAGGGGGCACGTGAAAGCAGTTCTGAAACGTGTAAGAGGCTGCTGCCAAGAGCAAGTCAACAAGCCATTCTCCACATCCCTGACAACAGGAAAAGGCTCCCTAGGGGACAGCCAGGGAAGTTTATGTTAGACATCAGGTATAGCAGTTAAAACTAGACATTCATTATTCCACCAAAACAGCGCAGCAGTCAGAGTTAAGACTGGTTTTCTTCGTATTTTGCATTTTCTTTCCTGTCTCAGAAGCTCTTTGCTTTCCTTATTTAGAGGCACGCATTCCCACTAATCTTCACAGGCCCTCAGTGTCAGAGATCAGAAACAAATTATTTTTCTAGCTTGCCACCAAAGAAACGTCCATCTTAGGTTCTTGGCCAACCCAGTGTGCCATGGCATCAGGACATACCGATAGAGGGAAGGGACTGGACTGCTAAGATGCAGGATGCAGCACATAATGTCCCAGTCACTGGGAGATTCTAGAGAGATGAAATGAAGAAAGACAAGGAATACCATAGCCTGAGTCCACTATGCCTGGGTCAGGGAGATGTAATTACATGGCTTCTGGAGGTCTTATTCTCCTATGATTTCTGTTTGACTCAGAGGAACAGGAAGCCTTTAATGCAGGATTAAAAGATGAAAGCAGTTTATTCTGTGAGGCAGAATACCTGGAGAAACAGAAACACGTTCCTGGGCGGACACAGCAAACCTACCGGTGTGGCCTGAGAGTGGAAAAGCATGCCATGCCAGCTGACCTGGCAGCTAATCCACCTGCCTGTTAAAAACATACTCCAGCTGGTTTGGGTTTTTCCTGAACGGAATATGCCTAGCACCAGCTTTCAGACAGTGGGTTCACCCTCCTTTCCTCCACCACAGCGAAGAGTCTTTTTCTCATGAACTTAGTCTTGTTGAAGATGATTCT
Source organism: Rhinoptilus africanus (assembly GCA_013400135.1). Taxonomy (NCBI): domain Eukaryota; kingdom Metazoa; phylum Chordata; class Aves; order Charadriiformes; family Glareolidae; genus Rhinoptilus; species Rhinoptilus africanus. The sequence goes on from VXBO01006350.1 coordinate 28,717, forward strand.
CGACCACAGCTGAGAGCTCTCCTAACTTTCTCTTTGGTTACCTCTTCCCATCTAATGCAGCAGGCTGTCCTGGATCATTAGTCAGCTGTACTCAAGGTCTCCATGTCAGGTCAGCCCGTGATTAAACAACCTTTTGGCTGTATGTGCTTATCAGTGTATACTTAATCGGCACAAAGAGTCTAATCTGCAGCACCTAGCTGCTGTGCGGCCAGTTGTGCCAGGTCTGCCTCCTCCAAAAGACGTGTCCAACCAACAGGCACCCACCCCGTACACGGGCAGGCACAGAGAGCCAGAAATGGGAAGTACATGCCTGTCCACGATGTGCCACAGTTTTGCCCAGGTTGAAGAAAGACCCACAGCGAAGGAAACGCTATAGGGATAAAAGGGATCCATGTGTGGGAGGAAATCCTGCCACGTTCTTTAAAATAGAAAATAAAAGCTGGCAGCGGCAAAGCCCGGGCACCAGCGAGGCGGCAGGCCATGAAGGCACTGCAGGTCACGGGAGATGCCTGACAAACACGCCGAGCTTAGACCACGCGGACAGACTGAAAGAGGGCTCAGCTTCACGTGAAGCGGAGGCAAGAGCTGGGGCACACTGCTCTACAAGGTTCTCCGTGGAGACATCTCAGCCGTTCAGGAACTGCTGGAAACCGTGCTGTGGGGCTCTGGCACCACACAGGAGATGGTGCCAGAGCAAAGTCCAGCAAAGAGGTGCTTAAAGATGACAAACAAGATCATACCTTCCCCGTAGACCTCAGACACATTCCAGTCAGGGGAACAAGAACATGCCAGGGTGGAAAGAGCCCTGAAAGAGCCCTCAGGAGCTCTGTAATATATGACGATACACAGAGCCTGGGCTCAGGCCTAATAATAAGCAGGAACGATGATGACACAGAGATTTCCTTTGTTGGCTGGACAGGGGAAAGAAGCAGGAAGGAGCAGAGGAACGGAGGAGCAGGAAGCCCCTGATGAAGGACCGATTGCCCAGAGCATGTTCCTGGACAAACAGAAACATGCTTTTCATCTCCGTGACGTACTTCCACCTCCAGACAATTCTGAAGGCCGTGCTTTCAATACAAACCTAAGAAAGCACTCCACCCTGTGCACAAACAGTATGGGACCTGCTCTCCATCCCTGGGAACATCTGCCAGAATTAGTAATCCCATATCAGAGGAGGTGAAGCATGGGCTGCCAAACAGTGCTTGTGACCTTTTTAGCAATTTTTGCACACCTGCTGCTTTCACAGCAACTTTCTGTATCAGCTTAAAATAAATGCAGCCCAGCTAGAAACTAGCACAGATGTACCTGGGGATGCACACGTGGAGGCCAAGGAGCTGAGGACCCAAGGGGGATTATTGCTATAGTCCTGAACCCCAGCATCTGAAAGAGGAGTGTGGTCTCCCCTGTCCATGACACTGCTCCTTTCAAGGCAAGAGCAAATAGCTGAGCCCAAGCACTTCCTCTGGGTTTGCAGCCAGGAGACATCTCAGCTCTCTTCTTCTGTGTGCAAGTCTCCGTGTATTAAGCCACGTAACAGCAATGGGTGCTCCACTCCCACAGGGGTAACTTCTCCTACGTCCCATATTAGACATGGCAAGAGTGGAGCCACGTCATAGACCTGCAAGAGAGAGCACTTCTGTCTTCAGATGGACCTTCTTTGAGCATGAGCCCTCCAAGAAGCATTTCTGTTGGCTCTAGGCTCCTTATACTGAAGACAAGGACTCGGTGGGGTCTGCTGCTTTCCAGTGGGTCTCCTGTTTTCCAGCACACAACAGTGGCTGATGCTGCAGCAGCATGGGAGCCCCTGAATTACAGACCGAGCACAGGACTTTCCCAACAACAGGCAAAACCCAGCTGGAGTGAAACAAACTATGGCTTCCAGCTCCTCAGGGGGATGGTGCATCCAGAGCTGGCTACACAGCCCAAGGAGCACGCTTCCCCAGCAATCCCTGCAGCGCAGTCCAGTTTTCAGTTATAGGCACCAACCACACCATGACAAGGACAGAATTCTGTAATTACTTTTGTGTTTAAAAGAATAGCAAGAACGTCCAGAGCTATAGTTGTTTATTCAACATACAGATTTAATATGCCTTCTGCAATTAAACCAATCTCTGGCTACCAGTCCTCAGGATAAACCTAACATAGGGCCAGAATCCCTACATATGCATTGCTACAGTCCAAAGCTTTTTAGTGAAGCAGCTAGATCTGGCTACCTGCAGCAGGCTAGATTAAAGCTCAGGTTAATCTCTCCCAGCATTCCTGTACCTCTTGTTAGACCTAGTGATAATATTCAGAACACACAGCGAAAGCTCGGTTAGCAAATAACTTAACTAGAAGTGAAAGTCTCACAACCTCTTGGTGATCAGCACATCTTCTGAACGTGAGGATCAGTGTCCTCTGTGGTCAGCAGGGCAGCAAGAAGAGGCAAACATGGGGATCCCTGCTGGACCCCCTCCTGCTGCCCCCTCCCAAGGGTCCAAGGCTGCTCTCTATGGAAGATTCACAACACTTTGGATGAAACAACACCAGCATTTGGGCAGGGCTCGGTGTTATTTTTAACACTTGCTCACATAACTCTTTGGATGAATCCTGGGAAGAGCTTGTCACCAAAATAGTACACTGTGGGCACTATTTATACACCCACTGGCAGCACAGCAGGATATGATAAGGAGGGAAAGCTAGAGGACCCCCTTCCCTCCTCACAGCTTAGCAACTAGGGATATAGGGGGGGCTTAAAGGATGGTTTGTTGTTTGGGCTAGTCCTCAGAAGTAAACCATCACCTGCAGAAGGCAATGATCCTTCTCTGTCTTGTTTAGCAGACTCATCCACACAGGAGGGATGCCCAGGTACAGCAAGCTTGGGGAAGATGGATGGCTGTGTGTATAGGGGCAGGCACGCCCCAGCTGCTGTGGACTAAAAAAGGAACAGTTGTGCCTAAACGCCAGCTGGGTCAGAAGAAAATGCTGCTGCCTTTCTATTTTATCTATCCTTGGCTACTGCAGGGAAGTCCAGCAGGGGTAGGATTTCTTGGACATCACCACTTTTCGCTGTACAGCCCAGTAAAGCTGTGCTGCAGTGTGGGAAGGTGCAGCATTAAATGCCACTGAGGTTCACTGGAAAGGAGGCACCAGGCTAATAAGACTGATTCTCCTTCACTCCTAAGGACAACAGCAGCCTCAGGCCTTTCCATATCAAAACACCTTGCCCTAAAGGTCTGGAGGGGGGATAAAAAAATATATACCCTTTTAAGACTATCCAGGGAAAGGAGGCACTTCCCCTGCCTAATTTTCTGGGCTAAAAATAATTTCTCTCAAGCCATTTCCATGCCAGTTAAAACTTCCTTGATTTTTGCCTTCCACGAGTCTCTTCTCCCTCCTTCTTTCTCCCAAGACACCTTCAGACTGCTCTCTCTACTGCCATGTCACCTGGAGAAGCAGGTGACATGACCTGCAGAACATGCACAGGATGCTGCATAAGATCAGAGGAGAAAGACAGGCTCTGGAGCACCAGCACAGCACCGTGGAGCAGAAATGCGGCCAGATTTTGATTTTCCAGCATGTAGGTAAAAAGAAAATGGATATATCCATTTTCTTTCCATGTAATTGAGGCTACAGCCCGAGCCAGCGTAGCGACTGTTCATCAGAGCTACAGAACAACGCAAAATAAAACCACATACACACTACTAATTTCAGCATGCTCTCCGGGCAGGGGCAGGACCAGCTGCATCGCTTTTAGCAGAACAAACGGAAGGGATCAGTTCCTACCTTGCCAGATACAATCTCCCCAGACGGTGGTCTCGGCTCACTGCAGCTGGGAGCCGGCTGCGGCAGCAAGGGCATGAAAGCAGCGGGGAGAACACAGCACGCAGCGCCAGCGATAATCCAAAGCAAAACCAGCTTGTCCCCGTGCTGGCTCAGGGATCAGCGATCCATGCCGCGGGGAAGCTCGGCAGGCAGCTCTGCCGCTGCTGCAGGATGGCGGGCGGCATGATGATGAGGCACTTCTCCCGGATGGGAGCTGGCTCAGGGATTCCTCCGGCTGCTGGCCACCCGCCGCTCCCGGAGCACAGCCGTGCCAGGCTGCTGGTCTCGCCCGCAGAGCATGTGGGCAGGACAGAAAAGCGAGGTTCTGCAGGCTGCCGGCGGCGCCAGGGCCAGGCTGATCACGAAAGCCCCAGTGTAAATACAGATGCACTCACTCGGGAGAGGGCTATGGCAGAAATGCAGCTCCGGTTACAGAGAGCCCCATTTACAGCAAGCTCGGGAAGATGCGAGGGTGATGGGGCTCTGCGGGCAGCCGCCTGCCAGGGAAAGCCGTGGGGTGAAGGGACCCCTTGTGAGCGGAGACCCTCCCAGCTCCACATTCCCCTACATCTCCGTACACAGCACCTGCCAGCCGTAATGCAAATCTACGTGATTTTTCCATCCCATGACCCACCTGGGACATCCCCAGCCCCACACCTTCTCTGGCGCACAGGGCTGCAGCAGCTCATCCCGCCTGGGAGAAAAGCTGGTTGGAGTACGGCTCCATCCGTGTCTGCCACCAGCTCGTGGTCCGCGAGCACATTCCCATATTCTCCCCACGCTCAGGGACTCGGGTCGCATCTTTGGGACTTACCCTCTCTCTCCAGTTCTCTGCTGGCACTCTTCTTTCCTTTCCATTTCAGGACAACTTACAAGCTGTATTGCCACTGAGTTTACACCAGATAATACAGAGGATGGGGGTCGGGGACTGGGTAAAGCAGCAATGTGTCAAAGGGTTTGAGGGCTATGCCTCCGCTTTGCCCACAGCTGGAACCAGCAGTAGAGGGGGTTTGCGGGTTACAGCACTGCCCATTAAACCATCGCGGACAGACCTCAGCAAGAGGCTGAGAAGGAGCTGTTTCAGGGTGCATACCACAGCTGGGACGGACGATTTTCAGTAAGCCTGGTGCCAGACTGGCATAGAGGTTACGCCAGGGACCTCTGGGTGCAGCCAGTGACAAAGAACAGGGGATTCATGTAGTCATGTCGCAACTGAGGCCTGTTCCACAGAGGCTGGGGGACCTCCTTTGAAAAAATATTGCCTAGCCTCAAAAGAAAAAGGTTAAAAACAATAGGTTTAGGTCATTTGCTGTTAAAAAATTAGCTTCAAGGAGGGCAGAGGGACCCCAAAGTAATAGGTGTAAGTCCTGGTGATACCTAACAGAGGAGTGAAGCCAGCTGGGCATTAAGCCAGCCTGAAATCATAGAAATCATAGAACCATAGGATGTGTTGGGTTGGAAGGGACCTTTAAAGGCCATCTACCCCAACCCCCCTGCAGGGACATCTTTAACTAGATCAGGTTGCTCAGAGCCTCATCCAGCCTGGCCTTGAATGTCTCCAGGGATGGGGCCTCCACCCCCTCTCTGGGCAACCTGTTCCAGTGTCTCACCTCCCTCAGTGTAAAGAACTTCTTCCTAATGTCTAATCTAAACCTGCCCTGCTCTAGTTTAAACCATTGCCCCTCGTCCTATCGCTACATACCCACTGGTCCCTGTTGATGAGAGCAGCCGGGTCATATTATCTATTGTCTCCTACCCACCCACACAACTGGGAAAGAAAGGTTATTCCTGCATAATGACAAGCTGGGAACAGGTCTCTCCTGGCATGAAGCCACTACACTGACAGGCTGGTTCACTGCTAAGCAAGATAAAAGTGAAGCCACGTCTTCAACCACACTGCTTCTGCAGCCAAACCAGTCTCAGCCAGGGAATGGCTAACCACCAGATGATCCCAAAGGGTTTAAAAAATCATTCACAACAGCCCAGGCTCCAACGTTTAGATCAAGGCTGCAATAAGGCTGACCGCATCAGCAGCGGCAGCAATCCTGCCGAGGCACAAGTGACAGCCCTGCGGCATCCACAGACTGCAGGCAGCACCAGCATCAACCTTGCCTGGGGAACCTTGCCTACAAGCTCTCCCCTGTCCCTTCTGGCCACATCTGGAGAGATGGAGGAAAGCAATACCCACAGAAAACGTGTTTTAGCAATCTGTATAGCCTGGCCTTGTCTCATTTCGGAAGCTGCTCTTCCCTTCGTGCATGGCTTCGCCTCAGCCTGACCCACTGCCCACGTTCATCACTCTCTGGAGGGATCCAGCCTTTACAGGACAGGACAGACACGGGCAGCACCACTTCACAGCAGTTTACTTTTCTAGCTCAGCCGCATAAAACCTCAAACAGACCACCTCCCTGTTCAGTGCCTCAGTTTCCCCCATCCCCCCTGAAATAAGAATGATAACACTTACCAAGTTGCTACGGATGTCGTAAAGCTAACTTCGTTATGGGATGCTGGCAGGCTGTAAACACTTAACGAGCATGCTGCGACACTCTTTTTCCACCCATGGAGCAGAGACTCCTTGTGGCTTTTCCCAGCATACGAAGCTTCCTCCACCCTCACCACGGCAGGTACGCTGCAAAGACAGGGATCCCCATTTTACCCCAAAACAGGAGCTTCGGTCCCTCCACCAGCTGCGTCCAGGCCATCTGCCAGGCAGGAATGCGATGCACCAGCCCAAGCCTCGGCCGAGCTGTCAAGGCAGCGGAAGGGTTGGGGCTGCAGGGCTCTGGAATTCCAGCAATGCACAAACACCCCTTGTCAGCCTGCAACCAGGAATGAGTCCTCCCTGCCCCGGACCAGGCTGAATCACTGGAAATACCAAAACAACGATGAGGTCACGTTCCCGGCACACAGAACCGGAGCCAGATATAGCCGCGCGGAGAAGCGTGCTAAAAAAGGGAGAGGGTGTACGGGCGGCAGGCTCTGGCAGACAGGCACCCCGGGCATTTGTCTCGTTTAAAAACAGCCTGAGGCTGCCAGGAGACTTTTTTCTTCTTTTTTTTTCCTTTTATTTTCTCTGCAGGGAGCAGGGAACTGGGCAGCACAATGGGGGCTTTAAACTCTTTATCCATCCCACTGAAAGAGGCACAAACATTAGAGCTGTGTATAGATTTGGGTTTGAGGAACAAGGCAGAGCTAAAATTATGCTTAGATTCAGAGACCAGTGTTCCCAAAAATCTCTCTGTGATACCGTGCCCAGGTTTAAGAACAGTTAAGAATCCCCCTGCAGCAAGCTGAATGGCAGACAAAAATTAGATGCCCATTACTGCTTGGTTGCTTTTGCTCCAGCCTCAGCCAGCTTCCACAAAAAAAACCCAAACATAGGTTTGCTGAGTTTTCAGCAGGGTGAGAGGCAAGTAACAGTGCTATTGCTCCTAAAATGAGCATCTAAGGCACTCCATTATCAGCAAATAGTCTTCTCAAGGCAGTGCAGTTCCAGCCTTTCCCAGTTCTCAGTGAAGGGAGAACGGAGACATTTTGTTTTCTTGGACTGTGAAGGAAATTGCAACATAGGACTTGGAAAGGACAGAGGAATTCACAATAGAATTTGCAACAGCCTGCTCTTTCCCCTCTCCGTAGGACGAGGCATTTGAATGCATAACACCCACAGTTCTATGAAGAAGGGCCTCTAAAAATCTGGATTTTTGTTCCATCGGGGCATAAACCAGATCCCAATCAGAAGCCAAGGCAGTGCAAAAATAGCACCAGACAGCGAATGCCTGGCATGTCACCTGTTTGGCTGGGGAGCAGTCACCGAGCTGGCATACTCTGCCACAACCACAACGGCGCCCGGCACACTGAGCTGAGGGGTTATGCCTGCACCAGCCCCTTTCTCCTCAATGCTTTCATATTTGCTAATAAAATGTTTACAGGTATCTAAAGGGTAGGTTTAAGGAGGATGGAGCTAGACTCTTTTCAGTGGTTCCCAGTAACAGGACGAGGGGTAACAAGCACAAGCTGGAACATAGAAATTCTGATCACTATGAGAAAAAACTTCCTTACGGTGAGGGTGACAGAGCCCTGGAAGAGGCTGCCCAGGGAGGCTGTGGAGTCCCCTTCTCTGGAGACTTTCAAGACCCACCTGGCTGCAGCCCTGAGTGATGTGCTCTGGGCAATCCTGCTTTGGCAGGGGAGTTGGACTAGATGATCTCTAGAGGTCCCTTCCAACTCTGAAATTCCGTGATTCCATGAAAAGATATAAGAAAATCTGCGGTGTAACTCCCACAGGACAGCTATTAGACCGTAAGTGCTCAAAAACAGATCAGTTCATTTTCACCCCACTGTTACAGCACGTTCTGGTAACAAGAACTACCATACTGGGTCACAAGAAGAATTATTCTGGCCCAGGCGCTATCCTTGACATTTTGGCGATGGCATATACAAATCAGAGTACGGACTGATGCCTCCTAAGGCCACACTCACCAGCAGTGAAGGAACTTCTCGCGCTGGGGGTTGCACACCAACTACCATGTTTAACACCCACTGAAACACATCTCTGCCACTGAGGTGTCTGGTTCCTTTTGGAATCTGTGTGTATTTTCAGCCTTCATGCCATCTCGTAGCAACATGTTCTACAAATCAACTGTGTTGAAAAAGGACTTCCTTAACCTCCTGACTAATAAATAATTTTGCTGGATGTGCTGCTTCTGTGCTGTGAGAAATAGCAAAGCTGAGTAAGGTCATTCCTTACTCAACTTCTCTCCAGTGTACACTAGTTTATAGGTCTTTACTCTTTCCTGCTGTCATCTACTTTTCCTTGTGTAATCTCTCTTCCTACAGAAAGTATCCCAGTCCCTTGGATCATTCTCATTCCCCTTTTCTGTACCATGTCCAGGTCTGTGCCACTCTTTTTGAGAGAGGATGGCCAGACTGTGTGTGGTACTCAACACGCAGGCACAACATGACTGTATAACTAAGTATACAAGAAAATATATACCAGCAAATACAGGTTAGGCAGAGAGTGGATTGAGAGCAGCCCTGAGGAGAAGGACTTGGGGGTTGCTGGTGGACGAGAAGCTCAACATGACCCAGCAGTGTGCAGGCACAGCCCAGAAAGCCAACCTCATCCTGGGCTGCATCACAAGCAGCGTGGCCAGCAGGGCGAGGGAGGTGATGCTGCCCCTCTACTCTGCTCTGGTGAGACCCCACCTGGAGTACTGCGTGCAGATCTGGAGTCCCCGACGTAAGGACATGGACCTGTTGGAACAGGTCCAGCAGAGGGCCACGAAGATGATCCGAGGGCTGAAACACCTCTGCTGTGAGGACAGGCTGAGAGAGCTGGGGTTGTTCAGCCTGGAGAAGAGAAGGCTCCAGGGAGATATTATAGCCCCTTCCAGTGCCTAAAAGGGGCCTACAGGAGAGATGGGGAGGGACTCTTTATCAGGGAGTGCAGCGATAGGATGAGGGGTGGCTGTTTTAAACTGAAAGAGGGGAGATTTAGATGAGATATTAGGCAGAAATTCTTTACTGTGGGGGTGGTGAGGCACTGGAACAGGTTGCCCGGAGAAGCTGTGGATGCCCCATGTGTGAGGTGTTCAAGGCCAGGCTGGACGGGGCTCTGAGCAGCCTGGTCTATTGGGAAGTGTCCCTGCCCACAGCAGGGATGTTGGAACAAGATGATCTTTAAGGTCCTGTCCAACCTGAACCATTCTATGATTCTGCGTTTTTTTTGCCTTATTCTTTATTTCCAGGATGAGGTCTGCCTTTTTGGCTACAGCTGAACATTGATCTGATGTGCTCAGATAACAATCCACAGTGACCTCAAAGGGCTTCTTGTGGGCAGTGAGATACTATTCACAAATCACCATTACATGCATAAAGTTGTGGCATTTATCAGCATGAAATCCCATTTGCTGTTTTATCATGCTAATAGTTTTGCAAGATGCTGCTGTAATTCTTCAGGCAGTTTTCAAACCGACTACCCTGGCTGACTTAGAATCACCAGAAAATCATAGTCTTCACTCCAACTTCCAAACCACAGATAGATAGATGTGTTGCACAGCGTGTATTCCACAGAGATCCCCACCGGACCCAGGCACTGCAGGCACCAGAGCTTTGATGCACTGCAAAGCCTGGTGTTTGACAAGGAGTGCTCTCAGCACAGCGACGGGGAATGCTCCGCCTCAGTGGGATATCCCACCACAGCCTGATGCAAGGAGCTGCGGAGCTCCAATGCTCGTGGTCTGCACCTGAACTTGTGCTGACACAGGGCCATGCACAGCACAGTGTCAATGCTGTGTACACAGTAGGACAACCATTACAGAGGTAGGATGGCCACACTCCACGTCCCATTGCTGGGATAAGATTAGCAACATGCCAAATCTGCACTCACACACCACCGTTTGAACTAGTGTCTTGCCCTGGCACTCAAAGATTCCTGTGCAGTTTGAACCAGCCATCGTGAAATCAGCCAACAAGAAGTTCTTCTGGAGAAGGAATATGAACAATTTGCTCGAGAGACACCAGCACCACCGTAGTGCATAGTTTTCTGCAAAGCAATTGAACCAGCAGAGAGTTTGAAAGCATCCTAAGGCAGTGTCCTCCAACAGCAGCCTTTACAGGTTGTGCCAGGCAGACACTGGTGTCAGCAGACCATTTGTGACGGCAGCCCAAGAGATGTCCGTGGGGAGACTGTTGGGACAGGAGCAGTCCTGAGGGGAACACTGTGACCGGTGACCCCTGGCAATGTGGTTAGCACAAATCATGCCATTTTACAGGGGAAGCAGCCATTCCCCATGGATGGGCACGTATCCCTTTCCTTTCCCTCATTATCAGGCCCTGAAGGTCCTGTGCACCAAGTACACAAACCAAATAGACTTCTCGTCTGTACTGGCCTCAAGGTTCCTGGGTGCCAGGAATCTGTTAATAGAATAAAGCTTTAATTTTAACTATGATTTAGTACCATCATCATTCTGCCAAGGTTTCCTAAAAGAAGCCATCAGTGCCAGTAGCAGACACACGTTCCCATCCACAGCTCCACTGAGGACTCAGTCGGAATTACAGAGTCCAGGGCAAGGCTTAAGGCCTACAGAGATGCTCAGCAAACACCCACCCCAGGCACAACAGATGTGAATTATGGAAACCAGTATTCCCAGTCCCACGCACAAGAATGGCAGCAGGATAGAGAGCAACTGCGGTCTTCAGATGAACAGCAGATATCACAAGCAAAACCCCATCGGGCTTCACATTGCAGAACCAGAGGAACAGAGACCTATAGCCAACAAACCTCAGAAAACTCCCTGCTGTGTGTCCAGGACTCTGGTGAATAACTGGGAATTAAGTGTTCAGCAGAAGGCAGATTGCATAAGGCCAAGCAGAACTGGGGTAAGCAGCCTCCCTGAACATCTGGGAGGGATACGGCGTGCAGAAAAACTCCTCCCAACCAAGTTTACCCTGAAGCACTCCAAGTTGAGCTGGCAAACCAGCAGGATCCGATGCCTGGCCCAGCTTCAGCAGATCTTACCACAGGAAGAGGATCAACCAGCTACAACTACACACAGTATCTTCATTTCATTTATTCCCAGAGCTCAGAGGTACCCTTGCCACACAGCAGCCTGATGGCGTGGCGAAAGGTGAAGGCGGCACTTCATCTGTCCCTCATCTGTTTCACACAAAATATTGCCTGCAATCCCCACAGAAAGACAGAAAGGACGTTTCCGTGAACCATAACCCCTATGTAATGACCTGGTCTGGGATATTACATTCTCCAGCTCACATAAAAAGAGAACAGATGTATTCCTGCACTGCCCAGTCAAGAGCTCCACCAACCCGTCCAAAAGGCAACACAACCAAGCCACTGTGTAGAGAAAACTCAGGATACCAGGCATCCTGCACAGGAAAAAGTGTCAGACAGCATCTGCTGCCACAGCAAAAACTGAACCAGAAGCAGAGCTGCAGGCAGAATACTGTGCAACCATAAAAGTGGCTCGCACCTTTTGAATATTCTATGTTCTCTTATCCACAGCCTGAAGGTTTTTGAGGGACGATTGCCAGGAGGTAAGGAAGACTCTGAAGCAGCTGCTCTAGGTGTTGCTGTCTAAGCCCAAAGGATGCAAATCCACTGCTGCCAGAGAAAGGTCACCAGACTGGAACACGGCCCTGCAGCTTCTATGAAGCACACGAACTACCGGTCTTTCAAACTACAATTTTTCAAGATGAGAGTACAAATTAGTTTTCTAAATATGGACCTGCACTCTACATGGAATGAATGGCCTGGATGCCTGCAGGGTTGATGGAGGGTAGCACTCCGCTCCAGACGACACAAAAGACTTCAGTTTAAAATTCAGGGCAGCTGCTGATGCCCTGAGTCACCTTGGTCTGCATCCTTCATGCCCCAGCTCCCTGCCCAACGAGATGATACTGATCCTCCCCGCCTCTCAGGGGAGGGAGAATGCAATAAAGCTTACAAGATCCCAGGATCTCTGCCATAAATCCCAAAGTTAAGGGAGGCAAGCGGGGCTGCCCATTATGTACAAAAGCCAGGCTTCTTTCATTAAGTGCCTAATACGGATGTGGAAGCAGGATGCAGTCAGTAACAAAAACATTGTCCTTCCCTTGAGACGCAGCCGCTTGGATCAGACGGCGCTGTGTTTGTGGGGCGATGTATGGGGCTGGAGATGGCACCTATAGGTCTGCCCCACCTCTGCATTCGGGTCTGGGAATAAACCGCCCTGGCAGTGCGAAGAAGCAGCTCGTCAGCGCAGCCCTCGCTCCCCGAAAACAGAGACGACGCTCCCAAGGAACCTACGAAAAGCCAATGGTTGGATCGTATGTTTTCCTAATTCAGAGGAAGCCTGGCCCGGATCCGATTTCCCGCAACATCTCTTGGTGTCGGGAGGGGGTGGGGGGGAGCTGGAAAAGGCCAGATCCATTTTTAGCTGGAAAGTCTGGCAGAGGGCTCGGCGTTGTGCGGAAAGGCAGGGAGCTGACAGCTCAGAACAGCCAGCTCCACCCGTCAGGAGAGGCAGGCTGGGCAAAGAGAGACAGGAGGGATAGGAAAACCACTTCCCTTCGAGCTGGGAGCGTCGGGAGGGAGGTTGCTCCTCCAGCAGTGCCAGGCAGAGAAAAACACTCTCTACTTCTGCGTGAATTATAAAAAGTAGGGCAGCAGAAGACTCGCCTTGGAAGAAGTGAAGCGCAGCTGAGCTGCAGCCACAGCCAGAAGCACTGGCGGGGCAAGTCCAAGGCTGCAGGGCTGTGTGCTCTCCTTCTGAGCCCTGCATCACGTCCACCCATGCAGCAACCCAGTCCCCGATCCCTGGGACAGGGTGGGTCCTGGGCAGGGAGCTGAGGCCGGGAACTCGCCTTTGCTAGGAGGAACGATGGCTGTCTCACTACAGCATATTTACACTGGCCGACGCATAAGTAGATGCAATAAAAAGTCCTTTCCAGCCCTCGTGCAAAAATCTTGCCCCTGAGGACAAGACACTAGTTTAAAGGATCAACATGCACAGACTTATGCTATGATGACTTCAGCTCCTCCCCACATTATCGGGCATGAGATAGTGAGAGATGAGAGGTATTTAGCTAACACTATTTAGCTAACAGTTGTGCATATAGAATCACAGAATCGTCTAGATTCTTCAAGATCATCAAGTCCAACCATCAGCCTCACACTTCACAGTTAGGTTAGGAAAAATAACCACTGCATTAGGGATCACAGAGATGATGAGGTCGCAACAAAAGCCCATGCAGTCCAGACAAAGCAGTGAAATACCAGTGCTATTGTACAGGCACTGACGACAGCAGCATCGTACAAAAAAAAAACTCTGGTCACCCGCATTTAAAAATTATAAACTCAAATGAACAGGTGCAGAAAGGGCCTGGGGGAAACAGAAAACCTATCAAACAAGAAGAAACTTAAGAGCCTGGCTTGTTTAGCCTAGCCAAATGTAGGCAGAGAGCGGATAGGATTGCTCTCTAAATATATCACTGGAGACAAACAAAACTGCTGAAGCAAAAGGATAGTGCTGGCACGACAACAAGAGAATGAATGCACTCTGAACACATTTAGGTTGAGAATTAGAGGGGAAGGAAAAAAATCAACCACCAGAACAGCTTTATCAGTGGTCTGATGGGATTATAGCACACAGCATCTCTGCCCACAGGTATCCTTTATGCTTCTGGTTTTGTTCCAGCTGGTAATTATCACAGGTCGTTATTCAGATGGGTCCTTTCTTACAACAGACCTTGTTGAGGATCACTCCAGTTGGAGAACCTAAGGCAAGCATGCAGCGCTCCTTTGCCCTCACATTCTGTAAGAGCTGCTCACGACGAATGACTCCCAAGCTACAGGGCAGTGGCAGAGAGTTGTGTGGATGCACACCGATACAGTGGGAGCCACGGGGCAGCCTAGCAGGAATGCAGGTGTCGCGGTTAGCCATGAGAAACACCCTTGAGGTGCTTCTGCCCAAAAGCACCTGATGCTCCACGCTATTACCAGCAGAGGTTTCTACATGTTACCCTGTTGGATTCAGGCGAGAGAGAAGATGCTCTAAACCCTTCTCTGCACAGTGTAAGGAAAGTAACCATATCATAAAGTAGTTTGGGTTGGAAGGCGCCTTTAAAGGTTCAATCTGCCAGCAGTGAGGAGGAACACCTTCAACTAGATGCTCAGAGCCCCATCCAAACTGACCTTGAATATTTTCAGGGATGAGGTATCTGCCATCTCTCTGGGCAACCTGTGCCAGTATTTCACCACCCTCAGTGTAAAAAATTTCCTTATATCTAGTCTAAATCTACCCTCTTTTAGTCATCATCACTGGTTATCATCAAAGCATTACCATTCTTGCTCCTGAAACTGCTGCCCGGAGGGCTGGCGAATCTTTAGAATCACAGAATCACAGAATGGTTTGGGTT
>VXBO01006350.1:46578-59681 GCA_013400135.1 Rhinoptilus africanus
TGGCAGCACAGGATGTCAGCCCCGTAAAAATAAAAGCAAGTGTTATTCTAAAAGGTGTTAATGGAAGTGTCATCTGTAATCCTTGGGAGATGACTTCAGTGTACTGTTCCTCACAGCTCTCTGATGTCTTGGTTGGGATATTACTACAGCTCTTTTAGTCAAATGTTTTTGACTAAAAATATTCTTTTCAGTCAAGTAACCCCAAATGTGATTGTCATCTCAACAACAGTCAAAAGTCCAGAAAACAAATAAGGAAACATTTTAAAATTGGCTTACTTAATCTAGGAAAAAGGCTACTAAAGGGGATCTCCAATATGTAAAAGCTTTATATGGTGAGAATGGTGATCGATAGATTCTCATATTCCTTGGCAGAAGGTAAAGAACTAATGCACTTTGTTTGCAGGTAGTGGGCTCTCTGCTCCCACCAAGATCATCTGCAGACAAGCACCTTTTCAGAAAGGGGCTGTCAAAGGCAAGAGGCCAGTATTGGGTGCCAGCAGCTCAGCAGAATCCCCATCCCTGGACTCCTGTCCTTCCTGCTTGGAACAGTGGCAGCTGTAGGTTCTCAGAATCACAGAACCATAGAACCATAGAATTGTCTAGGTCAGAAGGGACCTTTAAGGTCATTGAGTCCAACCATCAACCTAACACTGACAAAACCACCACTAAACCATGTCCCTCAGCACTACACCTACCCATCTTTTAAATACCTTCAGGGATGGTGATTCCACCACCTCCCTGGGCAGCCTGTTCCAATGCTTGACAGTCCGCTCAGTGAAGAATTTTTTTCCTAATATCCAATGTAAACCTCCCCTGATGCAACTTGAGGCCATTTCCTCTTGTCCTATCACTTGTTCCTTGGGAGAAGAGACTGACCCCCAGCTCGCTACGCCCTCCTTTCATGTAGTTGTAGAGAGCAATAAGGTCTCCCCTCAGCCTCCTTTTCTCCAGGCTGAACAATCCCAGTTCCCTCAACTNACTTGCCCTTGTTGAACCTCATGCCATTGGCCTCAGCCCATTGATCCAGCCTGTCCAGATCCCTCTGCAGAGCCAACCTACCCTCCAGCAGATCAACACTCCTGACCACCTTGGTGTCATCCTCAAAGTTCCTGAGGGTGCACTTGATCCCTTTGTCCTGGTCATTGTTAAAGATATTAAAGAGAACTGTCTCCAGGGGAACACTACTTTTGACCAGCCACCAACTGGATTTAACTCCATTCACCACAACTCTTTGGGCCTGACCACCCAGCCATTTTTTACTCAGCGAAGAGTACACCCATCCGAGCCATGAGCAGCCAGTTTCTCCAGGAGAATGACGTGGGAAACGGTGTCGAAGTCTTTACTAAAGTCCAGGTAAACAACATCCACAGCCTTTCCCACATCCACTAAGTGGGTCACTAACAGTTCTTGGCTAAGCTCTAAGGTTCAGGCTTGTAATTAAGTTCCTTTTTTACTTCCAAATAGGGATCTCGGTACAGCAGGAAACCAAACACTCCTCTCATGACAATCCACTTCCACAGTATGTAGAAAAATAATTTTCATAGAACCAGAGAATGTGTTGGGTTGGAAGGTACCTTTAAAGGCCATCTACCCCAACCCCCCTGCAATGAGCAGGGACATCTTTAACTAGACCAGGTTCCTGAGAGCCTCATCCAGCCTGGCCTTGAATGTCTCCAGGGATGGGGCCTCCACCCCCTCTCTGGGCAGCCTGTTCCAGTGTCTCACCTCCCTCATTGTAAAGAACTTCATCCTAAATGTCTAATCTAAACCTGCCCTGCTCTAGTTTAAAACCATTGCCCCTTGTCCTATTGCTCCATGCCCTTGTGAACAGCCCCTCCCCATCTCTCCTGTAGGCCCCCTTTGGGTACTGGAAGGGGCTATAAGGTCTCCCTGGAGCCTTCTCTTCTCCAGGCTGAACAATCCCAGCTCTCTCAGCCTGTCCTCATAGCAGAGGTGCTCCAGCCCTTTGATCATCTTGGTGTCCCTCCTCTGGACCCGCTCCAACAGGTCCATGTCCTTCTTGTGCTGAGAGCTCCAGAGCTGGACACTAGAGAGAGATTCTCAACCTAAGCACTGAGGCTGGGATTCTGGGCTACAGCTATGTTGGACTTCAACTCAACTGACGGGAAAACTCAGCCGATTTTTACACACGAACTGCCTCTGACTGTGTCCTGAGGACCTCCCTACATAGCAGTCGTCTTCTCTATCACCCACCTACTCCCTCTGCAAGAGCAGAGAATTCCCCTTCACTTATTCTCCAGCAGTCCTGGAGCACCCGGGGAGCTCCACGGACACCCCGAGGATGATGAGGGCAGCCGCTGAGGAGCATGTCCCACAGCTCAGTGCCTCACAGCCCTGTGCAGGAAGAGGAAGGAAGCACCAGGTGGCAGCAGCATGTAGCAGATGCTATTTTTTGGAAGCCAGCCCTGGGAGCTGTGTTTTTGCTGGTCTTCTGGAGGGGTCCATTGGCAGTAGTGAGCTGTGCGCTCTCTGCCCACGCCGTCTCTCCCGGCCTCTCCTTGCCTTAGTGGCCTCATCTCCGTATTCCTGGGGAGGGCATCTGGTTTCAGAGGGTGGCATATAACCATTGGCTACAAACGAAGTAAGTCCTGAAGTCAAAAAATCCCCAGAGAACATATGCGCCTGGGTGGAGGGTGAAGGGCTGCGCTCTGCCAGGCTGAAAACTGTATGGCAGCAGGGTGGGAGGACTGAAACATTGCACTGCTTTGCCACTGAGCCACAGCACTTAAAAACTGCACCTAGAAATAGTGCGGCTTCCTCGCTCCGGTGCAATCCAATCCATATCTAAATAATGTCAGCCCTTGGCCCCAGCTGCAGATGGTTTGAACTGTGCCAAAACCCAAATTCAGTCCTCCTTCTCAAGGGAATGGGGACAGACGGATGACAGCACTTGCACCTACAGGGACCCCTGCGTTATGCCTCTGTGGTAAGCTTAGGTGGTAGTAAGCAGGATTTCTGGTTAAATAAGGTATGTCCTTACTTTATCGCTGGGAGTTGGCTTTAACTGAGCCTTCAGAAATCGAAAGCCGACTACAGGCAGCACACAGAGGGTGATGCTGAGGAAGATTGCTAGCCACACGTTTGGTTGGCTGAGGGTGTTTCGAGCGGTACCTGAAAAACAAAAGCCTGATTAAAACCATAACAGCAGCACTCACCATTATTCACCTGAACTTTTCACCCTCTGTGATTCCAAAGCACTTGTTAAGCAGTTCAAAGCCAAAATTCAAAGTAGACACCATCTCTAACTCTGAAATAACCTTGCTGTAGAGAAGGCAGCAATATGAATATCACTGTGTGAGATGAGCAAAGAAAAATGCAATGTCCAGACTGAACTGCAGCAACAACTCAGGGAGACAAGGATGTCAGAGTGAATGACAATTTGACTCTTTTTACAAAGAGTCAAATCACTGCAAAGGATTGATATAAATACTCAGTAGGTCTTCTTCATCAGCAGTCCAGCACTCTCACCTTTTGCCAGGACTCCAGTCCAAAAAGAGGAACACTGTTTTCTTACTTTCCAGCACCATTTCCTGAAGGATATGGAGTGCTGACTCTCACCAGCCAGTAGACCACGGGATCACAGCCCTTTGTGAGAGGATCACGCGTTGCTCTGGGTGTCTGCGTGGCCTAATGTGTGTATTGGCAGAGCAACTGCCATGTGCTGCCGTGACACTGCCACCTTCTTTGAAACCAAAGTACTCGCTTCTGGCTCCCCCAAAACTGAAGGAATGTAAGATAGAACAAACAGTCTGCAAAACCCTCATTACAAGGCTTACTGATGCTGTTGTTGGCAATAAAGTTGCTGCATGTTTTCTTTTCAGTTGGCCAAATTCTGCTGTAATACGATTCCACTGAAATAAAAGCAAACAAGTTGTCTGAGTCCAGACTAGAAACATTTTCCTTAAAAATGGTTTCAGTCTGAGACCTTCCTAAGCAGCGCTCAGCATTATGGCTAATTTGACCAAAGTAGTATCAACAGGGCAGCAGACAGAAATATCCCTGGCAAGTGAGTTACCATCTGCCTCTGGAAACTCAACAGACATTGTCTTCTCTCAGTCAGCACTTTTGATACTAAAAGCCATCTTGCAGTGGATGTTACCATCTGCTTGGAAAATACATTGCAATAACTGACCTGCAGCTCAGATATTTCTAAAATGGCCAAGCACCTTGATATTACAGTGAAGATGGGCAGAAGGAGTCTTGGCTTAACAATTCATGCAGAAAAAAAGGCATTGATTAATACACCAACCTGACACTTGAAACAAAAAGCACTGGGATTTCAAAAGTAGAGTGTCATAGCAATGATGTATCAATGTTGGCTATGGATGCACAGAACTATTAAAAACATCTGAATTACTTTGCTATGCTTTCATCTTCCTCTGGTCAAAGTCTCAGGAGACAGACTCATTTTGTTGTCTTTCACCATTTGTGTGCGTTCAGAAATCTGTTATGTGGAGCAACTCTGAACACCTGGTCATCACTGGATTTTTATTTTTTTTTTGTTAGGAATTTGCCATTTACCATGGCTGAAGGCAGCCAGGCATCACACCATAATCACATGGCATTTTTCTCATATCTAACTGGATGTTGTACTTGTATGCTTTCCTGTACAAACAGGTTAACTTATTTACAAAAGAGCACGCATCCTTCTGCAAACAAACGTTCTGCAAACAAAATTAGACACCTGGAAACAGAATATAAAGGAGCAGTAGAAAACATTCCAGCCAGCTCAGTAGGTTTATTTAAAGGATCATTCCTGTGGCTGCATGTGAATATGCATTCTTATGCAATGTAGTGAACGTGGCACACATTCACCTGGATGGATGGGATTCAAAATAAGCATTTCCAGAAGCCCTCAGAAATACCCTGGCATTTCTTGTATAAAAGACAGTCAATATCTTCAGTTATTGCCTCTAGAGAGGCAATAACATGTACTATAAATAAATTTAAGCCCTGCAGTATACCCATTTGAGTCCAAACCAGATTTGTCCCAGGGCTTACCAACGAATGGAAAGGAAGCTGTGAAGATCAGGTACATGCCATCACTGTACATGGTGAAGGTGATAGCAAAGTAAACAGAAAGGCTGCCCCAGATGAAGAACTGGTTCACAACTGTCCAGTAAGAGGTGTCCAAGCCAATCTGAAAGAACAGAGTCATACAGCTATTGTCAGCAGCATCATTTTTTAGCATATCTGTGATGAACACAGCTACATATCTTGTTCTCTTCTTTGTACCCCTCCTCCCAAGGCTGTTATTCATTCAAGTCTCAAGAAATACCAAGACACAGATCATAGGATTCTGCGACATCATTCAAGGCAAGCATTACTACATTTGCACTGTTGTTGCACTCTTCTCAAGCCTTCACCGGTGGCCAGTACTGGAGACAGGATTCTAAGTTCAAATGAGCCATGCTTATGTCCTCACACCCAAGCTGTGCTCTGGCATTGAAAATTAGGAGAAGGAGACCACAAGACCTCAGAGAGCAGAAACCATCATCTAGGGAAGTAGGATTGATAGCTTTTCTTGTGATAATTTTCTCTTATCCTCCTAGTACTCTCTGAATTTTGGACCACCCAAGTCTTAAGCTGTTTTCTTCCAGCAAGTGCAGTTCTACCATCTGCATCATTCATGGGGCCAGGCTACAGAGACAGCCTCATGAAGGAGACCCCATAAATAACTGCCTCATAGCAGATAGTCCTGTGCTACAAACCCATCCCATAATACTGGAATGAGTCCTCTACTCCCAGTATTAACTGTTTCATCTGCTATGACTGTAAACTTCCCAAGGCAAAGACTCTGCGTTCCTGCCACCCTGATCTTTCATAACGTACAAATCTATTGTTCTCTTGAACTGGTAAGAGTAATCTGGTATCAAAAGGCTTTTTTTTTTTTTTTTGCAAGAATGAAAGATGCTGCAGCAAACACAATGCTGTCACGATCCCAAGTGGCCCTCCAGAAGCTGCTTTCATAACACAACAGCTAATTCCTAAAAACATTACCTGGGGTGCCTTACCTGTACAGACACCACAATCAATAAGCAGGTCTGGGCCATCAGTGCAAAAGACTGGTAGTCAGCAATGGCCTTCCCATCACTTCTCATTGTATTGTACATGGCCCCATAGGGGATGAAGAAGAGAATGAGGGAGCTGTAGATCCCTTGCAACATGCACTTGACAAACACCATTTTGTTGAAATAGAGGTTTTGCTGGCCAGGCACATATAGCTGAGGAAACAGCATGCTCCAACGATCATCCACGTCCTGAAAGTAGACAGGAGATGGTCAGATCTTCTGGGACCTACCCAACCGGCCACACAAGACCACTTAGGCTTGCCATGTCCCTGTGACATACATTTCCAAGAGAAAAGGCTTGACACACAATTCACTCAGTTGTTCTGATGAGTGTGCCATATCCCAAGGTCACCTATACATATTTTTCTGTGTTGAATTTCACCTTTCTTTAGCTGAGAAAGCTGACAAGTGCTGCAAAAAAAATGAAGGTACATTTCATCTTAAGCAGACTACATGGTCTGCTCTTCTGAGAGTTGTCTGGAAGTTAAGGGGTAGAAAATACCTCCACTGGGTCCACACACAGGAAAAGCTGTCTCATTTGGATCCCTTAAGTGTCCAGAGCTGAACACTGTGAACCATTGTGGAGTAGCAAGTTCCTACTTATTTAAGTTATAAAAGGCATACAGGAGCAGCTTTATTGCTCCTATGTCTTGCTGAACAGTAATAGCATAGTGGAAGAATAGTATATGAAATTACTGCAGGAAGACTTCCCCTAGAAAGGCTGAACCTGGAGAACCCAGCTTCAGGTTCATTAATTGTTCTGTGTGGTCATTAAAAAGTCACTAGTCAGGTTTCAGGAACACAGCTAGTTAAGATGTGACTACTTCAGGGGAAACATTGCAAAGGCAGTTTTTATTGTACATAGCAGCCTAACCCAACAATCTCGTCACACACCGAAACCCACAGGCTAAATATTACACATCTCCTCCCTGGTGCTTCCTTTTTTTGTGCTCTCAGGTCTCACTGGCAGGAAACTATGTTAGGAGCTACCACAACAGCTAGGCAAACAGTCATCTGCTTTTGCTTCATGGAACCAGCTCAAAGCACCTGGAGAAAAAACCCACGTAAAAACATCCAAGTGGTGATAGAAAGAGTACCTGATCAAAGAGGCTCATTCCTAGCACTGGGAGGGATGTATATACCAAATTGTAAAGCGTAATGAACCACTCATCATAGACAGTCTGGAAAAAAAAAGTAGATAAATACATAGTTACATGCTGGAACATCGTGGTTCAAGATGCTACTGAGACCAAAAGTACAAGGTGATCCAGAGGAGGATCTGCCCCCACCCCTGGCACCATGATCAGATGCTGTCGGGGGGACCATCACCGCCCTGCAGCACCCCGGCACCCTCAGCCCCAGGGAGCAGGGGTTCGCATGCTATCTGCTCTTCCCGGCTTCTGGGTTTGGAGACTGGTTTGTCTTAAACTGATGGCAGTTTTTTCCCTGCAGGAAATTTGCTCCTCTTGCAGGCTGCTGAAGCGCAGAGGTGTCCCGGGGATAAACTGATTGCTTCAAGTGAGCTAACAGGGCGAGCACAGGTCTCACATGGATCTGCACCAGACTGGTCGGGCCCCTCTGCAATCTGTGTCCTCGTTCAGTGGCTGTTTGAACACTTCTGAAAATCACACAAGGTACTTATGTGCTTCATAATGTACCTAAGTGTCTCCAGGCATCTTATCCTCTACCGGCAGCGCAGTGAAGGCAGCAATATTTGCTCTATACTTGTACAGATGAACAGGCTGCCCAGGGAAGTGATGGAATTGTCATCCCTGGAGATACTGAAAAGTTGGGAAGTTGGGTAGATGTAGTGCTTAGCGACATGGTTTAGTGATGGTTTTTGTCAGTGTCAGGTTGATGGTTGGACTCGATGATCTGAAAGGTCTCTTCCAACACAGGCAATTCTATGATTTTATGATTCTGAGACAGGTCTGTGTGCCATTCAGTGAGGTGGGGAGGATGGCTTAGTTTATCTCCTTTTAAAATGTTTCCAGATACTTTCCTTGAAAATGCTAGACATGACCATGAGAAAACAGAAGCTGGACTTACCTGGGCTGAGAAGCCAGAGAAGAAGCCGTACCAGAAATGCACTAACGTGAAGGCAAAATTCTTGTAGAAGAAGTATTTGAGGAACTTGCACATGCGGATGTAGGACCACCGTCCATGCACCAAGAGCAGGCGCTGCAGGTAACGGAACTGCGCGAAGGAGAAGTCACTGGACAGGACCGCCTGCATCCCCTCCTGGCCACTGATGCCGACCCCAATGTGAGCAGCTGCAACGAGAAGGTTATTGATCATGTCATTACAGTCACAGTTTGCATCAGCCTCTTTTTTTAAAAGACTCCCCTCCACTGGGACACTGTGTTAATTCCCTCTCAGCCTTCATAAAAAAAAGTCTCATGTAAAGTTTTTTTTTTTTTAAATAATAATATTTTGGGGCACTAATTCTTTCAGCAGCATTATGGTTTTGGCTGAGGTGATACATTGCCAGTAACTGTGCTTGTGTTATTTGAATGAAATTGCACCCTCGGTGACAATTCATGTTTCCTTTCTGAATGTTTTCCAACACCATAAATGCTGTTGTTCACAACAGCTGCTGTTATGAAAAGATAACTTTAATATTTTTTTACCTGTTACTTGTATTTACATGCATGCATGTCCTTCCAGCTGCCTTAAAATACCGCTTCAGACAAGCAAAATCAACCTCCTTATAGATTTGTCAGACACAGTGCTACAAGGCAGATTGTAGCATTTTTACATTTCCTAGGCTTTATTAGTTCAATCAAATAATGAGATAGAAGAGTCACGTCTTTTTTAATAGTGACTTGGGTTTGTTAAACGTGGACATAAGTTTAATGTGACAGCTAATTATACAGCTTTAACTAATGAGAACAATCTTGATGGCTGGAGGTTGGTTAGATTCAGGGTTTTCCACGGAACAGTGAACTGATAAAATCCCAAAGTCCCAACCCTCCTGTGGGGGGAGAGGGGCTAGTTTCTAATTATCATGTACATTTTAACTTGCTTTTCTTATCCTTTCTTTACTGACTGCCTGACTTATCTCCCTTGAAGCTCCCGACTTAGCCTTTTCTTTCTTAATTAAAAGGCTCCACTTAATCAATTCTTGCAAATTAACACAAGGAAGATTAGCAATAGGCCCTTCTGAATAATCTTAATTTAATTATGCCTAGTTAGGGGATTTTTTTTTTTTTCATGAATTCACTGAGGTAGTGCAGCATCAAATGATGCTCAAGGACAAAGGGGCCTAGAAGACCGTGATTTATAACTCAAGGGAGATAATTGGCCCTACCACATGGAAGTGTTAAAAAAAAAGTCATGTAACATTATACAGGCTATTTACAGGCAAGAAGATTTTCTTTCTGCATTGCAGACAGGCCCTCTCTGAAACAAACTTGTTTGTTCTCTGTATGGCCATTGTGATGGTGGCCATGCAGGCGCGCAGGTGGACGTGTCACAGCCCTGGTGGGCTTTTGTCTGCTCTAAGACAGAAGCAGAGAAATAGGCAGTAAGTGCAGCCGTAGCTTCCTGCGATCCTGGAGGTGGGAGCACAGCAAAGAGCCCCCTGTGTGTCCTGGAAGGCAGAACACATGGGTAGCCTATAGTGACAGTGCTCTGTAGAAGCCTGCCAAAACTTGGGACACAGCCACTTGGTGCCACGGAGAGGGTGGTACGGAAGGCACTCAGATACATTTTTCTGCTGCTTGGCCACGCAGGTAGAAAATACATGAGGGACTCAGTTTGCTAGAGCATGCTGGCTGTCATCCGTCACTCACTTTTGATCATGCTGACATCATTGGCTCCATCTCCGATTGCCAGGGTCACAGCCTTCTTGTACTTCTTAACGAGCTCCACCACCTGGGCCTTCTGCAGCGGCGTCACCCGGCAGCAGATCACCACTTTGCACATGCAGGCGGTTCTCACCAGCTCCAGCTCCAAATTGCCTTCCAGCGCATAAGCCTGGGAAGAAGGAGCAAAGGGAACGCTCAGGTCAGACTAGCCGCAACTGACAAAGAGGACGCAGCAGGAAGGAAACGGGAACTGAGCGCGTTCTTCCATTTGTCAGGAGGAAGTTATGAGATACCCTAGGTGGATCTGTCCATTTGGTTGCCAGGAGCATCCCTACCATACATCATCCCATGCAATGTACGCTTTGGATGCACCACAGCTGGATTTGCACAACAGCTGCCCTGGGTGATGTAACCTGGCAGTGCAGCAGAATTGTCCGGCAACAGGAGCACTAAACTGACAAAGCTGCTGCTGGGCCTGAGACAGCCTTGCGTATCTCCATGAGAGAGAGCTCATCCCTCTTTGTTTATTTTTTAAGCTTTGGGAGATCTGTGGTTTAAATAGAAGAGATTTCAATTTGGGAAAAAAAAAAAACAACATGGAAAAGGCTGAGCTCAGGTGAGCATGACAAAGCAAAACACAAAGCCAGGGAGAAGGGAGCTTTGCTCTGAGTACTGCACTTTTAAATTATCAGACACATTATTTGTGTTCAGGAAGCACAGGGAAAACTGGATGTCTGGTCACCCCTTCAGCTCTGTGGAAGGAGGAGGGAGCAGTGTTAGCTTTTCATATTTCTTTCAGATCACGCTCTTTGGCTCTGTTCTTTGGTGTCTATTCTCAGTTGACATGCATGGAAGGAGTCTACAGTGTGTTCTCCTCCTCAGAGACATTAGAGCAGGCCCACTGCCCTTTCTGTGTAAATCCTTAGGCCAGATACCCTTTATTCTTGAAAGGGAGAGCTGTGAGTCACCAGCGCCCCCGCATCCCTCCCCTCAGCGGCAGGCAGGCTTGCTCAACAAAAGAGACCTTTTCATGGTTTAGCTTTAGTGTCGGCAGGTCACTGCTGTTGGGGATGGCTTTTCCCAAAATATCCTCGCTGCACAGCACTGGCAAAATGTTGTCACGTTGTATATTAGGGGTGCTGCACACAAATCAATTAGTATGATGATGCCGTTACAGGTGGTGATGTGCTTCCAGTCACTCGCTTGATTTAAGCGAGACCACATGTGTGCCCAGCCCCAGTGCTGCCATCCCACCCATCTGCACCCAGAGATACGGCACTGAACAGATGCTGCGTTTGAGCGAGACAGTGTCAGCGGTGTCACCATTGTTCAAACTCTAGGTTCATAGAAATAAATAAATAGCATAGAGTTTTATCCACGCTGTCCTTGTGGCCCACCCCCAGGAGAAAGTCATGGTCTTGGTGAGACTGGCCGTGTCCACTCTGTTGCCGGCGATGTGGGCTGGCTGCTGCCACACAGCCCAGATTTTGATTTCTTTGAGTGGGACAGATCTTGCCAGGGTGTGGGTGAGCGTGTGGTTTCCCAGGAATGAAAAGAAAGCTTCGTCACCACTGCCAGGGGTGCTTTTATAGCACGGTACTCAGGGTCTGTCCTGCAGACTGAAGGGATGGAGTAGGAACAGAAAGGAGTTCGTGGCTGGCTGGGATGACAGAGGATTCACCCGTGCAGACGGACCAAACTTGATAGAGCTCTTCTCTGTTTTGCGGTGGGGATCTAAAGGGGATCAAGGCCCTGGAGTTAAGGAGGGAGTGAATGTAAAGGAGAGAGAGAGGCTACTTGACAATGTAGACACTGCCTGAAAGCATCCTCTCTAGCCCAGGGTCTGTATACATGGCACAAAAGCCAAAAATGGAGCAAGATGAGATTTTTTTTTAACAGTAATTTTATGCTGGGCTGGCATAGAGCTGGGAGTTAAATTTGCTGGACTGCCATCAGGAGAGGTAGCAACCACAGGGAACAGAAGGATCTTGTCTCTGAAAGGTGGCGCCTGCTGGCTCTTCCCACATCTAACTATTTGCTTCCATGGCAATCTGGGGAAGCAAAATGCAATAGACAAATAAACCTGATCTAGACTAAGCCTTCCTCCCAGACAGGCTGAAATTTAACTAAATTGTTTTTTTTTCTCTAACCTCTTCTAAAAAATTTCCAAGGATGAAAAATTTTTTCCAGTGTTTCACTATTCTGACCAGGAAGATGTCTAATCCCAAACTCTCTTGTCTCAGTTTAATTCCATTACTTTGTTTACCTGTCATTATTTGAAGAGTATTACCAGGACTGATCAGTATTCTCTAGGCTCAGAAATCCTAACTCACTCAGTTTTCCCCTATGCTGTCCACATCATGCATGACCACTCTTGGAGTTTTCTTTGTACTCACTCTAGCTGGTCTACCTTTTTTTTAAAGAAAATGGCCCCAGTAAATTGAATTATTTCAGCTAAGACTTTACTGATGACAAATGAAGCAGGAGGCTTTCTTCATAAGTCTTACAGGTGATGCTCTTACATATCTTTGATTTTGGATATATGTAGTCGATTATGTGGAAGGGGAGAAACAACACATTTGTACTTACTGAATTGCATTCTCCATTTTTCCAAACTATTTCTCCAATTTGTTAAAATGGCTTTCAAATCTAATATTGAACTCCATCATGCCTGCGGTTTCTCCCAGACTGGTGTTATCTGTCTCTTCTTAAGCGGTTGATGAAAACACTGTATATCAAATAGATGTGGGATAGCCTCCTGCAGATGCCACTTAACTGTTGTTTCAGATTAAGAGTGAGCCCTTAGGAGCCATAATTTCCAGTCTTGCATCTGTCACTTAACAATTCCACCTAGACTGTATTACTTCAATTTGCTTGAAAGAATTTCATGAGAGAGACCATCAAAGAATTCATTAGTTAACTTATAAGATATATATCCTATCTTTTAAATATATCTGTTATCAGATATTTATTTGAATGTGCTCTTGGTATACTTGAAACTCATGTCTGATGTTATCTTTTCTTCTTGATGCATCTATAAACGGCCTGATTGTTTTTCTAGTATCTTTCTGGAAATTAAAATGGATCCAGCTACTTTACCCCTCCTCTTTGCCTAACATCAGGGCCAAGTCTACCCTGTTCCAGTCTTCTATCACCTTTGATGTCTCAGATAGCCACTGAACCTAATCTTCAATTAGGAAAA
>VXBO01006350.1:59687-79117 GCA_013400135.1 Rhinoptilus africanus
AAAAAAAAAAAAAAAACCAGTCCTCTGGAGCTAAATTTTGTAAGCACTTTCAGACTACCAGCATGTCCCTATCACATTCAGTTGCTAAGAGAATTCAGCCCTAACCAGACTCTAAACCTTCCTTACCAGGCTGTGGCCAGTGATAACCAGACCATACACCCCATTTGCTTGCTCATCAGGTATAATTTTTGGTTTTTTTGAGGATTTTTCAAACTGAATGTTGATTTCATCACTGTCCAGAAAGGAGTCTGGCTTCATCTTTTTCCTTGCATTCCTGAAAAAAATGCAGAATAATTAAGAAAAGCTTGTAAAGATACATAGTTTTTATTAAATCAGCTTAATGAAAATATAAAATTGATGCTTCCTTTTGATAGTTTAGTTCAATTTTCCCCGTATTCCTGCAACAACATGCATGGTTTAACTGCTGTTGTTCGTGCAGACCACCAAGATAGTTCTGAAACTCTAAGAAGTGTGTTCTAAACCTCTGCTGATTTGAAGTCGAACAATGCCATGAAGAACCGTATTCCAAAGGGCATCCCAATTTTCTGTGCCTATCGTCTGACAACCACCTACTTCAACAGAAAGGGACTGAAAAACTTTCCCATTTTCCACCTATACATAAGGACTTGTGTCTAGTGAGGAGACTATGGAGGAAGGCAAATTTCCAGATAGCGCTAGAAAAGGAGGAATAGCAATAGCAGTAGAACAACAGCATAGCTCAAGCCTGGGACCAAAGGCTTTGTGGCTCCAGATGGCTTGTTGAACGTCAGCTGATATTGCCTGGCTGACTCTGCTTTCTTATACATTTACATAGATTTGAGGCCTTGGATTGAGAAGCTTGGGAGTTTATCCACAGAGGAGATTCCTCAGAGGAGATTTCTACACTATGTTGCTGCTGGATCTTCCAGGGAGCCAGCTATCTGTTAGCCGACGTCCCTGAATGAACTGCACCGAGAAAAGTCCGCAGGAAAAAAAGATGGAATAGTACAAACTGCAAATATTGTTCCATTCCAGTGTCACTTCACAGCAAGGAAGCTGTATATTTCAGCCATTTACCTCAGTTCATTAAGTACATCATCAGATGTGCGGCCTTCAATAATGAAAACATCTTCCATGTCATCATTCAGCAAGTTGCAGGAGTAACCAATATTCATTGCCGTCTCTGGGAAAGATAAACCAGGAAGATGACCCATCTTAGCAGCCCCAAATTCACACATCATCTTTGTGGCCTTTTTACACAGAAGACAAAATCTCCCTTTCTCACTGAAAAGACTGAAAAGAGCTCTGAGCCTTTCAGAGTCAACAGTTTTAGAGAGCCAGGAGAGTCACTCTCATGGATGTAGCAGAAAATCTCCCTGAACTGGGCTTTACAAGGCCACAGAAAAAAATAATTCTACCAAAATGAAAAAGCTCAAAACACCCTTTGGCCAACATACTTGGAGCAACAAAAAATATTTCATTTTCATTCAGAGGATTTTTTTCCAGGATATTTAACTTTCCTTACCCCTACACCCATAAAAGCCCCAAACAATAGTTCTGAAGAAAGCATTTTCTTGTAGGGCCTTCGTGTAAGGGATTTTGTTCAGAAAATTCTGAGAAATAAGTATCTTGGTATTTCATAAGCAAAACTATTACATTTTTGAATATGTCAAAATGACAAGTTTAATTTTTCTCAAAAATTCCCTGCTCATTTCTTAGATGAAATTATGTGTAAACACTTTTGGCCTCCCTGAAACACCATTGTTTCAGTGAAGTTGCTAGTTCTCCAAAACAATTTGTTGGAGCCTATTCTCCGTTCTTTCCAATTTAAAGCTTTCTCCAAAGCCTGTATTTCCTCCATTTCTATTCTGGATCATTAACACCAGGACCAAATTGAAAACAACCCAACACCCATCTTAGCATTAAAGCTCCTGGAAAGCAGGATAAGATTTTTTTCCACCTTCTCCACCAGGATGGTCAACTGTACTAAACTGACACCTTTTCACAGCGTATGAGATCAACAATGGGATGTTCATTGTCATCTCTCCAAAGGCAAAGGATGCTGCCTTCACGCTGCTTCCAGCCTCAGGACAGGAATTAAGAACAGGCACTAGCTACAGTTATCTGATTTAATTCCAGATAAGCGGAGTTCAGCCTGGTTGGCAATGAAGCAAAGACTAGTGAGTTTGTCCTCCGTGCAGTTTATCAATGGAGAAAGAATGAGAACATGGGTCTTAGCAGAACCATCCACCAGTGGGAGAGAAGAGAAACATCCAAAGCTGTAGCCCCTTTACCTTGTTTGTCTCCAGTAAGAACCCATATCTTAATGTTGGCTTTGGCAAGAGTTTCAATTGTCTGTGGGACTCCATCTTGTAACTTGTCCTCAATCGCTGTGGCACCTAGCAGCTTAACAGAAAACAGCAGGGATCTGGTTAAGTCTTGCCATTGCTAGCAAAGGAGAAGGCATTAGACATCCAGGTAATTACTCAAGCAACCACAAACGAAATCCAGGAATAAGGTTCTTTTTCATTCTTTGTCAGCAAACTTAATGTACATAGTAGAGCTCTGAGCCTGCAAATGCTTTTGTCTCTGATCTCTCAGGCTTAGATGGATCATGAATGTGTATGAAATTATTGGCCAACACGTTTGCAGACCTACAGTTCTATGATCTTTTGCATGTTCCCTTCATAGTAGGTAGAGCTGTCACTGAGGGACAAAGATGGCTGTGTATCCCCAAACCTCCATATGCATCCTCTAGTGTGGGGCTTGCTCTCAGCCATATTGCAGTGCAGCAGGCATATGGCTGCTAAGCATCTTCATGAGCCTACAACAGACCTGTCCCCATCCCTGCTCTACGCTGTCGCACAGCTAAATCACAGACTGCTCAGGGCACATACCCTCATTATTTTTAAGTTACTCCTTCTCCTGCATTTTGGAGATACTTGGTGGCTTTAACCTAAGGGACATGAAGGTTTCTCTGCTAGCTCAGGTTTAGACAGCATCTGCTACCACCTACCTCCTGCTGTTGGGAGACTAAATTCAGGGGTTGGCTTTAAGCCCAAGATCCCTTTTGGCTTCCTGGGATGTTCATCATTCGTCAGCTATGAGTGTTATCAATGTAGATAACAGCTCTGAGGGAACTTCTCTATTGGGTCTTCAAAACTGCACAATCCACATTTCACAGTAGTCCCTGGTCCAGCTAGCGAGACCTTAAATACTTGCAGCATCTAAAGTCCTCTCCTGGGAATACCTGCTCATCCTTGGTGACCTGAGTCTGATCTGGAAGCCTGAAGATGGACACTCATGTCAAATGTGCCCAGGAACAGAGAACAAGGGCATGCATTCCCCACAGCTGCATAAAGGCACAATAGTACTGTTGACAGGCCTTTGCCCTGTCAACATGGCTCATGACCTGGTGTAAACAGCATCTGGAGGGACAGTCACGATGCCTTCCTGATCATGAATTTTCCTTAGTTTTTAGGTAAAGCAATGATAAATAGTGTTTTTACTAGTCTTCACTGAATACAACCATGTTCCATCCCTTTTCCCCCTTGTTGCCCTTATATCCTTACTCCCCCCAAGGACCTTTATCAGGAATCTGCCACACAGAGGGACTTCTGTTCTTGCCCATCAACCTGACTATGACATTTGACAGTCCTCTACATCTCCACGAGACTCTTCTATTTTGTTGCTGACTCTGCCTCTCACACCCATTCTCTGTGATAAACCAGCCTTTCCTACACCCACGCTCTGTCCATCCCTCCAACACCTTCGGGAAGTAAAGTCACTCCTGTACAGAGTACAAAGAGGAAAGAACACTTTATTCTGAGCCACACTTCTTCCTGCTGTGACCTGTGACCTCTTCTCTACTCAAGCCATGAGCTTCATAAAGCTTTCTTGCCAAGCATCTGTCTCCTTAACCTCCTAGACCTCCATCTCTCTCCTGCTTTGGACATGACCCACGCAGCACTTGCACGATGTGTTCTCTGGACTGGAGGATTAGCTTTTTTCCAGAGCACACCCAGAAGGGCAGTAGGCTCTGCTCCATGGGCTATGCAACTTGCAGAGGTCAGCAGCTCCTCAGCTGATGCTTGCTTCTTCCCAGCCCCTGCTGGCATCCTGAGAGTGCAGCTAATAGAAGGAGCAACGGTGCGGTGCGGCTCCCAGGATTTCCGAGATTTCAGAAAAGCAGTGCTGTGAGTGTAAAAGCTGAGTTGCTTCCCCTCAGATCCCACACATCCTTTTCATTCATTATTCACGCCTCTAAAACACAGGCAGACCCCTCAGGGCATTCAAAAAGCTGTAACAACACTTATGGAGAAAAGAATGACTTGAAGATCACAGTTTAGCCATATTTCAAATTGACACAAACATGTTCATGGACATCATCTCCCCATCCTGCCCAGGGCTGCAAGAACAAAGACGACACTCTCTGATATAGAGGGGCACTGGGGATTATTCACTGCCTGCCGTTTCAAAGACAGGAAAATAAATAGACCAGCCATTTGCACATACAAAGGGTAGCAATGAAATATTTGTGTCCACGTCATCTACCTCCAGCTCTGGCATGTCACTTCATCAGGAGAAAGCTACTTGGACACCCACATGAGTTAAAATAAAACCATTCCCCTGCACTGGTGGGTGACACCCCAGTTATGGGTTCCTGACGGAGGTGCCAGTGAAAACCCAGGACTGCCATATTCCTAACCCGTCACACAACCCACTGAGATGTTTGCAAAGCGATGTTTACCGAAGTTGTACTGAGCTGTTTATTGACAATCCACCAGCCTCACTTCCTCCCCCAGAGCTTGGCCCAGATTCCCTGGAACACCAACCATTAGATCTTTTTCAATCTCTTCATATAACTCCGACAGTTTTTCTTCCCGTCCTTCCAGGGCAGTGCTTGCTTCATGGTGACGCCTGATCCAGTCCTGAAAGTAGTCTTCATCCAGGTTTTTATAGGCTACCACAAGTGTCCTCAGAGCTTCACCAGCAAACTCCTGCGAGACAGGGATGATGCAGAATAGGTCATAAAAGAACACTCTATTCACTTGGGCTTACAAAGGACCCTTGTAAACCAACGGCTCTCTGTAAAAGCTTCTTGCCTACAGGCTGCAGGCAAAAAGTGAAAAATTCATACCCTAGACCACAAACCTCAGGGTTCTTTTTAAAAACTAATTCCAGACCATTTTATCATTGCCATCCATGGTCTTTACAAAGAAGAAATTCAAAAAGGGCTTTCCTGCTTTCTGGCTCTAAAGCTTGAGATTAACCAGGTAGTGGTTTCCTAGGTTTGTATTTCTCAACAAAAGGTTCAGAACAGTGGGATCTGAATAAACACTGAAAACAGCCTTGAATTCTGGACCTGGGCTCAACACTTTCAGGGTACAAAAGCTGGCTGGCATGCACAGCGTGATCACACTCAGTCGTGACACCTCAGCGTGCCCTTGTAAGCGTGCTTTCTGCAGATGTCTGACTGACAGTATGGATCTCAGTGTTTGGTGGGATAACAGAGGTCTCAGTGTGAAAAGCAAAGTGTTCCCCCAGGCTTGAAGTAAAGGTGCATCAGGAACAGGCTACATCCATGGTTCTGCTCTTCCCTGCCCTCTCCTTCGCCAGCAACTTTCTCTGTCTCCCCCAGGCAGTGAGAAAGATGTTTGTGCTATTGCACAATCCCTCTGGCAAAACTTTCTGTTATCTTGTGCTCTACACCATACCAGCAGGATCTGTCATCACAGGGGGGGAGCAAACATTGGCCAAAATATTTGCAAATGACACATATTGTCGAACACCAGCAACCATATAAAAGTCCACAAGTTAGAGTGACGCATTTCCTTGCTACCTAGTCAATATGCCCCCATATAATCTAGAAGAAGGGGAGGTGAGCAGGTCCCAGCACCTGTTCAGTCCCTTCTGACTGAGACCTCTTGGATCACAGTCACTGCAGATCTGAAATGAATTCAAGAAAGAAAACAGTTCTGTGGCCCTTTACTGATCAATTGATTTTTTCTGATCCAGGGCATGCTTGAATGCACCAAGTGCCTGCCTTGCAGAGTAGCAGCAGTCCTGGATGGAAATTTATTTGCTAAAACACAGATTGTGTAGTGCTATTTCAAGTGTTTCACCTCTTCTGCCCGGCTTCCAGCTCGTACTCCAGAGGAATACAAGGCTTCTGAATGTTCTGCATTGCATTTGCCATCTGTGTCCTGGATATCCTAGAGCAGTTCAAATGGCATTTGAGACCTAAGGCTTTATAAATTAATTTCCCTCTCCATTCCTCACGAAAAAAAAAAAAAAAAAAGTAATTAAAAAACTAGTGCTTGAGTGCTGCTTCTGAAACCGGTTTTTTATCTCAGTACAAAGTACATTTCCATACCTGGAGAAAAGGAAACCACCAAGTGTGGAGATGTTGTGCAGAAGGTAACACTTACATTCAGGTGCTCTGTGGTCTCCTCTTTGAGAGAGTCGCAGGATGAATGAAGCAGTTCATAAAGAATGGTGTCGGCCCCCTTGCAGTACAAAGTCAAGTCACCTTCTGGACTCCGCACTATGAGGAAGAATACGAGAAATGCTAAAAATCCCAGACTGGAGCACTTGGGATTCACAGCATTTGCATTAAAACAAAGACAGGTTTTTAGAGGTGTCCAAACTCTGCAAAGTGTTGGTGACCTCCCGGGAATCAAGACAAGCTTTGCTTAGAACAAAAATAATGCAACTACCCTGTACATTAGCAGTAGCAGAACAGGGAACTGTACCCAGATTGCATTGGTCTGAGCAGATGCTCTGTTCAGCTACGTGGTTCCTACAGGCAACACTTCAGGCCGGACATCTGCATTCAAAAGTCATTAATAAGTTGTTCTTAGGGAACTGGTCCTGCTGCTCCTATTGCTCCCACCAGTAAAGGTACCACCACTCTCTTACTACAGTTATGATATTCCAATCCTGAAGTATCTGAGGATATTGGATGGTTAATAAAGGCTACAGGAGGTTTCTTGAATAATTTCTCCATTTTCCTTTCAGGAAAGTGGGCTTCTTTTCTCATCCTTGCATTCTCCTTTCCCATATCCTCAGATTCTGCTGGTAAATTTGAAGTTGATTAGAAAGAAGGCCTTTCCTGCCTGTCATGAGGGAGGTAAGATAGGCAAAAGGTTTATTGTCTTCAGGAGGCTGCTCTATCATTGTAGTCCAGATGCTAAGATGATCTGCCATCAGTCTAAATTAAGAATTTACCTAGCACTGTTGCTGTGTAATTGAGAAGTCAAGGCAGCCCATCTCAAGCACTCAAAAGTAAATGGTATTCAGAAAGCATTGCAAAAGAGGTCTCCTAGTAAAAGGCATCACAGCAGAAAGAGGGACAACTTTAGAGCCTAAAAAGCCAGGAAGGAAAGAAGAGAGCAAAGGGAACATACCAATGACAGACATTCGCTTGCGAACATTGTTGAAATCAAGAATAGCCAGGAGTTTGTAGACTTTTGTTTCTCCCATTTCCACGACAGTGATGGTCTCCGGTGTGCGAGCCCGGAACACAAATCCAAAGTTTCTGGCAGCAGTGACGAGGGCTCCCTCATCAGGAGATTGTGCCTGATACACCAAGTTACCTGACATGCAAGGAAAAAAAAGTAATGTGGCTTCTGCTTTGTTTCTGAGGCTAAACAAATACAGAATCAAAGACATCGTATAGCAGTTAACACTTTGCTTGTCTCTCTATCCCTGGAGGTGCAGCACTAAAAAGCACCTTATGTCCACAAGTCTCCATCAAGTCTCATCAACCCATCCTCCAGGCCAGTGCAAAAGGCCCCCTACACTCTTTTGGGGTCTTTTATTACTCTCTTTGGAGTCCAGTAGATCTCACTGAGAGAACAACTTCCTTGGGTTTAACCCCTTCTGGTTACATCTGCCTGTATTTTTCTCACCAGTATTTTCACCTTACATGTGTCAATTAATGGTTTGAGCCTTTAAAGCACAGTTTTCACCCTGTCTGGGATTTGATGAGACTGACCCAGTACCTGCAGGGACACTGGGTGAGTGGAGCTAATGAGTCTCCAGTGGATAGGTG
This sequence comes from Rhinoptilus africanus, assembly GCA_013400135.1. NCBI lineage: Eukaryota > Metazoa > Chordata > Aves > Charadriiformes > Glareolidae > Rhinoptilus > Rhinoptilus africanus. The sequence continues at coordinate 67,723 of VXBO01006350.1, forward strand.
CTCTGTGCTCTTTGCTTTATGGGACATGGTGCAGCGTAGAGAAGGAGTGTGGGAAGCCATCTGCCACCTTAGGGAAGCTGTGGCACCTGCAATTTCTGCACTCTTGTCAGCTCCACCACACGAACACGCAGGGAGTGGAGGCCCCGGTCCTTTCTTTTCCCATGTGGCATCTCCAAAGGCAGTGATTTCTGTGCAGCCTTATACTACAGAAAATCACTAGGGAGCCAAAAGGACCAGAAACAGCTTCTGTGGAGAGAAGACATGCTGTGGTGCAGGGTGAACATAATCACTCAGTTTGGTGCCTTCAACAGCCCTCACCTTCCTTCTTCTCTTCTGGCATCACTGTGTGACAAAGTGAGAGGAGCCGGAAGAACCTGTGCGTCGGGACATCACTCAGCTTCACGGCTTCCACCAGGCTATGGTCATAGAAGGCAAACTTCGGGTCGGCGAGCTGGTTGTATGAAAAATCAACCTTCTCTGTGTTCTGCAAAAATACGGTTTGGTGTTAGTTGTGGAGCTCTCGCATGGTGCCATCGCAGTCCTCCCTCTCTTCCTTACAAAGGGCTCTCTCCTGCAGGGCTGTTCATGACAGAGACTGATGACTCTAAGTAAGTGGGAAGTCGTGAAAGCTACTGAATCACAGGAGAGGACAGACACTTGAGGTGCCTTTCAAAGCAGCACTCAGGATGAGAACCTGGTTAGATAAAGATGCCTCTCTGTATGATGGCAAATGCTCTTACAGGATCCTAGCCTCAGGATTTCTATATCAAAGAAGTGCCTGCCTTCAACACATGCCTGCTGGCTAGCATCGTGCTCCTGATTTCAATGGCTGTCTGTGACAGGGGAATGTGGAAGACCAATTTAAAATAATTCAAAAGGCTGTTTTCTCCACCTTATTCTCCCAAAGCAAGAATAAATCCTGATATGGAAAAAGATGACAGACAAATGATGTAAAGGTTCAACTCTGCAGGCACTGCCCATTTTGTCTAAAAACAAGGAGCCCCAAGCAGAGGGGAACATAGTGGAGAAGCAGCCAGAAGATCGCAGCATGATGTGTCATGGAAGAATGCACCGCTGTGCCTGCCTGGGACAATTCCAGCTCCCACCCCATCCCCAGTGAGCTCAGATTTTCCAGGATAGGAGTCATCCTCTTGACCTCTACAGGCTGACATTTAGTGCTTGCTGCAAGAGCACAGGCCCACCCCCGCCACACACCCTCGTCTGTGCAGCGAGATCCAGGCACTGGCGTTTCGTGAATGTGTGGGCAGCAGCCTTTTGACCTGCGGGACCCTGGCCCAGCAAGTACCATGGGCAGGAGAAGCTGCCGGGCAGCTAATTGGCAGGAGACCAGCATGTGTCCCCAAGCAAGTCCACCCTTTGCATTTTGCTGCCTGAGCAAAGTCAGTCTGGAGGCAGAGCACTCGGCACAAATAGCCAATTTCAGTGGGTAATTTAAGTTTCAATGGCCTGGAAATGAATCACTGGAACAAGGAGTGGGATTTTCACCATCGTCTTGCTTGGATTACTGCATGCAGTTTTCAGACATTTTAGGCAGTGAAATCCAAGACATGTGGGTTTATGCCAGCAAGCAGAGGCTAGAGAGATATGGAGAAGTCACCCATTTTCAGACTTTCCAATGTCCAGACGTTAGAGGAATTTGACAGTGACCTTGTTATCAATATGAACTGAACTCGCTGATTCCATGCCCAAGCTTTAATTAACTGCCAAGGATAATAAAATTCAACAATGACCCAATTTCCAATAAATACCAATGGCCAAGTATTCAAGAGGAGCTGTGTGTGCACTAGTATGTCAGGTGAAGCGGAGGGAACAGTGGCCACGCAATCTATCCGACTTACGGGACGGCAATGCAACTCTGTTGATCCTCTGACATCCTCGAGAAGACACATCCCTTTTGTCTGGGTCAAGAGCAACATATCTTGCAGGGTCAAGAGCGTGATCTGCGCATGGGTGGGTTGTGTGCGCTAGCACCTATGCAGGCAGGTTCACAAAAAGCACAGATCTTGCTAGCACTTGAGCACTTACCTCATTTATCTCTATCCTTTGCCCAGACATATCGTACACATCACCTGCAAGCAAGAAAGACTCAAGTTATAGCCACAAACTCTGCATAAACCCAGTCTGAGCTTCTCTACCAACAAAAATTTGTTAAGGTATTTTGAAGCTAGTATCTGGTTAAAATGTTTCAATAAACATAAATATCTTGAATGAGTACTGGAGACTGATGATTAATATCAACCATGACATGTTAATGTCATCCATGTTAATCCATGTCAATATGTTAATCCATGACAAAATCCAGAGACTGACAGATACTTGAAACACACAGCAGTTACCATAAAAATGACTGGCTTTTGGGTGAAGACTTGACTCAAGGCAAACCCAGAAAGGACACAGAGCTAGGTAGGAAATGAGGGTGCTTTCAGGGGATGACTTCTCTTTTACTTTCCCTTTGGAATCTGAGACAAAATCCAGCTCCTGGATCATACTGGGTTTGCAACAGTCCCTGAACAACCACAGAGAAGGAGCTGTTAAAGCCCATTCTTCCCACATCCAGGTAGCAAGACTGCTCCATTCATTTCCCTGAACTGATGATCTGGTCACAGAAATGGAAGACATCTCATCTCCAGGAAACAGTACTGAAACTTCTTCTGCCTGAAGAAAATGTGAATTGGAAGATGTGAACTGTGTCCAGCCCAACCAGATTCAACACATCATTGAAATAAACTTGAAATACAGTGAACTACATGAATGATAGATCCATACCTCCACCAGCAACTTCAACTGGGACCACAGTGAATTCTAAGTATTGGTATTCCTTCACCAGAGCCCTGAGAGTGTAGAAAAACCTCAGAAGCTATGTCTCCTAAGAGCTGCACATCAGTTGATCCCCTGGGAACTGTAACTGAGAGGCTTTTAGACACCTCCTTCCCAATGGGAAGCCTAAAACTCCAGAGTACTCTCCCTGGCAGCAGAACTAATTAATCCTTTCTGGCATGGCTTTCACAAATGCCCCCAGGCAGTAAATCCAAAGTAGTATATTCCGGGAAAGAAGCTAAGCATTTAGAAAACTATAGGCAGTAAACTGTCTGCCTTCTTTCTGAGTATTTCCCATTCATTTCTTGAACCCACATCCTATGTCTAGGTTTAGTGGTGGCATCCACTTCGGAAAACTCAATTGCAGGACACAAGAATAAACAGGCTGAATATTTGTCAAACTGCTTATCAGCACTAAGGCTTGCTAGCATAGTTGCACTGTTTGAGATATGGTGGTCTCCAATTATACACAAAACAGGGAAAAAACATCTTCTTTTATTAGGCCAGCTAAGTAGCACTGAGAAAAAAGGCAGGTTTTCTGACATGGGCAAACCAAGCATCAATATACAAATAAGTAATGACTAATTTATCTGGGGGAATCTAATGATGTTAATCAATTAGTCAGTTTGTGAATTGTTATCACCTCTTGAGCAGTATGAAGAAAACTGCCGGGGGCCATACAATGACTGAGACTTTTAAGTCAATGTCTGTTAGGATCTAACAGAGCTAACAACTTTTCTTTCCATTTTTTTCAACTCCTTACAAACTTTTCTCTCTTCTCGTAGGTGCATTATGTTAGGGCCAGAGACAAAAAAACGACCAAGCCATTGACTAGTTATGGACTGAAGGTTAAGCTACCTGAACGGGATATGGAAAACTGCTGCTTATGACATGAGAAATTGCTGAATGTGAGAGACAGCAGTGTGAAAAGCTGTCAAAAATTGCAGATAACACCCTGAGGGATGGATGATTTCACAAGTGGTTAAGAGAGAGTTAGTTATGTGAGTGATGTGTAATGTTTTGCAGGGTTAGCATCATGTGGGTAACCATGTCAATAATACCTTAAAAGGCTGAGACTACCTAGGCAGTGATATCAGAAAAAAAAACCAAAAAAAACAAAAAAACCCCCAAACAACTGAATACAGATGTAGTAAAACTGGGACGACCACTGAGGGAAAAGTAATAAGGAGCAGGTTCTTTAGTTGGGACAATACTGGGTCAGAAAAGGGGAGGTAAAAGAGTGGCAAAAAGGGGAAACAAGGGAAAGGAAAATGATATTAAGGTATTCAAGTGATGTAATCAGGGCTGTCCAGACATCCCTGATGGGCACCTGATCACTGCAGCTTCTTACAAGACACTCTCTTCTGGATGTCACTTTTGGTCTCTGTGGACCAAGAGGCATATAACAGGATAAAAACTAGAGATTAAGACAAATGGATAACATACCATAGGATTTGCCGTTGATGGAGCATTTGTTGAAACACATGATATTCTGAGTCAGAGTTCCTGTTTTGTCTGAGAAGATGTACTTGATCTGCCCCAGCTCTTCATTGAGAGTAGTGGTACGGGCCTGAGCCGGCGTGTCATTCAGCGGATAATACATTTTGCGGTCCCAGTCAATGTAGAAACTGTTACCCAAGCGTATAATCTCTACACTGGAGAAAGAGAAGGTGATGGAATATTCATTAGTTTAAGGGACAAGATCTTTGTCCTCAGCATCACCATTAGCAATTGCAATTAGAAGACAACTTGAAAGGTAATGGCAGGGTGTACTCATCAGGTTGCCCTCAAATGGCCTGTACTAAGCAATGCTGAAGCAAGTCCCTCTGAAATTATGTTAGGTTTACAGCGAATTCCTTTCCTTTATTTACAAAGCAATGACCTATAAATGTATTTGAAAAGTTTCCCAAGTTTTCAGACTGAAAAGCGAGGCAGGAGCAGTGGGTTTCACTTGGTGCAATTTGAGGAGTGGTGCTCAGACCAGCAGGTCTGAGAAACCAGCAGGTTTCCAGCAGGGTTTGGGCTGGGCTGAGCCCAGTGCCAAGGGATGAGCACAGCTACGGCTGAAACAACCCAGAGGTCCACAACAAGCGAGTCATTGTGCAACTCAATCCAACCAAGGAGCCGTATCAACTGGCAGACAACATGAATTTCCACTTTGCTGCTGGTATGACATGCTGGGCAGGAATGCGATGAATTCCTTATAGTCACCAACACAAAAGAGGGTCTCAGTAGCAAAGCTGCCAGAAAACTTAGTTCCAATGATAAAACTATACAGGCCTACTCAATCTACAGCCCAACCACAAAGTTTTGAGAGCATCGCAGATGTGTTGCCTATCCTCTTACCACTGCTTATCTGTTGCAATAACCAACACAGCCCTGTGTTCTCTGGCAAGTGGCAACATTCACGATGCTCATATAGCATGAGGTACTATAGGTCCTCAACCTGATTACACCTACTTACCTGGCAATCTGCTCCTCACCTGAGCCCTACAGCCACCTCAAAGAATGTACCATTCATTTTGATTGATGGGCAGTGCATGTGGGAGACAGCAAGATGCTACCAGTAACAAGCTTCCAGTCTCAGTCCTATGGCATCCTACATCTCCCCTTTAACTGCAGTATCATCCTTTCCTCTTCCAGGGCACTCTGCTGCCCCCTGCTCCAACCATGACAAAGACCTCCAAAACCAGCAGAAAGAAGGAAAGCATCACTGTGACCATGTGTGATTGTCCACAATGGGGTTGCATTTGAGCCTGGGGAAAATGCTGCTCTCAGCTAGAGGTAAAGCTAGACCTCACCTCAAATGAAATATGAAAGGTGGTTCTGGCACCTACCTCACGTAGAGCGAAATTGGCACCACTGTATTTAGAATGATCACGTATGACCAGAACATGAGGAAGCCGGAGTAGGAGGCAGAATTGACACCTTCTGCCCAGGGCAGATAGACTTGGAAGTAGTAGCCTTTATCATACTCCCAGATGCCATTGCCAATGGCTAGGATCAGACACATGAGTCCTAAAAATGCAAAGATCTGAAAAAACAAAACAAAACAAAAACAAAAAAACCACAAAGATACTGCATTTTAGAAACAAGGAATTTATTATGTACAGTTTAATCAGAAGACAATGATATTGGGTTGGACAGCCTGAATCACACAGAAAGATTGCTAGGGGTGAAGGAGGAAAACCAGCTGTCATGACACTTTTACCTCAAGGACAAAGTTACACTGTGCAGAGCCTGGCAATTAAGAATCACAAGATTTCAAGTGGCTGGGGATTCAAGACCAAATACCTAAACCAGGGTGCTCATGGGCAGCTGGCTGCAGAACATCAAATCTTGTTAGACGTGGGTCCTCAAACATTGGGCTCTGCATGTGGGAACAGAAACTGACTAGGGGACTTTACCTGGCCATTTGGTGGATATATCATAGTTTTTCTCAACATTCTTGAAAAACTACTGAAGATAATTTGTAACACAGGAAATCCAGCACTGTGCAGGTTGGAATTCAGCAGTGGATATCATGCTGATGGTTAAGGCAGCATTAATCACTGACTCAGAACTAATGGTTGCCTTGGTACCTGCTATCAATCTGATTACATTTCCTTTGAGCAAACAGAAAGCAACACTAATCAGTGATGTGTATCCTTGGATTTTTGAGAAGCCTATTTCCTGAAGCCAAAATCAGGAACAGAGGAACAGCAACTGGGAAGAAAATTTCGAAGTGGGACACCTTGGTGGAAACTGTGACTTGCTCAGGAATATCATTTAATAGACGGAAAAGCATTACATAGGGCATAAAGCGGTTTTGATTAAAAGAAGGCAAGAACATAGCAATACAATTATTTGGAAAAGAATAGAAAAAGAAAGGGAAGAAAGGAAGTTAACAGAAATTAATATAAATGGCAATAAATTATAGAATGACGAGTAACTAACACTCATATAAAATATCAAGAAAAGAAAGCAGTAAACTCATAAACAGGTGTGGAAGAAGCAGACATGTTCAACAGATAGTCCTCCATGAAATAAGGAGAAAGGAAGCAGAAGGAAGTACCTATACTGTATGTTGTAGCAGATTGAAAAGACAGATTACCTCCTGTGACAAGGAACACTATGTGGCTCTGTCTGTAATAATCAGCATTTTCAATCCAGTGGGCCCAGGTAATTTAAAGATGAAACCTTAGAGGGACTAGCTGAGAAATTCTCCCAACTAGTAAGGTTAATTTTTAACAATGCTTTGAAAACTGGGAAGCTCCACCATACTGAAAAATCTGCTAACATAGTTCCAATATTTGAAAGGTAGAAATAGTGATCAAGGGAAAGATAAATGGAAGTTAGCTTGACATCCTTCCTGGGCAAATGCTAATAAACCCAGTTCTGTTGATATGGACTTCTCCAAATACGTGACTTCTCCAAAAATATGAAGATATGGAATCAACAAGCTGCACAAGGGAGCAATTACAAATCATCTTTTGCAAGTATAATCATTTGGGAGAAAATATCAGTAAGTTGGGCCATTATATATAAGGCCACCCAGTAACAATCACGTTAAAACAGTAATCAAACTTTTTAAAAAACAGTAATTGAGGTACAAACAGAAACATTGCCGGTAAAGCTGGTATTTGTATTGATGAGGTAACCTCTGAGAGGAAGAAAGATACTTTTATGGAGTGATTTGAATCACTTGGTGAAAAGTTCATGTCTGACCAATATGAGTTTTAATACCAATAAGCTGCTAAAAGGGGGCTGCAGTAAGTAAAATTGCTGACTGAGTTTCAGGGGACACATTTATTTCCCACATCAGCAGTAGCTTTTCTGTTTAATTGCGGGAGGCCAAGTAAATTACTCCACTTGTAAAAAGGAGACAACATTGCTTACACGTAAGGAATGTGTTTTTAAACCTCGGTGACCATCACGAAAAACAGACTTCAATTTGTGCTGTTGCAATCATCAGGACTCAAAGACATATGAGAGGCACGATCCAGGTCCATGTAATGTCCTTTATTAAACCAATAGACATAGACGGATAAAATAGACAAGCCTATCTATTTTTATAGATATTTCTGTTAGTCAAATAAAAGATATTACTTCTTTCTGCAGACCTTGTCTGTTGTAAAAGAAATTAATTACATGAGCCAGATGGATTCTCTATCTTATCACTGTGCTCCTCTGTCTTACCACTGTACCCTGAATGTTTCCTCACTGCCCCATAGGTTAAAAATTGTCAGTTTGTACAATATCACAATCCATGCAGGAAATTCAACGCATGATTCATCAACAGAAATAGACATGGGGCAAGACAGCAGCTGAACTTTCGCATACAGGGATAAGGAGTTGATTGTCCCCCTCTATTGGATCCTGGTGAGGCCCCACCTTAAGTACTGTGTTCAATTTTGGGCCCCTCACTTACAAGACAGACATTGAGGTGCTGGATCGTGTCCAGAGAAGGGCAACGGAGCTGGTGAGGGGTCTGGAGCACAAGTCTTATGAGGAGCAGCTGAGGGAACTTGGATTGTTCAGCCTGGAGAAGAGGAGGCTGAGGGGAGACTTTATTGCTCTCTACAACTGCCTGAAAGGAGGGTGTAGAGAGATGGGGTCAATCTCTTTTCCCAAGTAAAAAGTGATAGAACAAGAGGAAATGGCCTCAAGTTGCACCAGGGGAGGTTTAGGCCGGATATTAGGAAAAACCTCTTCACCAAAAGGGTTATCAAGCATTGGAACAGGCTGCCCAGGGAACTGGGGAGTCACCATCTCTGGAGGTATTTAAAAGACATGTAGATGTGGCACAAAGGCACATGGTTTAGTGGTGGACTTGTCAGTGTTCGGTTTACGTTTAGACTCGATGATCTTAAAGGTCTTTTCTGATCTAAATGATTCTATGATTCGGTACCACAGGAGTTCTCATCTACAACTGCACGTGCTTTACATATATTTTGCTTTTTGTGCATTTTGCATGTCTACGCTCTCATCGCTTGCAGCTCCACCTGTCCAATACTCCTGCTTACACAAAGTTCACTAACATGCTGTTTGCTTTGAGACAAATGCAAAAGACCAAGCCGTTAGGAGGGGCCTGGGAGATTAATTTCTGTGTAGAGAAACAACTCTGTGGGGGTTGTTGTAATCATAACCACAGCTCTGCAAGAGAAGGACGTGAAAAAAATCCCGACTGCAGGCTTGTGCATGCTCATGGGGCTTCCCGCGATGAAACTTCCTCCCTCCCTGGGTCCTGCCCACGCAGAGAGATCCTCTACAGGGCTGGGTAGGACTTTTGTAAAAGGAGGTGACTTTTGACAAATGTTTCCTGTCGGACTGTGAATTCAAACTGTCTCGGTTTCTTTATTGGCACTTTGAGTTCTGCTCAAGCATTTGAAGCCATACGTTGTTTCAGAGGTGGAGGTGAAAGCCCTGTTTTTCTGAAAACATGCTTCCCCAAACCTGATAAAAAGCAAGTTTTGGAGGAAAAAGCCTTCCTGGACCTGGTCGCTGATTCCTCAGCGGAGGAACATTCACTTCTCTCTCAGTTCACTGAGAAACATTTCCAAATGTGAAAACACAGCTATGGAAAGGTTCACCCCTGATTAACCCTTGTTGGGACACACTGGGGTGGCGTTTAACCAGGATATTGGCAAGCCCTGCTCAAACACTGCTTTGTGCCTGGGAAGTTTTATGGACAATTAAACACAAAATAGCTTTGCCAGTGTTAACACGGAACAAGTTTCATTACACTTAAAATGAGCTATTTATAGCGAGCTGCGGCTGCTTTGTATTTCCAAACTCAGGAGCGCAGTATGTTGCCAGATTTTATGACTGCGCTTTGTAACCTTCGGCCACCCAGTGAGCTGGAAGGACCTGATGCCACGTCCCTTGGGTGTGCAAAGGGCCCCGTGCCTAGGGTAGGACAGAGCTTTACTTAGACACCAAAATGTTAGCTGCCTTAAAAATGCGTGAAGGAGAAAACCACACCCTTGGCTCTGTAAGCCCCCAAGAAGCCAGGCAGAGGCTGATGCAATCGTCTGCAACTTGCTCAGTTTTTTTAAAATGGAGCCAGGAGGTAAATTAATCTTGTTCACATTCATGAAGAGAGGCCAAACAGACTGAAAGCTCTGGGTGGGACCCTTGACTTGTGAAAGGAGATCTGGCAAACCTTAATCGAATGCGAAATTACGAATTCCCTATTCAGTTTTAATCTGTGCCCAGTGGATCCTCCACAGCCCTGCCCCACAGCCCATCCTGCGTTCCAGCTGAAACATAGGAGAGCACCTAAGAAAATGAATTTTTTTCAAATGCTTGCAGAATTTTGAATGTAAGAGGCCCAGACCTTGCTTGATTTTGCTGTCCCGTTAAGCGCAAGGGAAGAAAACACTGAGGAAAACAACCTGATGACAGTAATCAAGATTTTCACTCGGCGGAGACTGGTGTAATGTTACTGCAGTCAAGGATGTGTTCTTACAGTACATGGAGCAAGGACTCAAGAGGGCTTGAAGATGACTCTGGAGTGCCCCTCTGTGCTATGACCCGGATTTACAGCAAATACACACACACAAATATTCCAGGCGCTGCTTCACAACTCTAGGAGTTGGGGTGACCGCTGCTGCTTTGGTACTATTTCAGTGTCACAGAGGCACAACCTGCTCTGTGACAGCTATCACCCATGGGTCCACCTAAAGGGCTTTTGGGGTCCTGAGGAAAAAGTAGGACAAGAACGGCTGGAAGAGAGTAGCAAGCTTGGAGATGTTTGTGCTGTCAGACCCAGCGCTGAGGAGAAGTAAAGTCAGGCAGGACAGTGAGAGCTCAGGGCAACCTTGTTGGTGTCAGACACCTTAAGCTTTGTTTTCCCCAGGGCTTGCTCCAATCCAGACTGTCAGGTTGGGCTGGAGAGCAAGAGCAGGAGGGGAGGGGAGGGAAGAGTGGCCACCAGACCTTCCCAGTGTCATAAACTGAAGGTGGTGCAGCATGCACAAAAAAGCATGAAAAAATTGCATCCAAAGGAAAATAAAAGCCTAAAGATAAGGAGCTTTTCTTCAAACAACATCGAGTAACACAGGTGGTGTTTTGACACAGGTGGTGCAGGAGCCAACAAGGAGAGGAGCACTCCCGGACCTAGTACTGACAAACACAGAGGGACTGGTGGAGGACATGAAGGTTGGGGGCACCCTGGGCTGTAGTGACCATGAGAAGATAGAGTTCAAGATTGTGGACAGTACTCACAAATCAACAAGAAGTAAAATTGCAACCTTGGACTTCAGGAGGGCTAACTTTGACATGTTCAAGAAACTGCTTGGAGAGATCCCGTGGGCTAGGGCTCTGGAAGGCAGGGGGGTTCAAGAGAGCTAGTTGGTATTCAAACACCTCTTTCCCCAAGCTCAGGATCGGTGCATCCCTAAGGACAAGGGACACAGGATTCTGAAAAAGCTTGAATGGAAGAAGGAAGTTTACAGTAAGGGACTGACCGCTTGGGGAGATTACAAGAATGCCGCCAGAGCGTGCAGGGATGAGATGAGGAAAGCCAAGACATTCTTGGAATTAAACCTGGCAAGGGATGTCAAACTCAACAGGA
>VXBO01006350.1:88607-125886 GCA_013400135.1 Rhinoptilus africanus
AGCAGTAGTTGGGGTGCCACGTGCAGGGTTGAGACCAAGCCCCACAATAGCAGCACAGTCCATGTGCACTGTCCTTCTGTCCAGGCTGACTATTCCCTTCTCCTAAAGAGCCACGTTGTCTCAGAAAAAAACTCCCTACTTTGCGTAACAGACTTCCCAAACACCTGGGAAAATTGCCAGTTGTGTTTATCTAAGTGCTATTAAGGGCCAGAGCAACAGATCTGGTTCTTTGTGTGCCTGACTGTCAAGAAGGTCCATGCAGGTGCTTTGGCTGTGCATGTGCCTCGTTAAGCCTGTGTGCGCCGTGGCCCTCACAGCACTAAGCAAGAAGTGCATGCAAACAGTCAGCTGAACCACCACTGGCAATATAACCAAGTCACGATAGCTGTATATGCAAAATCTAGAGCTGAGAAATATCAAGAGGTACATCAAAACAGCACTGGGTGTTCAAGCTTTAGTTCAGATCAGCCTTGCTTTTTCGATATGAGTGGGAGTTGGACAGGACTCATGGCTCCCAGTTTTTGAAAAAAGGCAAAATACTAGAAAATTTCTGTTTCAATGCGTGTTTCCTAGACACCGTAACTAATACACAGTAAACTAAGAAACTGGTTTACTTAGCAGAAAGCACAAAAAGTATGTTCCTATTCTTCAGCTTCCAGTTATATTTTTAACTGTTTGATCATCTGTTGGAGTTACACAACATACAGCTATCTATAGTACGGAAAAGAAAATCACAAGAGACTTCACAGCCGTCTACAGCTGTGTCCTACACACAGCTGGACTCCATGGAGCTGCAACTAAACAGCACATCTGTCTGCCACAAAAGCCAAAACCTCTGATATTTTTTCTGCAGCAAAGAACAGTGCTAGCAGTACAATGTCCAAAGCACACAGCTGAAATATTTTGAGTATATCTAAGTCAGGAGTGCTACGCACACTCTAAATAGTATGATGTGTATGGGGAAGCTATTCCTGCTTCTTAATTTAAAATAACTTGTTGATAATGCCTAGTTTTACTTAATGCAGAAATAAGTGCTATGAACATGAATGGACATGGGAAGACAGCCTTGCTTGGCATTTCTAGGGTAAGGAGTAAAATAACATAATGCTCTCAAAATACTACTTATTTAACCATGTATATATTTCCAGGAACAGAAAGAGTTTACTTTTTGTCAGTACAGGGTCACAGACATAGTCTGCATTGATTGTGGTACTGTGTCTTCGGTTCATTAATCAGACACACAGAACTGCAGGGTTAACTAATGGTGTGAGAGACAATTCAATTTTAAATTGTTTAGTGATCCTATGGAATCACACAGAAAACAATTATTATTAATTAAACGCTCTTCCCAGTCAAAATTAAAGCAAAAGCAAAAGGACTTACATGCCATTGATCAGGACTTGGACTGGGCGGTTGTTGACGTGTTTGTCACTTTTGTGTCGATTCTGAAAATTTGATCAGTACATTAAAAAACATTTCCAGGAAACCAAGCACACAAGAGCTGTGGGCAGTTCATTAACGTTTTAGATTTTCACATAGCTGGCTGAATGGTTCAGGCAAATTAGAGTCACAACTGAGTCCTATTTGAGCCCACGTTTACACTAGTAACTTAGGGCAAAACTGGACTGCAAAGACCAACAGGCAACACGGGGATTGCTCTTGGTGGGAAGGAGGGTAGAGCCTTATACGTCACTTAGCTCAGGTGGTGTTGGTTCTGCCCATCACAGTTTCGTAAACACCAGAGAAATCCATTCCTCTGCTCTGGTATGGAAAGAGGCCACAGATCTTCATAGAATCACAGAATGGTTTGGGTTGGAAGGGACCTTAAAGATCACCTGGTTCCAACCCCCCTGCCATGGGCAGGGACACCTCCCACTAGACCAGGTTGGCGTTGCTCCCTGGGAGAGCACCTTGCCACCTCTCTCCTGCCCGCTTGCAAAGCCATACCCAGCAGCTAGATAGAGTATCAAAATTATTTCAATAATGACAGAAAATGACATGCTGAACTCAGCTCTAAAGCCACCCTGTGAAGTCGATGGAACTTTGACCATTACTCTGATGGGGGCAGACTTCAGCCAAAGGTGGGTAAGTTTGAAATATCACACAAGGATTGTATGCTTACTTTCTTTTTTTTGCCTGTATTGCAGCTAGATGACAGAAGATGATTTATCCAAAGTGGAAGCCTAAGAACAGACTTCTGTGCATATTTCCAGACTTATCTATTGGTGATCACATTTTCAGACAAGTGAGCAGTTTCAGAGAAAGTCAATGGAGTTGCTGGGCTGCTCAGCAATTTGGAAATTCTAGGTCCTTTTTAGGTAATGAACTATAGATCTGGGGATCTAATCTCAAACCCCATCTTGGCCGCAGACCAGTTCTCCATCTGCCTACCACTGGCTGTGTTCAGTTTAAGCAGTTTGCTTCAGTCGTTGTGCTGAAGAATCGTGGGCAAACTCCAAAGTATAGGTAAGAAATATAGATCTTACAAAATCATCAATGGCATCCTTGACTCCCGATACAGCCAGCACCAGCACTAGGGGCACCACCGTTGTAAACCAGGCCAGCGAAGAGATCTGAGGAATCAGCTGTAAGAAGAAAAGATCTAAGTTGAGAAATTTCCTGACACTTCACCAAAGGGATGGAAACGAAACACTGGTTTTTGTCGAAGCTATAGATAACATTTTTCTAAGATGCCTGAATATCGAATTAAGACAGAAATGCAGCTCTATCACTTATATGTGACTCCACAAAGGTAGGACAGCCAGGGAACGCATGCTTTGCTTACAAACAAAGCTGTAATTTAAATTATAAACATGGAGCTGTCAGGAAATGCAGTGGGTGCTCTTTCTTGCTGTTTGTAACGTTAGGATTGTAAAGTCCCAAGTGGATTTCTCCAGGAGTACTGACATGGGCAAGCCCACTTTGAGGGATCCAGAGCTATCTGAGCAAGCCCTGCTGTGCAGAGACTTCAAATGCTTCTATTTTTTGTTTCAGTAACTCTTCATATTTTGCTGAAGTAAACTTCATATCAATAAACAACACACAGCTGTTGCCAGGGCTAACCTTGCTCTTCCAAGATCATAGAATCATAGAATCATAGGGTTGGAAGGGACCTCGAAAGATCATCTAGTCCAACCCCCTGCCAGAGCAGGGCCACCTAGAGCACATCACACAGGAACGCGTCCAGGCGGGTTTTGAATGNTGCTCTCCAGCAGGTCAGCCCCCAACCTGTACTGGTACATTGTGTTTTTCTTCCCCAAATGCAAAACTCTACACTTGCCCTTGTTGAACCTCATCAGATCAACAGAGCCATTTTTGTTTCTCACATCTTTAACAGTAAGAGGACCCAAGAATCAAAGGTATTCCTGTCATGCCTTCAGTGAGGCGGAAACAGATGTCTTACCCCAGCAAAGTTCCTCCCTTCCTCTAGAAGAGGATCACTAATGATGGAAGTGATTTGATACCAGCATCAGTGTGTCCATCAGGTTGGATTTGGGCAGCATCAACTCCATGTGCATTGTGAAGTTCATAGAATCACAGAATGGTTGGAGTTGGAAGCGACCTTAAAGATCATCTTGTTCTAACCCCCCTGCCCTGGGCAGGGACACCTCCCACCAGACCAGGCTGCTCCAAGCGCCATCCAGCCTGGTCTTGAACACCTCCAGGGATGGGGCATCCACAGCTTCTCTGGGCAACCTGTTCCTTTGTGTCATCACCTTCACAGTAAAGAATTTCTTCCTAATATCTAATCTAAATCTCCCCTCTTTCAGTTTCAAACTGCTATGCCTTGTCCTATCACTACACTCCCTCATAAAGAGTCCCCCCCCCATCTCTCCTGTAGGTCCCCTTCAGGTACTGGAAGGGGCTATAAGGTCTCCCTGGAGCCTTCTCTTCTCCAGGCTGAACAACCCCAGCTCTCTCAGCCTGTCCTCACAGCAGAGGTGCTCCACCTCCAGTTGATGTTTGTGCCACTAAAGCAGCTGCTAAAGGGTGGAGAGCTGGTCCTTGCTATTGCTCCTTCTGCTGCACTGTCACAACCTATATCCTACAAAGTATCACCAAATCCAGCCATGAGGAATGATGTTTAGGGGCAAGCACAGCCCTGCTCGCCTGTGGAGGCTGCTATCTTCTCACCTAACTGGGGTTATGCATGTCTTACTGGACCGCACCAAAGGAGTGGGGAGGGAGAGTACCCACTGCCTACCCATCACATCCACTCCTCATGCAGGAAGAGATACTCCCAGTGCTACAGGGATGGAGTGAGTGGGCAGAAGTGGGGAAAAATCAAGTACGGGGATATGCAAATATAAAGGCCTAGAAGCTGCCCTTTTTAGCCTACCTTGATGCAGAAAAAGCTCTAAGCTTTTATACACAGTAGCTCCTAGGTGGTCCAGCAAGAGACACGGTGGGATAATTTAAGGCAAATAGTTTGAAATACTGTGAATTTGATAGACAAACAGCTAGAGTGCAGTACGACAACGCAGGAACAGTGCTGTCAGCTTAGCTGAAAAGGCACTTTCTCTAGCTGCTTGAAAAATATATGTGGGTTGAAATTTTCCAAATTTGTTCCCTGAAAATAAGCAAAGAATATTGTACATAGTTTGCTACAGGCTTAACAAAATTTTGCCTATGCTTTTTTGAGCTGAAATTGCAAAAGAGCATTTGAAAAGGCAATTTTGCAAACGTGTGGTTGAATTTTAAATAGCATACTTGAAACACAATCAAAATTATACCCTTTTTTTGATAACATGTTTTCCAGTATGACTCAGCAACGACAGGGTACACTGCATTTATCCATATTCTAGTAAAGTGCAAAGGGTCAGAAATCCTGATATCAGTTTCTCTGATGCGTTCAGCTTTCAGGCAGAGTATTATTGCCAACAGCAATGGGCAAAGTGCAGCTCAATGCCATTTCGAGCCACAGGGTTCAATAGTGTTGACAGTGTCTGACAGGCTCCATATTACACACCTTCCTCACCCTGCTGAGCAGGGAGCACCAGTATTTGGCTTTAGGTAAACTAGCTCCAACCTTGAGCCTTCATGATGTTAACTCCTTCCTCCCCAGGGAAACAGTACAGGTTACAAGTTTGTTCTTCTTCTTGCTATTTCCTTTGAGACTGCCAATGGATTTTGCCTTTAAACCTACGGATAAGTGTCAAATTCCTTTTATGCTACAGAAGGAATAAGTAATGCAAATCCAAGGACAGCCAGGAGCACTCAGACACAGATACAAAGGGGTAGTAGGACAGGGCATGAAAAATGTGCACAATTTGTTGAAAAATTTAATTACATTTTTTCTTCATTTAGTTCGAACCCTCATATCCAAAGGTAAGAAAGGAAATTGCTTTTTTCCTGCCCTACTTTCTATCTACTTTAAGACACTAACTCATAACAGGGATATAGCTTGCACTTTATTACAATTATCAGTACATAGACTGGCTTTGATAACAGACAACACAATCTGCTAGAAACAGCACAGGGCGTTCATACCTGCAAAATCAGCAAGAAGAGAAAGTAAGCATTGGCTATTCGCTGAAACTGTTCAAACAGGTTGAGAGGCAGGAACGTGAAGAAGTTGTATTTCGATGTTTTAATTGAATTGTTCTGTAGGGAAAAAGAAAAGGAAAATAAATAGGATTGGTAAAACAGGAAACAAAATTACAGCACAACCCATTTCAACTGTGTTTTTACTTGCTTATATTTAGCAATAGCATTGTTTCCAACAGCAGCTCAAAAACCATTTCCTTTTCCCCCACATAGTTATGCCAAGCCTGGATAAACAGAGAGAATTCCTCTCGGAACTGGTGAAAACATGATGCCCAGTTTATGCCAGTGCAACTGCAGGTAGATGCAGGCAGATACAGGTACATGTAGTCACTCTCAGAGACATGTCTTCCCTTTTTTAGTGTCTATACTTACACAACGCACAAATAGAATTAAAAACTGTAACCAAGTCACAACTAAGAAATTTTGCTGGTAGCATTTACAAAGCAGCATTAGAAAATATATGCTAGGTCAATTATCAATAACTTGTCTGAAACCCGGAAGCACCATTCAACTGAAAAACCACAGAGGAGCGATGGGTTCTCCCAGGAGCAGAACATGACATTATTATTTTCACACGATTCATCAGCGTCTCTTGGAGCAGTGGCTTATTTCTATTCCACAAAGATCACTTGAATGCAGTCTTGTGCAAACAGCCACTAATACAAGAACTGGCCATTTCAGTAAGCGAGTTGCAGCTTTGTTCCCTATTTCCAGTTTCCTTTTCTAATTGCAGAGGGCTCCTCCAGCCACAAGCAACGTCTGCTCCCCCCGTCTGTCTTCAAACCAGAGAAAGACTCAACCTTGAGATTACAGAACTGGGTATTTTCTTCCACGAAGAGCAGAGCTCTCTGGTCTGATTCTTGCCACCTGATAGACAGGCTCAATCCATCACACTGAGCCCACCAGCTACGGCTGCCCCTTCAGTATTTTGGTGTGCTAGACTTTCTTTTTATATGAAGTTTATCAAGCACCCATCCATGTTTAGTCCTGGAGTCACATATGCCATCTGTTGCCAGCACATCTAAAATTTCCCCCATAGACGTTCTCCAGAAGATGCCTATTAACCCCCTCCCAGGGAACCTAAGGCGTGACAGCAAAAGGAGGCAGATATTACACAGTGCGCCTTCATTCATGAGTAGATTCACTGG
Organism: Rhinoptilus africanus; assembly: GCA_013400135.1. Lineage (NCBI taxonomy): Eukaryota > Metazoa > Chordata > Aves > Charadriiformes > Glareolidae > Rhinoptilus > Rhinoptilus africanus. The sequence continues at coordinate 95,303 of VXBO01006350.1, forward strand.
TTCAATGGAAGGGAAAACAGCGATTGTAGTATTGTAATAGCCTTTAGATAGCTGGTGGAAGCGCAGGAGATACTAATTATGAGTCACAGGCCATTTCCAATCCATGCAATAAGCCAGGATCCCAACTTCTAAACTGACACACATCTTCGTATTTCTACTATTAAACCAATTATTTAAGATCACTACCATAAACTGTGCATGGGGGTAAGCTGTTCCATTTTAGGCAGTTACTGGATTTCTGGCTATGTACAGACACAAATTACAGCAACATTCTTCAGCAGTAACTTCATGTTTTAATCCCTTGTTCAAGCCAATGAATAAAAAGAGCAGAGGTGGAAATGCCAAATCCTCCCATTGATTCACTCCAGCAAGAAATTATGTTTATCAGAGATCATCATATAAACAATATTGCTTTTCTCCTGGCATCATGTAGCCATCTCTGGGAGTGGTTAGCTCTGCCTGTGATCTAAACGTCATGACACATTGTTAAATTTAGTTTATTTCAAAATCCATGGGATATGTGCTGCACATAGGCTCCACAGACACAGAAGCAATGGAAAAGCAGCATCCCCAGCAAACACAACATACAGAAAAATAAATTACTTGCTTGACAAGTCTGTGTCCACCAGACAAAGAGTCTGGCAGACTTTTTAATAAAAGCTGGATCTAAAGATGCTCCCTGCCCACTAACCTAAAGAAAAATATCACGGCCACTTACTTTAAAAAAAAATAAAAGAAGATAGGACAGTGGCTGCAGGAAAAAGTAAGGGGAGTTGACCTTTGTGCATCAACAGGTTTCAGAAGGTTACACAAAACATGGGAAAAACCACTTAGTAAACACTCACTTTAAGTTTATAGAACGTGGCCTGCAAAAATCTCAGAGGGGCATAAGAAAAGAATGGGAGTGGTTCGTTTCAATTCCTGCCTTCTATTTCTATCCATTGATTGCGTCAGGAAAACCGCTGAATGAACCAGAGCTATTCATTTTGTTTCCTATTGCCATTAGGCATGGTAAAAACCCCAGACATAACAGCTTCCAAATGCTTAACTGCAGGAATCTGGACATCCAGTATTTTCCCCTTAGTATTTCAGGATCATGATTATTCTTTGATACACACTGTCTTTTCAGACAGTGGGACTCTACAGGCCTCAGGGAAGGACAGAGAATATCATGGTGGATCTTCTCATTATTCTAGAATCCATAATTAAAACTAAGCACCAGAAAAAAAGAATTAGAATCATAGAAGCAGCAAGGTTGGAAGGGACCTTTAAGATCATCAAATCCAACCATTAACCTACCCTGACAAAAAAAACCACTTCTAAACCATGTCCCTCAGTACCACATCTACCCTTAAACACCTCCAGGGATGGGGAATCCACCACCTCCCTGGACAGCCTATTCCAATGTTTAATAACCCTGTTTAATTCCTCGTGATCACTATGAAGATTTCTCATTCAACAACTAACTTGTTCATGGACATCAGGGGCTAAGGGAATTTCAATATTAAATGATAAAAAGAAACTAGGGAAAACTTCAGCTTTTCCAATTCAAAGCTCTGCATTCCCACATCAAGGATACGGCTGAAGCTCTGTGTAAGACACCATTGATATTTTCATGCAATAGTCCAGGGCTGTGTGCTTTGACAGCTCAGGCTCTCGATTGACTACGGAGAAATCTCAGTTGGCCTCTAGCTCCTAATCTGATCTTGTTCTGTGATGCTTAACATCTTCACACCCTGTCACTCTTTTAGAACCTGACTCTGGGATGCAAGGGGTACTACGGGTACCCACAGCACCACAGTCTGTTAAACAGTCCATAAACAACCATCATTTTACAGCGCGATGCCTCTAACGCATCACCCTCCTTACCTCCCTCATGCTCTGCCTTCAGTGAGGGAGACTCCCATATGGGAAAAGTGATGGAGAGGAAATGTCTTTGAAGCAGCAATTAAGAGGCCTTACAGGAGCTTCTGGTTCTCCTATAGATTTATAAAAGTCAAGCATCTCATAAAAGAAGCTCTATAGCTTTCCAAAGAATCAGGATTCCCAAAGAATCAGGAATCAGGACCATTACACTTATTCCCAGCTCTGCCCTAGACTTCTGGTTGACCATGGGCAGCCCCTGTGTGCGCTTGTGTCCTACTTGAATAGGCTGGAGCAGGGTTACCTACCGTCAGCCTCAAGCTCTCCAGATGCGAAGCTTGACACGAGAGCAGCGTTGTCTGTGGGTGAGGGATTATTCTCATCTGCTCTTTTCAGGGGCTAGATTCACACCTCCTGGAGGTGTGACTCCACCGAAATGCTGTCCCTAAGAATAGTGCTCATCGCGCCACAGTTACACAAGTCCAGATCTGGTGGATGAGCTGTTACTTTGGGGTGTTTTCAGAAGCACGCCTGTGACGTCCGACTGCGGGCAAATGCTCAGCAGATGGTTTCTACCTTTGTTCACTGAGCAAACAAATTATCTTCTTGCCATAAAAGTCACTGGAAATAAGAGACACTGCTGCTTTTATGGCCAGATTACAGAGGCTAAAGGCTGACACCTGGAAAAGGCAGGGTATGGCAGGGTATTGACCATCTGAACTTATTCCCCTGGTTAAGTGACATATTAGTTACAAGTGGCTGGACAACTTGACTCAAAGAAAATCCTAGCAAAACCTTGGCTGTCCTGCAGGGAGGTGTTGTGCCACGACACTTGCCAATTTCACTGGTACCTGTGTAACACAAGCTACAGACCAATGAAGCAGCTGAGAAGCAGAAATGGCTTTCCCAGGTGTTTTGACAAATTCTTGCAAGGAGGTGGCAGGAGAGCAATTCAATGGCACCTTGTTTAACTGCAGCAGTGCAATCGGAAAGCATGCAGCTGCCATATGCAGTAATTTGGCTGCAGGGCTGGGAAATGTGCTCAAGGACATATTTAATAAATGAGTGTAACAGGGCAAGCAGTGCCACAAAGGCTTTGTTTTCATAGGTAATGCAGAATAGCCAGGCTAGATCAGTTTTAAGGCTACCAAGTTCACTGCCTTATTCCTGATGGTGGGCAGCAGCCCCAACTCAACAGAAGACTGAGAAAGGCCAACAGGATGCTGATGGATTTCATCTGGTCCTTGTAAAGATCTCATCCTGACTCCCAGAAGTAAAAGACTGGCTGAACAGCAGAAATAAAAAGATCTATATCCAACCCACAGACCTCTTTTTTTTTCCCCTTTTTTCTTTTTAACAGTTTTGGGAATTTCTTACATATGTAACTCCTTGACCTCCTCCTTGCAGAAATAATAAATTGAGTTCCAGGATCCCATCACATCTGAGTATTCCAGGAATATCTCTAGGAAAATGGTAGCTGGCTGTGTTTTCCTATGCTATTCCTTGTGCCTGGAGTGATCCTGTTACAGAGTTGTCAATCCATGTAACATTACTGTGGTGAGTGTCATCATCATGGTGGGACAGAGGAGGACACAGAGGCAGACAGACGTGGTTAGGCTTGTCAACATTGTGCCATCAGTCATGGATGGGCCAATGTATGGGATCTAAAGGTTTTGTCTCTCGGTCATTTCCTTTGACTGCGTTGTCTTCTCCTCATGCTCAGCTCAGTATCTGAAGCTGCTGTCAGACAGGGAGGAGAAGGAAGAGGAGGGCAGAACACTGCCAAGTGGTGGGGAGGAGGGAAACTCCAAACCACCATACTCTGTTCATTAAGGTCTGACACAACCAGTATCTCAAACAGTATGATAGGAGTTTTGTCTCCATGAGGTTTAAGATAAGATGAAGAGTAGAGGACTCGGTCCAAAGAGAGTCCATGGACTTCACTGCAGCTCATGTCTGGCACAGCTCAGCCTTTCTGTGCCTATCAGGGCCTTAACATGCTTTAATGACCTTGACTTCACTTGGAGCTTCCATCCACAACCCCTGTCCAGGGCTCAGGAGCTCCACCTAAGCCCAGCGCTAGCCTTCACTCCTTGTCTGAGCTACGATGTAGAAGTATCAGTCTCCAGCCTAACGTTTGCTTATCCATCCCTGCCTCCTGGATGGACCTTGAGCCTCTGGTGCAAGTCTTGTCTTCAGCCCTGTCTCCCACTGCTCCTGACTGGGCCCCCAAGATCGACCTTGGACCAGGTTCATTACCTCACCTTGTCTGAGATGAGCCCCTGTGCGCCCTGACCAGATGCTGCAGGACTGCATCCTGATCTGTGAGGGCATTGCCTGCTCTGGGGTCACCCTCAGCTCCCAGCTTATCCCTTCTTATAGGGCAGCCCTGCTCTGGCTGCTTCCTGACAGTGCCTCACCTGATCTTTGGATGGATCCAGCTAACACCTTCCTAAATGCAGAAGGAGCAGTGCAGGTTCCTGCTGTAGCTGTTCCTTCAGGAGGTACTTAGATCACTTTCCACATGATCAGACAACAATCCTTTCAGCCTTGAGTGTGATGAACACAGGGAAACATCTGCAAGTTGAAATGGGAAGAGAGGGCAGCCGTTGGCACCATCCTGACCACACTGACAAGGTCCTTGAGGATAACCCACCAGGCATACTTTTCAGAAGTATGCAAGTAGAGGAGGTGGAGAAGAGTCTGAGCCCAGTACCAGAGCTTCTTTCTCTCCAACTAAATTTCAGAGATAAGAACCCATCTGCGATCCATCCCAGGGCAACGTGTATTGGCCATAGGAAGTTATATACATCCCTCCTGTTTCACTAGAGAATTCATCAGGTAACTAGAGAGAACAAAAGGAGTGTCTAAGCAGCCCCCTCAATGCTGGTCCTGCGGAAAGGATGCTGGTTTGACCCTAGATCCTGAGACAAGATGAAATTTGTCATTGACTCATGGGCCCTGCATTTCCTCTCCCATTGTCTGAAAGCCAATTTCAAAGTTGTTTTCACAGCCCTTTGTGACGTCCCAGGGCAGCTGTGCTAAATTCCAACGTGAAAGCAAAGAAGTAAAAGGGAATTAGAATCACAGCAAACATTAGAAGTCTTCGGAAGAGATTTTCTTCTCCAGAGTGTTGATAGACAAAGAGCCCATTGTGGTGGACCCACACGGCGCAGTCCCCTCTGCAGCTGTGTTGGGGACAGTGCAGGCAGACTGGGGACGGTGCAGACAGATTGAATTGCCTGAGATAAGAACCTTGATTAAAGCCCTTAAATCTTGCCGGACCGTTTCTGGCACCTTGCTTTTCACTCTATTTCAGTCTTTACGCAGGCAAATCTCTTACTGAAGTCAGGAAGGATCTTCCTGTCTGCAGTGTGTATAAACACAGGATTAGGTCTTGACTTTTCATTTTTACAGACCTATATTGAGTCCATTTTTGTGCTGCATTAAGTGCCTTTGCATGCCACTCATTCATGCTTGGTTTCTGAGTCATTCCTAACTAATTTTGTGAGCTAGTGGGTAGTGCATACCTTCACACTCATCCCTTTCAGTTAATTGCACAGCACTTTGTTTTAAAGTTTGTTTTGTTTTTCTAAGCTGCTGTGTTCTTGCTGTGCAGGACAAGGCCAAGGATGTCTGGGGCTGCACCAGTCTGAGCACCCTAGTTTCAGCTTCAGTCTTCACGCTAAGTCCAAATAAATCCTGACCTACCCAAGCACTGCCACTGCTTGCAGATGCTGCCTTCAGCCGCAGGCACCTGCTGTTATCTAATTGCAGCAAAAATCATCAGAGGACTCTTCAGATAAGAGACACTTTCTCTGTCCCCTCCTCAGTCTGTACTGCCTCCATTCATGCAGATGAAGGAGACCACTCCAATCTTCCACGAAACATTTAATGTGCCCATGGGGTGCATTCAGTTCTTCCTCTGCAACTGTCCCTCCACTCAGCATAGAGCCTCTGTGTTAAGGGGACATCTACTACGTGCAGCTCTTCTCCTCTTCTCCTCATCCTACCCTATCAGTCCAGCCTCCCTCACTGTCTGACCCTCCTGCCCGATGGTGCTCAGCTAAAGAGGCCCCGTGGCTGGAGCAGCACGGCAGGGACACACTCCAGCTTGGCTACTCGCATATCTTCTGGTGAGCTCTGGGAGGGAATTTGCCCTCCAAGATCTCCTGCAGCTCCAAGCATGATGGATCTGGACATGCCCTTGCATGCATTGGCAGACTCCGCTTTCCGCCGTGCAGCACCAGGTTCCTGCAAAGCTGGTTTGAGCGTATTCGTGAGCCTTGCTTCATACCAGGAGGGACGGCTTTCAGCAGCTGCCAGAACTGATGTCAGACTCCACACACAATAGAGTTTTCAAGTTTTTCTCAACAACTCTCTCCTCCCTTCACAGATATCCTGTAGACTTTGCACCGGGAAGGGGTGATAACCACCAACTATTCAGGGACAACACACCCACCTCCGACTGAAGGTTCCCACTTCCCTGTTCTCACTGAGACTGAACAAGGACAAAGCAACTCTGTGCCTTTGATCTATGCCTACATAATAGAAATTCTCTTTTTAGTGAAAGGGTCGAACCTTCACACCAACTGTGACATACAGCCTGGCTGCAGCAGTAAGGCAATACACAATGCCTCTTTTTTGCATTTCCCTTTCTTTTCCTTACTGACCTTTCTCAGCAACTGCCTCACCCTAAAGAAACATTTACTGCCTCACCTAGCTTTGTTACAAAAACCTGTTCTATAGGTTTTATGGCTAACATGGCCTTAAGTTACCAAGCAAAGTAAATCTACCTCCTGTGCTTTCACTACCTAAAATACTTTCTAAGATTTGTTATATTGCTGTGTTTCCTTCCAGTTTCTCCCCAGTGTCCCTTTTATCTGACTGAAATAGCTGTTGGTGCAACCTTCTTTGGGCCTCGAGAGAAGACAGCTCCTGTGCAGGAGGAGAAGGACGAATGGTCCTCCTTGTGGGACCGAGAGCTGGAGGATGGCTGTTCTCCTCCTGGCTCTGTAAAAAGACTCAAATCACCATGTGGCTGCCCATATATGATGATTCTCATGCCCCAAAGTGCTGAGCACCACAATGGAGTCCAACACTTCTGTTGTTTGCTTGTACACAGGCCAAATTCAATATATGAGGGTGAGAATTCGTCTTGAGGGAGGACTGTGGCTGCAGGAGACAGAAGATACTCTGCCTAGTAAATGTCAGCATGCTGAGAGACAAGTGCTGTCCCTGAGCAGCTTAGGGCAGGCTCCAGTGTTCAGACAGTCTTGGTCTCCCCTGGATCTCATCTTGATACTTAGCAGCGCAACCCCACCGCCTTCAGACAAATCTGAACACAAGGAAGGGGCCCAGATTTGACCTTTACAGTGGACTACAGGACTGGAAGAGGCAATTTTCAGGGCATCGTGCATATGTTGATGGTAAGGTACCAGGAGACTATATCCTTTTTTGGCATCTCTGGATGCACCCAGCAATCTATAGCATGGGATCTGAAGTAACTTATGAGCAAGGTTAGTCCTTTTCATACACAATTGGCAATGTAGGTTTAATAAATTGAACTTTTGCCAGGACTTACTGAAAATAAGCAGCCCAGGAATGATGTGCAGCCCTGTATAGTTAGGGCAGTGCTTGCATCACCACTTAAATTCTTTTAGTATCTCACCACCCACTCACCACTTCAAGGCTTGACTTTTTCTGGACACTTTTCTAGATTTCCTAAGCCTCAGTCTACACTGGACTCCAGAAATCATGAGCCACAGAGGGGTAGGATTTCTGAAATTCACAGCCAAATTTTAGCAGATTATATTGAGCTGGCTTTTTGGCTGCCTCCACTTTCATACCTAATCAACAGACTCTTACAGAAACCTTCCAGTGGTCTCACAGTTCTCTCCTTAGTTTTGGTTATTTGCAAATCCTTGGGCATGGGAGCAATCAGCTGGGAAGCAGTGACATGCAAAGTCAATCTTGTGAATGGCTTTTCACAGAAACAGGCTCAGAACCAGAACTGTTGCTTTTTCTCTCTACTCTAACATCATTGAACATATTCCTTTTGCTTCCCTGCCCCACTGCTGCACATAGTCTACATTCAATGAAAGATCATAAATCTGCACACAGCCGCAATACCCACCCCAGTACTCTACTGGAATATTCTGTGCAAGTGAAATGTACTTTCCCAGTCTCAAATCACCAGGCTAGATAAGGCGTTCATGCTGCATAGTCTTTTACATACATTAACAACAATGCATTTCATATTCAGGACATGTGCAGCAGCTCTGTACCTGGGAAGACTCTAACTTGTGTTCATTAGTTCATGGATGAAAGGTGACCACTGAAAACCATCCAGTTCATGCTGACAATGGTTCAGCTATGTTAAGATCTTTAGTCAAAGCTGTTGTCAAGTCAGACTTGTTATCTCGTGAGAAATTACTATATTCTGAAATGTTGAGTTTTTCCAGTTCTTACCAAGTAAATACTTGTGATGTTCCTAAACCAAAATATGACTCAAAGGAGGTCCTGATTAAAACTGAATGATCAAAATTTCACCATTGGAATTCAGATATGCAGAGGACAAAACCTGACAAAATTCAGTTCAATATCAGTTGGCAGCTGCAAATGCTTTGAAAGAATGGATCTTCAGGACTGATTCAAGGAGGAGATAACCCCGCAGCCAGGCAGTATATGTCCAGCAACTGAGCTAGCCCTCCTCTGCACATCAGCAAGTGGCCCACAAGCTTCAGAAATTAAGTTGCCCAAGGGGCTGCCTGGCACTGTAGCCTGGCAGACCTGGGTCACAGCCAGCCTGTGTCATGGTGCTCCTCGGAGTCACAGATTTCGTGGCACGATGTGATCCTAAGTAGGCTGTTAAGGAGCTGGAAATAAAGCTGGCAGGAAGCCACAAAGGCCAGATTGAAAACCTTCCTGCCAGTGAGGATTTCATTGCAAGAGCTGAGGAACTGACACATTTCCTTTCATGTTTTACTTTAAATGGAGACACATTTCCAACAGAAAATTCCCCCAGGTTCTGTTATTGAAAGGCCTTGGAGCCTGATCCTGCAGACACTTTGACTCATAAGTAATTTTCTGGAAGTGTGTAAAGTCGCTGCATTATGCTCTTCCAGCATTCAACCTCCTTCACCTGCCCATTCGCAGGGCTGACTCCAAAGACAGAGCTCCCTATGGCTGACTCAGCAATGAACCATCTCAGATGGTTCATCTGGCACGTGCTCGCCTTGTTTGCAGAGTCATAGCTGACATGTAGTCATGTCACCCCCTTAAAACAACACCCCAGACAGGAAGCAGATGCAGCTACATCTGTGACTACATCTGCATGAAACAGCACATGCTGGTTACTTACAGCATATTCAAACTGCAGATTAAAATCCCGGTTGTTTGCTTGAAGTTGTCTCTCTTCCTCTGTAAAGAAAAGAAAACACATCAGACGTGCTTGAAGGTAAACAGAGTCAATACAGTCAGGAATGAAGTGCCAGAAAAAGCAAGTAGAGCTGCCAAAAGGTAATGTCGTCAGGAATCTGTGCTCTGTGTAACTGCCTCATGTCAGGGAAGAGGCCGGTGACACCGACAGAACAGTGCTGTGGACTGGTACCATAGCACTCTAAGCCCACACTCTGACTCTCCTCTGCACACATCCCACTGCAATGCCAGCACTGGTTTTACAGGCTGATCACCTTCTCCTGAATAAGAATTATCTCTCAGCTACTGGTGCTCACTACTCCTGCCCTGCTCCATCTCTTCCCCTTGAAGTCTCTGGGGCATGCTCCTAGTAAAAGTCTTGGAAAGCTCCAGTGATGGCTGTTCTTCAGACTGCTTATTCCAAGACTGCAGTGTCCTTACCCTGGAAGAGTTTTTTCCCCATATTGTGCATAAAACTCATTACTTCAATTTAAATAAATTATATCTTCTTCGGGCATGGTCAACTGTGCTCTTCTGGTCCCCCTCAGTTCCTTGTTCTACTTGCCAAGGATGCAGAGCACAGACAAATGCATTATGTATTGAAGGCTTCTCTTCCCAAGGGTAAGTGACTCCAGTTTCTTCAGTCACTTCTTATGGGCCAGTCTGTCAGGAGTAGCGTCATTCTTGCAGTTCTCCAGTGGGCTTCACAGCTAGTTCACCTCATTCTGGACATGCAGGGCCAAAATGGGCCATAGCTTGCAGCTGAGACCTTACAAAAGCTGAAAGAAGCTCAAGGTACACTCCACCTATCTTGTAGACAATTCTTATTTGACATGGGAATTCACCTACAAGTAATTTAAAATATCCTTATGCATCACCAGCACGCAGCTGATGGCTTTCCAGAATATGATCCATTTTGGCAGATCTTTTCTGGCAGAGCTGATGCCTCATCAGGCAATGCAAATCTTTCATTTGTCCTTGATGAACTGCATCCAAATTTTTTCAGCCTACTTCTCCAACTAATCGATTCTAATCCTATCTTTCACTGCACTTGTGGCGCCTGCCAGTGTGGTGCCATTCGCAGGTTTACTAAGTGTGTTCTTTAGTCTGCTAGCCAAGATGTAGAAGAAAATAGTGAATAACAGACTCAGGATACGTCCCTGATGAATCTCTCAAGTTTCATAATCAGTCATTGATAACTATTGTCAGTGTATTTTTTTTAATGAATATTTTTTTCTGGCACTCACTGTATGGTGTTTTTATCTCGAGCATGTATCTCCAGTTTACTTGTAAAAATGCCACCAGTGTCAGTCAAGATACTTGACAGCTATCTAAGGCTTTTTCACTAGCCCTCTGGCTACCACTACCACAGAATTAATTTTGGTTTGATGCAGTTTTTCTGGTCTGCTGGCTGTTAATCACCTCTTCCCCACACAGACACTTCTAGTTACTTTGAAGTGGTTTGTTGGGTTGCTTCAACCTTTACCCAAGTAGTGAAGCCAATAGATTTATAACCTCTCATCTTTTATTTTCCCATTTTTCAAGAGAGATGCTATACTTGCTCTTTTCCCGGTCTTCTGAACTTTACCTGTCTGTGCACCAGAAACTCTCAAAGGCAGCATTGCTCCAGGCCATGTTCTACCTTACATAGCCAACCCATTTCCTCTTTGTTCCAGCCCAAAGGCTCCCCCCTCCTCCTCTGTTTCTGGCAACCATTATGTTAGGTGTTTAAAGAAAAAATAAAAACAAAAAAATGAAAACAAAAAACCAAACCAAATCAAACAAAAACCCCCAACAAATCCAAACCCATATTTCTTAGTATTATTTGCTAGGCTTTTTTTCACTGAGTAGCATTGAAAACCCTCTTTGATCTCGCTCTTACTAGAAAGGTTACAGAAGCCCAGAGATCACCAACTCTTACAGAACAACCTTTATTGCCCTTTATGTTCTTGATAGCTTTTCCTCACTTTGAGCCTTCAACACACAGTTTGTGCTGGATAAAACAAGCTGCTTTGCACCTTCTAGAGGCATCCTTCCTCTGCCTGAAGTGAATGAGGAGTTTGTAATTTCACCATTTCACTCAGTCTTCTGAGCCTTTCCCTGAAAGATGATAACTTATACCCATGCCCTTAACATCAATTATTTAAGGAAATGGTAGCTCTGTTTAATTCTCCCTCCACCCCAGATTTCTTTCCCATGAAAGAGATCTCAGTTACTAGTTCTTCATATTTACTGAAGATTTCCTTCTTGAAATCCATTTTAAAGACTTTGCTATTGTCACTTTTTCCTAAGTATCATACCATCATTTCATAATCATTCCAGTTTACACTCCCTCCTGCCTCCACAGGACCAGCCAGCACCTCCCTGTTGGAGGGAATCAGCCTACTCTCTAGCTCCAAAAAAATTACCCACTCTTCACCAAAATGCTGTGCCAGATGAACAGGTCATGTTCTCCTATGGACCACTCCAACTCTGCCGCTGCATAGTTAGAATCCCTCATTTACTACCATGCCCTGTCTCTCAGAAAACTATTTTTTTTTTTTTTTCCCACAAAAGATTGCCCGTCTTGGATTGCTGTGCCTGTGTTCTTTACCCTTGTAGCAGTACCCAGAGATCTGCAATTTGTTCAACTCTTTCTTCACACTGGATCTCAAAGCACATGAAGATACAAGGAAAACATCTCTTCACTTGCCACCTCTGTTTCCCTTCCAAACTAAGCTTTATTCTTTTCTATTAATATTACAGCCTCATGAGTTATCCCAGCATGTGTCTATTATACCTATTAAATACTGTGTTAAGACATCTAGTTCTTCCTGTTTATCCACTCTTGCATTAGCAAGTGTCTAAGCTTTTCAGTGCATTGAACTGTTATCCTTCCTCCTTTCTTCCAACACAGCATCCCTAATTTTTAAGCAGTTTTTCAGATCACTGCTTTTTTTTGTCTCTGTCTGTAGATTATTTTCATCAAGAACTTTAATTACTAATGTAACTGTGTTAGCAGGTAAATATGCTTTTCCCTTTCTTCAAGCACATCTAGCTGTGTCAGACGTTTCCAAATCAGCTCCCATCTTCCCCAACTGGGTGATTCAGACCAACCACAGAGGCTTCATTCAAGACCCTCAAAGTGCTTAATCCTTCACTGCTTTCCTCAGACACATTTTTCTCCTCTTTCACAATGGGGAGAACAATGTACAGAGAGATCAGAGTAACTTGTCTGGTGTCCCATAGGAAAACAGAAGCAGAGACCAAGCAGTCCAGGCTTGCAGAGCTTCAGCTATTGTGTAATGTGCCCCTTCAGGAATTTTCCTGAGTGCAACCAGTATTATCAAAGCAGACGTAAGATAAAGCTGTTTGTTAAAAACAGAACTTCCCAACACTCGCACACTTCCTCCCATACAGTAAGTGCTACTCTGGTCCCCTCCCCAGGGGCTACGACTCTGCTCCTGGAATAAATGCCACAGAAGAGATAAATGGCTTTCACGTAAATAGGAATAGATGACAAAGCCTGAAAACCTACCGGGCCACAGAGGCGTGCTCGCAGAGCCCGTGCCAGTCCTGGGAAGGGAAACCAGCTGGCAGAGGCAGAGCTGTCTGCACGCACCACGGGCTTGCGTGGAGCAGCACAAGCAAGCCAAAGACCTGCCGTGACCCTGAAGCGAACGTCTGAGCATTCTCAGGGGACAACCTTGGCCGTGCTGCTCACAGCAGGGGACAACATTGCCCATGCTGCTCACAGCCAGCAGGTCTGCCCATCTGCCTCGCCAGAAGGAGCGATGGAAGCGCATGGCGGACAGAGAGGCATGTAGACATCCAGAACTGCTCATCTGGGCTGGAGCCCTCTGGGTATTTACTGTTTATCATTCCTCTGTATGAACTGCCACATGGTTCATTATTTCCTTTAAGATAGGGAGAAATGGCCTGAGACAAAAATTCTTGATCGGAGTAACACCTTTACAAAGCGTGTATGATCTTTTAATGCAGAAATCATTTACTTGCACAAACGGAACTGGCATGGAAAGATAGCAGTTGGAATACCATCTTTGACAATATACGAATGTAAGCATTACTTTATTTTTAGACTATATTCTCATGATAAGCAACCGATCCCATAAAGCAGATACTTCTTAACTTTAATAATGTAAATATATTCTATACTTTTCTAAGAAAAATAGAAATACATAGGTATCTACACCAGTTAAAAACAAAAAAAAAACCCAAAAACTTGTTTACAGGTGTTTTCACAGACTGATCCTTTATTCATAAATTTCAACTTGACAAAAATCTTTGATTATCAAATGACTATAAAAATATTTTTAGTGTGGACTGCTGCTATTGCTGTAAGAGTGTTTCTTTGTCTCTTTGATCTCCGATGAAATTCTGCTGTGAATAAAAATGGGTGATCATGCATAAAGGTATCCAAATTCATAATTTTTGAAGGTGGTCAGAACTAGATGTGCAACTGCTCTTGCTGTAATAAAGCCAGTGATACAGGTTTCAGAATTAGTAGACACATCGAGTGCTGTGTCAAGTTTTGGGCCCCTCACCACAAAAAAGACACTGAGGTGCTGGAGCGTGTCCAGAGAAGGGCAATGAAGCTGGTGAGGGGTCTGGAGCACAAGCCTTATGAGGAACGACTGAGGGAGCTGGGGTTGTTCAGCCTGGAGAAGAGGAGGCTGAGGGGAGACCTCATCACCCTCTACAACTACCTGAAAGGAGGGTGTAGAGAGATGGGGGCTGAGCTCTTCTCCCTGGGGACAAGGGATAGGACAAAAGGAAACAGCCTCAAGTTGCTTCAGGGGAGGTTTAGGTTGGATATTAGGAAAAACCTCTTCCCCATTGGGTTATGAAGCTCCCCAGGGAAATGGTGGAATTGCCATCCCTGGAGGTATTTAAAAGATGGGTAGATGTGGCATATAGGGACGTGGTTTAGTGGTGGCTTTGGCAGTGTGAGGTTGATGGTTGGACTCGATGATCTTAAAGGTCCCTTCCAACCCAGGCAATTCGATGGTTCTATGGTATCTACTCCCTTGCCAGGACATGAGACATAGGGTACATGGCAGAGCCTCGGGATCACACAGCAGATTCTGAGACGCTCTGAAGTCTTCAATGACTTTCTGGTTTTCATAGGCAGGGCAGCCCTTCAGGGGACAGAAACGGAAAGCCGAGTGCTGCTGGTGGCAGCTGGAGGTGCTGCGAAGTCCTTCCCTTTTCCCAGGGCTGGCTGGGGGAGTGAGGAGCCATCCCCCTTTCTCAGCCTGACCCTGGGGTCTGTGCAGCCGGGGAAGAGGCACTTGACACATGCACATGAATTCAAGGATCTCACGTGCTCCTAAAAAGAAACCATGTGTGCACCTGCACCAGTGAGGAAAGGAGCCTGGCTTCTCACCATGGCAAGAGATGCAGTCTCCAAGAGGAATGGCTTTGATGTGAGACACAGAAATACCTGCAAACAGCTTAGGAATGGCACAGGAGCATGAAGCAGTGGGACATAAAACAGCAAAGGAAACTCATTCAAGGCATCACTCTCCTGTCCCTGATCATATGGTACTTAAGGGCAGGCCAGCTAAGAACCTGGTTCAAAACTGAATGGAAAGTCTCTGGCCTGCTTTAGCTATCCATCCCTCTCAGAGCTGGTGTCCCCAAAGGACAAAATACAAGGCTAATTTCTAGAGGCAAGATTTTCATTTTCCTTACTGGATAACAGCCAATAACTTCTTCTAAAGCAAGAAAAACCACCACTAATTGCAAAGGGCACCTCATCCAACAACATCAGCAAGCAGAACTTTCTCTGCTGTGGGTACACCAAAGAACTACCACTGACCACATGCACAGGGCAATGGTGCCTCACTGGATTTATTTTTACCAGCAGAGGAGAGTGAGCTCCTACTGCTGTGTCTCCTACACCAACGGTTCTCAACTATGACAGGCCAGACAGCTCTTACTTGTTTCTGGAACTGTTTGAACAAAAATGAAGCCTCTTCAATGACCACAACAAACAAAAAGTTAGGGTAAGGCAAGCTTTACCCCAACTATGCCTGGAATCCACAACTCAGGGTATTTTGGCTGTAGATCCAAGCACGTATGTCTTATCATGCCCTGCTGAGTCTAGAAGCATTGAGGAAAAAGGGATGGGAAACTCGAAGGCTATCAGATGAGAAGTTTTTCATTTCTTGAAACTTTTTTATATCTCAGAGAAACTCAAAAGCTCTGCTTCTGCAAACTGCAGTCAAAAATCACTGGAAAGAAGGAATGGGATTTGTGCTCCAAGTTATCATTTCACTGCCACTGAAAACTATTTTAAATTGTTCATCAGTGGAAACTCAGCATACATAAATATGGCTTAGTGCCCAGTTGTTGGTCTAACCACTGAGACTAAGTCACTGGGAAAGTGGCTGTTTTCTCAGGCAGACAGATTTAGGAGCTAAACCACAGAATAACATCTGTATGTAATAAAATTAAACCTATGCCAAAAATCAGCTATAAATGTAACTGGCCAGCCTACCAGCCTTCTCCATTTAGGACTGCTGCGTGGAAAAGTCCTGCAAAAGGTTAGATTCAAGATCTCATCAGACAGCCTGGAAATTTGTTTCTGGTTTATGCGAATGAGCATGTGCCAAGAGCAATGCTTTCAATAGGCTGTTGGAAAAGTTTTGTAGGTATTAGCTCTTGTGGCTCCAAGAAACAGGAGGTTAAGGTCTGCCTCCTTTTGCCAAGTCATACACAAACTAGGGCCTGATACCTCATGCATGAGACAAACACAGCCCAATTAGGGGAGTGTTGGTGTAAGTAAGCCTGACAACAGAACAGAGACAACATAAACTCTGTAAAAATAATGATCTCTACTCCAGTCTTTAAACAAGCGACCTCAAGAGCATGAACACTGCCCTGGACCAGCTACAAAGAGTGGCCTCCAGGAGCTGAGCTCCTCTCCCCAGCTTCCCTTGCAGTGTGGCTCTCAGCAAAGCTATTAACTTCACTAATGCCAAGTTGTGAAAGGCATTACACGGTTATTCTGCTCCCAAGGGCACATATTTGACCTTCCTGAGACTGTAATTCAGGTGTGCCCTGCGAAAGGCTGCAAGCAGTCTCAGAAGACCTCCGCCAGTCAAAGCACAGTTTTTGTTTCAAATCTCATGATGTGCCTCCTGATGCTGTGTCCCACCTCCCTCTTACCTTTGTTGACTCTATTTTTGGGCATATCATCATCATTTTGTGACCCAGCTTTGGTATCACCTCTCGGCGAGAGCAGAAGTGCCACCCATCATCCAGCACCCAGGCAATCACCCATCTCTTCGCAGCCAGAGGAATCCTAGCCCTTACTGCTGGTCTTTGCTGAGTTTTGACTCTGTCTGCACAAGTAACTGGTCTGCCACAGTGTATTGGTACCTCTGTCCTCCTCCCAGAAAAAAGAGAATCACAGTGTGCCCTGAAAGGCTACTCCATGGGAGACGGCAAGTCATTGCATACTAGAATCCCTGCTTCTGGGTGGGTTATTATACAAGCTAGTAGCCAACATCTCCTTTCACCTTAAAACAATGATTTCCCCATTTGCAATCAGGAGACATGAAGCATGCAACGATTTTCTCAATTTGCAGGCACTGTACTGGGGCAGAGTCACTGCTGTTGGGTCAAAGAGAACAGGGCTATCTATATTTTATAGCTGCAGTCCCATAGGATTTCACACCCGTAATACAGCCGTGCCGCGCTGGGTTCAGAGCTGCACCCAGTGAACTCTACCCAAAACCAAAGCCAGGGATCTTTACACAAAAGCTCGATATTTAGTATGGATCAGAGGACAGGTGGGTGAAGGGAAGAGCCATACGACAGGTCTGAGTCTTGCACTGGTTAAATATCTACATTTCACAGCCAGTCTGGGACACAGACAAAAGCCAAAAGCCTCGTCACCCGAGTGCCCACCTAGCACTGTAACCTGCTTGATGCCAGGGTGCCAGCTGCTCTGCAGCACGAAAGAGGAGCCCATCCCTGCCCTGTACCCCAGCCAGAGCCTGGCAGGGTGCAGCAAGCATGGCTGGGGCAGGGGTAGTGGTGAGAACCTGGTGGGATGGAAACAGGGAAGGCGGAGGTCACTGCCAAGCCCTGCTCGGAGCAGGAACGTGCCCAGCTGCCTGGCAAACAAACGTGGTTTTTATTATTGACTCAAAGGAGGGGCTCCCCAGCGCTCCATGTTACCAAACTGCACGTTTTCGACATGTAGATGCCTCTTCCGCTACAGAGCCTCTCTGGCTGCTGCGGCTGGAGAGGATTTATGCTGGCAATCACAAGCTTTTTCATCTCTGAAATGGACTAGATTGTACTGAGTGAGAGGGATTTAATTTAAAAAGAAAAAACCAACAAACTGTGGCAAGACCATTCAGATCCACCACCATAAACAGGTTTAACCCTATTCCCTCTTGCTTGTTCCTTCATTATTAAGTTAAATTTTTCTTTATCATGTCTTTTTTGCCTCAAAAGACCAAGAATCCTCCTTCCTTCTGAAGAAATGAAATGCAAGAAATGTTGAGAGATATTATTTGTTTATCTTAAATAAATAAGTTTTAATTAGAATAAATTACTTAGGGTTATAATACGGCATGATTTATGCTGTTTGCCTAGCTTTACCTAGCATGAGTCGCTGGATTTGCTGAAGCCTTTAGGGTGTAATAGAGTTAATTTTCTTAGTAATTTTCCTCGTGTTGTGTTTAGTCTTAGTATGAGGAAAATGTGGATAACACACTGATGTTTTGGTAGTGTTTTTCCCAAACCTGGGACTTTTCAGTTTCCCATGTTCTGCCAGCGAGCGCAGGTGCACAAAAGCGCAAACCAGGAGATAAGGAGGCGATACCCGTCAGCAGAGGCTGCACATCAACAAGTCAACGGCCGGCCTGCCTGGGCACAGAAGAAGACTCCAATAAGGCTTTGGAAGACCCCAGACCAAAAATTGTGGATGTCACCTGCTGTGAAGGGACCCTGGTGTGAGCAGTGACAGATTCAGGTGGTGTGTGTGCGACTCCTTGGATGGCATGGCAACGCTAGGGCAGAGGCTTCTCTTTTAATGAGAAATAGACTTTTGTGCTCATGGATTGTGCCTGCTGTGCCTGGTGCTGAGCTCAGCCTGCTGCTAGCACTAAACATGGCAACTGGAATTTGCCAACACAGGTGAAAAATTTCATACATCCCTGGACAAGGTATTAATACAAAATTAACTTTTTTCTGGCATCACTAAAGGAGTGCCCACTTGGGAGATGTACTGACCTATCTCCATTTTCATATATCAAAAGTAAGGTCTGATATCAAAATCCTTGAGGGTGAACTGGAATTATTTCTGCTTCAGGTCCACTAAATATTTAATATGAGGTTGCAGTTCAATCCTGCCCTTTTCTAAAAGCAGTATTTGATATTATCACCATAAGGAGAGAGAAAACAAGAAAAGAGTTCTCCAGAAGGATGCCTCAGCTTTTCCCAGCATGTACAACACCCGTGGTCAAACAGCGCTCTTGGGACACAGGCCTGAAAGAAGTGCTAGATAACCTTGAGACAGAAAATATTCCCTTTTAGGTTATTCTGGGAAGAGACAGATGCTGCCTCATCTCTCCTTTTCCCTGTCTCCTGTAATAATACCAGTTCTGGTTTTCCTTCGCTTCCTCCTCCCAGCGATGTCTCACTCACCTGCCTTGGCTCTGGGCAAGGGGTGGGGACTCACCACGGCTCAGAAATGCCTTGCAACAGGTGATTTCTCAAGAAGCATCTACCTCTTTTCACGTTTGTTTTCAGTCCAGTTTAGAATGAAAGTAGGCATTTTCCAAATATATTAGCAGTGGAAACTCTGTCTCTTCTTCATTTTGGATAACTTTAATTTTGAAAATTCTATTTTTTCAAATTTCATTTAGAATTTTATATCAGTTTGTTTGCTGTTTTTTATAACAGTACTTCACAGGATTTAGACAAATATCAGAATGTCAAATAAAGCAGCTGAAATAGTAATTTATTTTTATTTTAAAAACTAGTCTGACAGTGACTAACTGGCACGTATAATTTCCTTTACTAGAAAGCAGTATCTCCTAGGCATGCTGGTAATGCCACAGCTTGACACAATTGCACATGTTTTTAATAACAGCGATACACAGTGATAGGAAGTGATGTAAAAAATCATAAAAATAAATACAGCTCTGAAAAGAACTTTGAGAAGTTTTTCAATTCACAGTTATTTCCCTCATGGGAAGTTATGTAAAAATAAATACATTTTTCATACTCCATGTCTGTTGTGGTAAAACGTTTCCTATCAGATCTGAATGGGAGTCCCAGAAGGCAAGCCAAGCTTTATGTCTGTAAGGCCAGTCTTGGGCTGCCTTCTCCACAGGGAGGTGCTACCCCTGCCAAGCTCTGCCCAGAGCCTGGCTGCACAAAAAACATATGGCCTGCAGAGAAGACTGTCTCTAGCAGCAAGAAGCAAAACCCAATGGAGCTTTCCAAAAGGCCTGGCTCAATTTATATCCTTCCTCTTCCTCTCACAGTGCCCCTAGGCTGGTCTTATGGAGATGAAGCTGCAGCAATGACCATTCTTGCCATTGACTGGAAGCACAAAGGCTGGGATAAGGTTATTTGTGTAGATGAGTCCTCCTGGCTACCTAGTTCTGTTGGTTTCACAGATGGTACTTGATCATCCCCATTCTTGAGGGACGAGGATCCAGTGCTGAGTTAAGTTGCCATGGGGTCATGCCAGTGACCAGAGATGTTCCACATTTATCAGCCATCACCAAGGCATGATCCTTATTTCTTCCCACACAGTGCATGAACCAAAAGTCTCCTCATTCCTCTTTGCTTCATCAATATCCATTGCAGGTTAAACCTCAGTATAAAGGATTTCAGCCCTTTTTCCCCAGAAACACTCCTGCTGCTTGTGTGAGATGTTACTTCCCCACTTCGGCTTGAAAAGCTTCACTAAAGCTCAGTTAACTAGGAGCTGGTTTCCTGCAACAGTTTTTGTGTGCCTGGCGTGACACCACATATTACTGCTCTGTGGAGCTGAGTTTTGGTTTCATTCATGATTCCTTGTACATAAACTTGAACATAAAACTACAAAAAACTTGATTCTTATCTCCAAGAAATTTAGACCGTGTAACCTGTCTAGTTAAACTATACCTATCCTGAAAAAAACTCTTCTAATTTTGCCTCTGTCTTAGGTCATGTGAAAAAGCCATGTCTTGCTGGGCAGAAGCTGCAAAATATTACTGGTTCTCATGGGAGTGATCCTGATCCCAGTTTCAGCAGCTGGTGCCTGAGGTAATCTGTTCCCTCCCATGAAAGTCATACCACGAGCGTGGCTCTTCAGTGAGGTTAACTGACATCCAGCTTTGTTTCTGGAATGGAAATTTGGTGTTTCCATGTACTGTCCCTCTGAGATAAGTGCATGGGCTGTTCCGAGCAGAAAAGCTGCGCCTGCTTTCAGGCAGTGCAGTCCTAAGAACTTCTACAAACACAAAGGCTTATAAACTGCTGGATCAAAATAGCACTTCAACCCTGGCATTTACTCCAGTGAAATGTTTGCAAGAAGCCATCATAGCCCCTTCAGCTTTTGGGCTGCAACGCAAAAGAATTAAAAATAAAAGCGGAGGGAAAAAAATGCTCTTTTAGCTTCCTGTTATGAAAGCTCCTCATTCCCTGATCACCCCAGCTTCCCTTATCCTTCTCTGAACTTCCTCCGGTTTGAATTCATTGGTTTTGAACTAATGATCAAAAGCGCGTAAAATGTGAAAAAAAAATTATCTTTCCCTATAAAGTATGGGGTTTATATCTAGGAGGATCCGAGTTTCTTAGACACTTGGTTGAAGTGTGAGATGAACCCTTCTCTGATAAAACCAGATACACGGCCAGGCGAAACACAGTTTTTTCCTAGTATAGCAACATAATCTTTTTGACAGTCAGAACAGCTACTGCTGTACAAGTGGGGATGCCCTGGGTGGATGGCGGCTCACAGACAACCCTGGGCTCCCTCATCTCCAAAGCCAAGATGCAGAAAAAGACCTCGGGCTGGCAGAGACCCCTCCCTGGCAGCAATCACAACCTCCTCTCCTGGGGCTATCAGAGCAACAAACGGATGCCGCTGTCTTAACACCAAGGCTCACTGTCTGCCCTGCACCAGGAAGGGGAAACAGCAGCACAATTGCAAACAAACCCAACCCTTGGGGGGAAAAAAGCTATTCTGTCTTCTGAACTCAGGGAGGTTGGGAAAAAAATAATTTGTCAAGATATAAGTAGGGCACTAATCTCTGTGTTCCTCAAATACAGGGAGGGGCACCCTGGAAAGGAAAAGCTAGAGAGTTTCTCTCTTCACGGCGCCTCCAGACACGAATCCCTGACCAGAGATCACACCCTGGGCATGGAGGTGAAGTGATAAAACAGGGGACTTAGTTAAGTGGCTCCTGCTGCAAAGCCCTGATACAGATGAAGATGCACCCTCAGAGGCTGCAGGAAGCTGGCCCACTTTAAGGGTAGGCAAGTAGCCCTCCAGTTGGACTTCACCTAAGCCTTCATCTCTGCAGGGATTTCTGCTGCAAGGTCTGGTGAGGACCATGCTGCAGAGGATGGCTGCTCCCTACCTCCACACCTATTTATTTGGGTGCCATGTGGAGCTCACAGGGAGGGCATGCTGGTTTCTCCTCAAGTGTTAACATTCCCCTCAGCAGCTTCTGGGTCGCTCTCAGAGTGCATCCCTGTACTTTGCTCTTAGAATCACAGAATCACAGAATGGGTTGGGTTAGAAGGGACCTTTAAAGATCATCTAGTCCAACCCCCCTGCAGTGAGCAGGGACATCTTTAACTAGACCAGGTTGCTCAGAGCCTCATCCAGCCTGGCCTTGAATGTCTCCAGGGATGGGGCCTCCACCACCTCTCTGGGCAACCTGTTCCAGTGTCTCACCACCCTCATTGTGAATAACATCTTCCTAATGTCTAATCTAAACCTGCCCTGCTCTAGTTTAAACCATTGCCCCTCGTCCTATCGCTACATGCCCTTGCAAACAGCCCCTCCCCATCTCTCCCGTAGGTCCCTTCAGGTGCTGGAAGGGGCTATAAGGTCTCCCTGGAGCCTTCTCTTCTCCCAGCTGAACAACCCCAGCTCTGTCCTCATAGCAGAGGTGCTCCAGCCCTTTGATCATCTTGGTGTCCCTCCTCTGGACCCCCTCCAACAGGTCCATGTCCTTCATGTGCTGAGGGCTCCAGAGCTGGACACGGTACCCCAGGCGGGGTCTCACCAGAGCAGAGCAGAGGGACAGAATCACCCCTCTGGATCTGCTGGGCACGGTTCTTTTGATTGCAGCCCACTCTTCTTTCTGCCTCCCATTGAAGGGAGTATCTGGACATCGCCATTAACACATTTAGTCACCAAAAGTCTGAATCAAACCTTCACGCTGTTCTGCTTCTTAGGTATATTTTATAAATTGCTTGAGAAAGGGCACTATGCATTGCTCCTCCCCCCACGCCAGTGAGAGATCCTTTTAGAAAGGGTGCCAAAACCCAACTTCCCCAACCCAGTCATGTGCCCTGACAGAGCCCAAATTCTGCAGCCTGTTCCCTTTCAGATGTCCCCCTGTTCACTGTCACACAGGCCGCAGCACTCCCACAAAGTAATACAGAACGCAGGAAAAGTAAGGAAAGTGTGCCTTCCTCCGCCTGCCCCGCGGGTGTAAGACATGCTCCCAAGCCGGCTCTCAAGGGCTTGCACATGTGCTGTATTTACATTCCTTAGGTTGTCACCCGTGACAATGGTCCTACTAGACCGCACTCACCTTTCAATTTCTTCTTTCCAAATTTCAATCCGAATAGAGACATCCCCACACTTTATTTTAGTCCAACTCCATGGAACTTCTGCAAGAGAAAGGAGGAAATAACTTACCATAGGGGTTTCTAGCCCTGCAGCACGATGTGAGACAGAACATACGTGTAATTCTGTGTCCATAAAATGGGAGAACCTAAAATGGGGAACCAAACTCCTAAGTACAGTGGCCAACAGCTACAGTTTATCACATAGTGTGCTTTAAAATGCAAAACGATCTCAGGTTTGCAAGTTGCACTGCATCAGTATGGGCTTACCTTGGACATTTTGATCTGCTCATCTCCTGACATGGAACAAAGAAGGGGCTAGTGGAGGAGAGACAGAAAAGGACATTCCTACTACCTTGGCCCAATATGAAGAGGAAAAATACACACACAGGGCTTGTACCTGAGGTACAGAGGGACTGTGTGACTACCCAGAGCAAGACCAGCCTCCTTGAAGAGGGGGAAGCAGCGGGAAGCACTGGTTTCCTGTACATCTGCCTGTGCTCAACATGTGCTGGCTCACGCTGTAGTCCATCTGCTGGTCACTCTCCATGTTTGGGGTGGACTAGCCTGTATGGCTATGAATAAATTTTTTCCCCAACTGGCTGCAAAATTCCTGGCCCAGAAGCCTAAAGCCAGGCTCCAGAAATGCATTTGAGGCACTGAATATATCCTGATATGCAGAGGAAGGAATTCAGCTTTAAACAAAACCTGTCTGTAAGGAAACTTTTAGTGTTCCAAGCATCAGTTTATTTAAAGTACTTAATGGTGATGTTGAAGCTGACGGCCTGTGAAGATCTGTGAGCATGGGAAAAGCTGGCACTGCCTGGCATGCCGGGCTGATGGGGAGCCTGAATCAACAGGATTGCTGTACCAGTTTCCTAACTGGCCAGTGGAGCCAAGCTGAGACATTTGAGGGAATTGTAATTTACCTAGAGCAAGTTTTCTGGGTGGCAGAATGAAATTTTTGCACTTTTATTCTATGCTATCTATGCAGAGCAAGGGTGTCTAAGGAGACAAGGATAGCAAATACATCGTGTTTTGGAAACACGCAGATGCGAGCACAACCTATGCCACTGCCCAAATGCAAACCTGGTACAACATTACTGATCCTTGCCCCATGCAAGCCCGGGCTTCAAGTCTTTTCAGAAAATGAAGGTAAACCTTAAGGAAAAGTCTAGAGTCATTGCATAGGTCAAACATTTCCGTGCAGATCTCTATTCCAGATGCTAAAGCAAAAGCTATATTTAGCAGCTGCAATTCAATGAGCCTGAGATAAGGCAGCAGGTAAGCTGCAGCTGGACAGCCAAGTGCTGCACACCCTGAGCACAGCGTGGCCCCAGACCAGCTCTCCCTGCCGCTCACCGCCGTGTCTGGGACCCCCTCTGTGCCCACTCCGCTTGACACTCATCCCCCTTCTATTCACTCATCTACGGCTAATGGTTTCTGCCCACCAGAACAAATGGTCTGGCAACACCTCTCCCCAAAATTTCCTCTGTCCATGGAGTTAAACCACTCAAAGTTACAATATTCAGTGTCACAACCTAAAGCTTTCTCAACCCTGCTCCATGCCTAACTGACCTCAGCCTGTCATTTTCAACATACTTCTTCCATGCTTTAGAATTGCCATTATGTCTTACAAAACCCTCCTGACTTGTACTGAGAGCTCCCCATAAGATGGTGAGAGGAGCAAGACATGCTGCCCAAACACCCAGAGGGAAAAGCCTCAGATTTCCTGGAGCACCAAGAGACACAGATCTGATCATCACTGTTCCCTGGCAGCGCAAGGATGACAAAAGGCTGGCTGGTTGTAATCATCATATGGCTGTGCTGCTGCACTCTGGATTTTGCTGTGTTTGCCAAATGTTTTAGAAAAACTATCCGCAGCTACCAAACCTCTCCCAGCTGAGTACTCAATTGACAAGGCGTGTAATTTCAGCAGAAGGGGGAAAAAAAGGATGTTTATATTTGTGGAGGACCAGAGAAGAGAGGGTGGTTATAAGCCTTCTTTCAGCAGCAATAACACGAAACAAACAATAAAGATCCGCGTCACACAAATGAAAACCTGAAACTTCCTTCAGCTCTGACACATGGCCTTTGTTAATTACTGTGATTCTTTAATCACTGGTTTCTGGCGTGACTGCTGTATTACAAGAAGACTGCAACAATACACTAGTTTGGCATGGAGGGCATCTTTAATTCCTTCAGCTTCTCAGTGCATTTGATTAGAATTGCAGTCATTGAACGTCTTCAGTCAGCAGCAAACGTAAGTTACAATCATGGCCAGCACAAATATCCTTCCGGGCTCACCATTCCCATAAAACCTTGTCTTTTAGGGCAGACATGGATGATAACTTTGCCATATCCATTTGCAGTGATTATCTGTCTGGTATGTTTCCCCTACTACAAGAAAGATATGGACGTGCTGGAACATGTCCGGAGAAGGGCCACCAGGATGCTCAGAGGGCTGGAGCACCTCTGCTGTGAAGACAGACTGAGAGAGCTGGGGTTGTTCAGTCTGGAGAAAAAAAGGCTCCGAGGAGACCTTATTGTGGCTACCAGTACCTTAAGGGGGCCAACAAGAAAGTTGGTGAGGGACTTTTTAGGATGGCGGGTAATGGTAGGACTAGGGGGAATGGATTAAAACTAGAGATGGGTCAATTCAGAATGGACATNCATTTCGATCACACACATTTAGCATAGCTGCTTACTTGGTTAAAGCCCAGGAGTCATAAATCCTTCCCAAGCTGACCTGACCCTTTGTGCAAAACTCAGTTCCTCGCTTGCCCAAACCACAGTGTCGTTTGAGAATGTGTCAGTATTCAATGGGCACACACACAATGGCATTAAGGGCTTGACACACCCCTATTGCACTGAGGTGTACCTTTTATTTTCATAATATTGCAAATATATCCCTTTGCTGCTTTGTTATTGACTCACACATCTAATCCTCCTGCTCCTTTGCCTAGCAAGCCACTCTCACGCTGGATGCAGCTTCTGTCTGCTCACACCCCGACCTGTGCCAGTACCGTCATGCTTCCAGGAGTCTGTTTTCAGCCTGATAGTTCACTGACCATCAGCTGCAAGCGTGAAAACCAACCTAAGTGAATGATGGTGGAGTTGTCTCTTTTGGTGGCACTCTGGGTCAAGTTCTACAGACAGATGTGGTCTCTTGGCTGACCCAAGCTCTGCCTGCCTTTCAGTCCCAGGTCTTTTTCTTGAAGTATTTTGGACTCTCAATCCTACCTGCAGGATCCAAGGATACAACATCTTTGCACCTGTATCTATCAACAGTTTCCCTCAGGGTATTTTTTCCCCCCCAAGATTCCACTGGTAATCAAAATGCATGTCCCTGTTCAGTTCTCTTCACTTTATTTTTTTTTTCTTCACTTAATCTCTTTTGTTTTTTAAATGTGAGATTCAGTTTGTCTTCCAAAATTGCTACGATGGGGCTTCAGCCTCCTGACACTCACAGACACTGCTACGATTTTAATTTCTCTTTGCGTTTTCTGGAAAAAATGACCACTTACATGTTTAATTTTCATGTGGCATGAAGTACTTTTCAGATTTTGGTAAGACACTTTCACAGACTCCTATTCCTGAATTAACTGAAAATTCATAAAACACACAAAATCTTTCTATAGTCAGAAAAAAAAAAGGCAATTTCCTGTTTGCCTTCATTTCACCGGCACGAGCTATTTTCAGAGGCAAAGTGAAGCACTGCTTCAGTCTTCTCAAGTTGCCTTCCATAGCCCTTCTGTCAGCCCTTCTGGACTTTTTTTATGTTGTTCCACTTTTCACTTGATTATTTTGTGGGGTTTTTTTCATTTCTGTTTACTCCAGGTACCCAGTGCTGTTCATTAATCAACGGGCGCTCACATATTTAACCACGCAGGTCCAACTCCTGTGCTTAACAGGGCACGTGTTACTTCCCCATATTTTCAAAGCCTATAACAAAAACTAAAGCTCAAATTCCCAGTTTCTCATTTATGGGTATTTGGGGTTATAAGCTATGAATAAATTATCCCTTCTCGCTATAGAAAGCCTTTTTACCTACAATGCTCTACAAACTGTCTTGCTAGGGCTTACACTTCTGCAAAGACTATCCACCCGCTTTATGGCTACTGACAGTTTAATCATGGGCTCTGAGCACTTTAATATCCACAGCGAGGAACTTCTTTGATAGGTCTTGAATAGGGAAGGGATGCTTTCTTGCCAACCACTCTCAGCATTATTTAAGAGAGATAAGAGCCAGATTTGGCTTGAGAACACACTGCAAAGCTCCTCCTGCATGAGGGGCAGGTTGCAATGAGCTATGGCTAGTGGAATTCACAAGGGCTAAAGCCTAATCCAAAAACATGGCTTGCTAAGGGCTGTGCTGCAAAATGGGAGGTGGAGGAAGGCATTTCCCACCAGCCCAGTGATGAGCAGCAAAATGAGAAAAGACATGGCACAACTGGGATGAACAGAGAGCAGATGCGACAGATGGAAAACATGGCTAGTTTCTTGGCACCATTTCTCTGGATGTAGCTAGATGATACATCAGATTCGAGGATGAATATGGATTAGAAAATACTTGATGCTTCTGCTCCCATCACATTGTTCCCAGACTCTGTGAAATGATCCATGCTAAATACAATCATTTTTGGAAGGGTTATTTTAATCCAGATCATGGGGTGTAGTTCAGTACAGAGAGAAATTCCTGCCCAAGCAGTGGGTGTAGCAGACCTGAGGCAGCAGCAAGTTGTGCCATAATACTAGAAGCAAGCATCCAGAGTCCAGGAGAATTAGGCAGGAGAACATGATTTCTTCAGTCAGTTTTGCCACCAAACAGTGTGGTATGTATACACCCAAAAAGGTTAAATAACCCTGTTAAGGTGAAAATTCAGAAAGCATGCCATGCTTTTTTTTTTTTTAATCTATGTTCAGCTGATGTAACAGCCACAAGTACCCCCAGGTCTTGGAACTTTTTTTTTTTTTCCTTCTTTTTCAGGCTAAAGCACTAAATATCCAACCAAAAGCTCAGTATATGAGAAAGTAGATCCCAAGCACTGGGCATTATGACAGCCAAGGTTCAAGACTGCCTGTGCTGCCTAGTGCTCTTGGTGGAGTAATGCTGTTAAATACCACGAGATGAACCAAATCTAAGTCCCTAAATTTTGAATGCATATGACTTTAAACTGGATTTGGAGGCACAAAATGGGAGAACGTTAAGGGTTTAAAATCCATTAGGTCTGCAAACTCCCTGTTTTCTCTGTGCCTTAGTTGCACACCTGAGGGGGTGCACATGTATCGTGGTTCTAGTTGGGACAGCTAACATTTTTACTAGCGGCTGGTATAGTGCTATGTTTTGGATTGGGGATGAGAAATATTTTTGGTAGCGCATTGGTGGTTTTGATTGTTGCTAAGCTCTAAAGGCCTTTTCTGCTCCTCACACCGCCCCACCATCGAGCATGCCAAGGGCACAAGAAGCTGGGAAGGGACACAGCCAGGACAGCTGACCCCAACCGACCAAAAGGATGTTCCATACCATATGACGTCATGCTCAGTGTATAAAACTGGGGGAAGAAGGACCAGGGGGACATTTGGAGTGATGGTGTTTGTCTTCCCAAGTCACTGTTATGGTTGAGGAAGCCCTGCTTTCCTGGAGATGGCTGGACACCTGCCTGACAATGGGATGCAAGAAAGGAATTCCTTGTTTCGCTTTGCTTGCGTTTGCCACTTTTGCTTTACTTATTTAACCGTCTTTAACTCAACCCACAGGTTTTTTCTCAGTTTTACTCTTCTGATTCTCTCCCCTATCCCAGCCTGGGGGAGATGAGTGAGCAACTGTGTGGTTCTAGCTGCCAGTTGGGATTAAACCACGACAACATGCTCAGGCACTAACACAGGAGAGTCACAATCACTCCCAGGTATCGCAGAGAAGGACATCACGGTGCAATGTTTGCTAATGCTCCACAAAGAGCAATGCAAGGGCCTGGCACGGGCTGACCTTGTAATGTGCCACGCAAAGGCGTATTTGCAAAGGACCGCCTTTAAACTTCTGCTATACCAACTATCTCAGTCAAATTGCTCAATTTTTGGTTCCAAAGAGTACGATTCATATGCTTTGCCCTATGGAAAGCAAACACAAAAATTGCAGCCATTAGAAATAATTAGTACTAATCATCTTCTAACACTGTAATACATTAGCATTTGTATTTCTCCACCCCTCCTTACAACCTCTTCTGTTTGAACACCTCAAGAGCAAAACAGGGAGTAGCATGGTCTGTACTTCTCCCTGCTTTGCAAGTGGGAAACTGAAAGCACACTGTAGGATGAACAGAGGAAATATGTGGTTTTAATCCCAGAAAAACACTCTTTTGGGGCTGAAATTGGATTTACCTGAATTCAACTTGGGATAAGTTTAAGAAGCTATAAATGGTCACTCTTGGTATCAAGGTTTACAAAAGGAGTGGTGGCTCTGATTTAAATGTACTAGCTCAAGTGCAACGAGTTTGAAAGTATCCCTGAAAACTTCCCAGCTTTTTAAACACCTGGAAGAGCTGAGCTAGCCCTCCAGCTATTTTTTGGTGCTGTTCCAAGCTATACATACACAGACCCATGAAACTGTGTGCTCCTACCCCCTACGCTCAAATGTGCCAATGCAATTAGCTATAATTGCTGGGAAACAGACTCAGCCTGTTATCTGCCACGTTTTAAAGCAATGATCCAACATCCCCCATCTGTCTTCATTAAGGCACCCTTTAAACTGACACCAGAATAGCACTCAGAAATTTGCATCTGGCTCCTTTGGGTGAGCGAGTGGCGACGCTCAAGTTACGGATCAACAGGCGAGTTCCCGCAGGGGGACGTGGGCTCTGCGTCTGCTCCCTCCCGAGCACCAGGAACAATAGCAGCTTCCCCAGCCGCCCGTGGCCCCCGCCGCCACTGGAAATCATGCACAGCTCGGCTCACACTCCACTCAGAAGTCTATCAGCTCGCTGGCCGAAAAAAAAGAAACACCCGACCCCGAAATGCTTTGATTAAGCTTCGCAAAGATCTCAGGTCTGGGGGGGGGGAAAGAAAAATCCAACCACCAAACCAAAACACAGGTTTTTCTGCCCCCAAAAGCTGAGAGCGAAAACAAACAAGTGGAAGGAAAGCAGTAAATCTTACCCTTGAAGGCTTGTAAAAGTCACAGCAATGAAGTTGCTGCCCTCCATAGCACTCTGGTACGCTCCTGTCTTCTCATTTACACGCAGCTTTATCCCCTCCCAAGACCAACAGCTTCACTCGTAGTCGCAGCGCCAGGACATTCGTCTAAGAAAGCGAAGCTTCTTTGCGCTATGAAACGGGCATCCTGTGCTTGTCTCCGAGACCCTTAAAATCCACCATGGACCCGCTCTGCCATGCAGTGTCCTTGTAACTAAACTTACTCCAAGTTCCCTACTTCTTACTTCAGTCACTGGGCTTGGCTCCTTGCCAAATTCTTCCTTTTTTTTTTT
>VXBO01006350.1:129198-148915 GCA_013400135.1 Rhinoptilus africanus
AGCACTGGGCCCAGTACTGACCCCTGGGGAACACCACTCGTCACTGACCTCCAGCTAGACTCCATGCCCCTAATCACAACCCTCTGAGCAATATCTTTCAACCAGTGTTCTCTCCACCTCACTGTCCATTCATCTAACCCACTCTTCCTAATCTCCCCTATGAGGATGCTGTGGGAGACCGTGTCAAACGCCTTGCTGAAGTCAAGGTAGACCACATCTACCGCTCTCCCCTCATCCATCCATCCATTCACACCATCATAGAAGGCGATCAGATTAGTCAGACATGATTTTTCCTTGGTGAATCCATGTTGAGTGCTTCCAATAGCTTTCTTTTCCTCCAAATGCTTCGTCTGAAGAAGAAGTTGTTCCCCTTTTGTGGGAAGAAGTTCTGTCTGTTGCCTTTCCAGTAAATGAGCTGGTTTTTTGGCCAGGCAGTTACCTCCAAACCATGGTACTTCACTTTTCAATCTTCCACTTTCCCAAGCGCCCACTAGTCACAGAGGGCTAGCTTAGAGTGGGATGGATTTAAATTCATGCCATTAAGACCTTATCCTAGGACTGTATCTGGGAGAATGACTTCCAGTCATTCATCCTGTGCTGCATTGCAACTATGATCGAATTGCAAAACTTACTGACACTGAAGTTTAAGAGATAACCTCAGCCTACCCTCTAGACCAGATCAGCTCTCCCTCCAAACAGCAAAGCTTAGAGAACAGAGGACCATCTCTGGAGCACACGGGACCCAAATGTAACTGGTGATCTAGTAAGGCTTTGACTGACTTAATGTGCCCCTGAGTAACTGGAGGAATAACTAGAGGATAGGAGAGAAAAAGAAGAGAAACACACCCTGGAGCACCCCAGAGTATAGACTTAAACTGAATGCCAGTCCCTGCCAAGAAGCTCCCTATGTCAATGGTATTTTTAAAATTACTATCAACCGAGATGCTTTCCCAACTATCCTATATAGTTCAAAAGGAGGATTGATGATATTTGCTTTCCCTTACTGTCTTGTGACTGCAGTCTGCAACTTCTGAACTGCAAGGTTTGAAGTTCTACCATGGCCGGCACAGAATTGTCTGTGGCCAAATGAGGCAAGCCATTCTCCCTGCACCCAGAACTCGTGCAATGTCCAGGGATCATTTTCACACAACCAACCAAAACTCCAGCTCCCAAACCAACACAAGCTCACTGCTCATACTAACCATGGGAGTCACAACTCCAGAAAAGTCTTTCTGTGTGGTGCTGAGAGGTTTCCTCACAAACCCCCAAGGGTCAGCCTGAGATGACCGAATGTCCTCCCACAGCCTCCTTATCCCAACTTTTCTACCCTTTGCTGACTAGTCCTTGCCAATGAGGATGTCCTTGTGCAGAGGAAGGATAAGGACCATACTTCACTTTCACTGACACATCTGTTGTTATGAGCACCTGCAACAGCTACAAGAGGTCAGATGGGCATCTTGTCACAACTGCCTTTCCTATGAGAGACTTTTTGCATCCTCTTGCTGTCAAAAGTCGGTGTAGGATGCACAAGAAATACAGGACTGAAAGGAACAAACTGGGACATGAACGCCCACCCCTTGAATATCAGACAGCTGTTTGAAAAATATAGTGTAAGAGTAACTTCCAATTTGCAAATTGCCGTTGTCCAGAAAACACCAGCACAATCATAAAATCAATAACAAAAGACCAAAGGTCCCAAAATACACTGTATCACAGGTGAGGAAGGTTGAAGTGTACTGGCAGTGTCCTTGATCCCTAAGGAGGATAAGGCAGCTGAAACTGTCCAGCTGGCAGCAGAAAGCTCACCACCACACTGCAGAGGAAGGGAAAAAGAAACCCTACATGTCCCTGTTATCATGACTGGACTGCGGGAGGAAAATGAAATGTATGCAGGAAGGCAATGTCACGAAGTCACCAGTTGCTCTAGGGCTGTCCTTGTCTCGTGGGAGCCACTCAGCCAAATTCATTTAACTGCTCCTCTAAGGAACGGATAAGCTGGTAGAAATCCAAAGTAACTAAATTTAAGGGGATGCTCTGGATTCCTAACCCTGTGCATCCTTCTCTCAGGGTGTGACCTGAACTGAAGTGGGCAGCTTCAGCACTGCGGGTCCATACAGAAATATTCCCATACCTCTCCCGTTACTCCAGCAGCTGGAAGCCCACACAGAGCTGTAAGGTACATGCCAAATGGAAATGGTCAGAAAATAGTTTCAGTGGGTGTGTGCAGAATAACGTGACTCATACTGATCAGGGTTCGGTGGAGTGCCACTTACCTGCAACAGGGAAGGAAGGCTGCGTGGCTAGAAATTCCCTTTCTCCATCAGAGCCCCTTGCGCAGCACTCCAGGCCCTTAACAAACAATGATCATCTGGGTAAAACTGTAAGAAATCCACAGAGGCACAGCCTCTTGCCTTTGAAAGGAAAGCAGCAACTTGCTCTGGTGACTATTGATCTCATCTTCCTGGCACCAACACCTGCAAATGTGGTACCTCCTGATGCTTTAAAACAGAAATTAAAATAGCCTTTCTAAATTGTTCCTGTTGCAGCCCATAGGAGACGGAGCAGGGTCGAAAACCTTTTGGTCAAAGAGCTTTCATGTAGATTCAGTTGCATAGATTACACTGAAGGGGAGATAAAGCTGAGTTCATTTCTACAGGGAACAAGGCCCAAGAGCACCTCTCATCTCTGAGGTTGTTCCCACCAGAATTGGGATCTAGTGTTTACAAACTCCCTTCTGGCCAAAAATTTCATTGCTCTCCTAGGAAAGGGGCTGTTGCAAGGGAGGAAGTCTCCCGGGTACCTGAAATGTTTGCTGTGATCCCAAGAGAAATTATGTGATTTGATGGACACAGAATTCAGTGGGAGCTGATGGAGATCCACCCATCTCAGAGTTACGTTCTTGGGCTATAAATCTGTGTCTCTTCATTTGCCTATGACACCGCATGTACCCGGCTGCATGGGGAAAGCACAGGGATTAATCAGCCACTACAGCAAACCCCAGATGTGTCCACACCGCTTTTAGCACAGATTTCCTAATCATCATCGCCGAACAAAGTGGAATCTCGGGGGGATGCTTGGGAGGGCTCGTTAAAAGCTAATCATGCCTACATGAATAGAAAAATCAATAGCTGAGGGCAGAGCAACAGCCGAGCTCGTTAGAGCCTCCAACTAAAGTGCCCTTTGTAACACGGGTATTACACAAGACCTCCTGCTGTTATTTGCAAGGCAGTAGCTGCCGCAAACACATATGCTGTATCTGGTGACACTTCAAACACTGTCACATGCACACTGCTCAGATACACATCAAAAAAACCCAGCTCATATCTCTGAGGAATTAGGATACCCCTCAGTGGGACCCCGTGATTGAACACACAGAGGAAATCCAACCCATGTAGAGCCAACAAAAAGCCTCAGCATTTTACAGAGTCTTCCCACGAGCTGTGCGCATGGGAAAAAATGGGCTGCACTCATGGGAGAAGCAGCAATTTTGGCACAGTATAACATCACCCGAAGGGCTGTATAATGGATAGACAATCTTTAATCTCCTGTAGCCTCCCAGAGATGCTCTAGTCCTGGCGGTGCTTAAGCCAGTACGCTCTCTCTGTAAGCTCCACTGCCATGGGAGAGCAAGCACTGGTGCCTAACAGAGCTCAGCAGGCAAAGGAGGATGGGGCTGCAGTGGATCTGCCTTCAGTTTTCCAGGTAAATCACTGAGGAGCAGTGTCCACTGTGCTGGAGAGGCAGTTTCATACTGCGGCAATACAGCCCAGTCCCCCATTGCCACTTCCAGAGTTTTCTGCACTAAGCGTGTGTGGAGAGGATGGGAGACCCCTGTATCTGCAGGAAGCAGTTTGCTCTGCATTCGCTACAGCATCGCCCAAGAGATCCGGGATTTATTTCTTTAAGCTGCTCATGGTTTGCAGTATATATTGCTCTGACAGTCAATTATCCTTTACATGAAAAACTTGGTGGCATTTTGAGAGGATTCCTTTAAATATGTCATATCCATTGTGATCATGAACAGTTTAGCCATAATTCCAAATTAAATACAACATGTGCATGTATATGTGCACTGCCTCTTTTCCCAGTTACAATTACACCTGCCCTGCCAGGAAAAATATGAAGACAACCTGCTGCCTTCCATTAAATTCTCACTAGTATCTATGATCTTTTTTAATTTTATAGTAGTATTTTCTGCATTAAGTCCTTATTATATTATTATAGCTTTTACTGGCTAGATGGTGATGAGATGGTCCACTTCAGAGAAGTCAGGGAGAGCTCAGGGGTGACCAACTGATGTTTGCTTTAGGGATGTGCAGCAGCACCTGTATTCCATAGGGTCATGGTCCCAAAAGGGGATACGAGCATGTAGGAGTATGTTATTCTAGCGCTGATCACTGGGACTGCATGAACTGACCTGTCATAACTCGAATTCTGTGAGCTATGAGAAAAATAAGGAAACCTCTGCCTGATGGCAAAGTAGCATGTTTAGGATGGAGTCAGAAAAAAGAATAGCCATCTTATAAAACAAGGCCCAGGGAGCCTATTGTATCAAGAAGAGAAGAGAGAATTTGGCTGCCCTTTGAAACACCAAATTTTAG
Organism: Rhinoptilus africanus; assembly: GCA_013400135.1. Taxonomy (NCBI): domain Eukaryota; kingdom Metazoa; phylum Chordata; class Aves; order Charadriiformes; family Glareolidae; genus Rhinoptilus; species Rhinoptilus africanus. The sequence continues at coordinate 133,800 of VXBO01006350.1, forward strand.
CTAGTTGACTAAAGATCTAAAATGTCTGCACTAATACAACCTGGCATAAATAGGAACAAAACTATTGATTTCCCCGGAGATTTCCCCAGGGAAACTGTACAACATTTTTATCAACAGTTTGCACTTCATTTGCAGCATCACCTTGGCAGTAAATAAACCATATATAACCACATCTGCGCCAGCACAGGCATGCCAGGTCCTGGCACTGTCAGCCTTTGCTTTCATCCAGTGCAATTTTACATTATGTTAGATTGTTCCTTTATCCGTTCTCCAAGTGTGTAACAGAAATGCATGTTCCTCTGCATTTATATGGCTGAGAACAAAGACCTGGTTTATTCTCATCCCCGCGCACATGGATAGCCGGTGTTGAAGCGGTGAATTCCCATTAACTCAAATGGAAGTTATGCACATAAATCCCTCTGCAGCCATATGAAGGAGAGGAATGACCTGATGGGTGCACAGGGCCTTTGGGATGTAATGGCAGAGTTAAGGTGGGCATGTTGTTCTTCCAGCAATTTAGGAGAAGCTGGAGGCGGGGAGAAGGCAGCATCAGCTAAATCAGTGAGAAGTGCACATCGGAGTGCACACAGCCACAAGGGTGCTGGGGGTATATCTCTTATTTGAGGTTAATCGTTGCCATTTCTCCTGTTGGGGTGTGACGCAGTATCACAGCAGAACCCTTTGAAATCAAGGAGATAGATGGAAAGGGAGGCAGGTATGTAAATTAAACTCCCTATTCTCAGCGTTGCAATTTGTCGCACCATCTTTGGTTTTCATGTGCTGCTTGCAGAGTAAAATTAGTTGTGGGTCCCATAAGAAGAGGCAGCATTTGCTGCTTGTGATAGAGGGATCAAGGTTTTACCCCGTATCTCCAGAAGGCAATGACACACGGCCTGAAGCTAGGAATGTGCTAAGGAAGGCACACAACAGAAAACTTAATCAAAGGCTCTGAGAGACTAAAGGGAATTAAGTAAGGTTTCTGCAGTACTGTGCGGCACCAAACACCTAGTCAGAAGAAATAAAGAAAGGAGTTTTCTTAACAAGGAAGTGAAAAAAACCACAAATCCCACAGTGTTCTAGCTCGGTGTGGCACAGAAGGGAAAGCTCAACCTTTTTTCAGTGCCTGCTCCCCTCAAGGATATAGGTAATCTTCAGATAACGACAGGATATTGCAACTTAAAATAATATAAAGAGAGGTGGAAGCTACATGAGGCTTAGTGCAGCCAATGAGTAACTGTGCTCTTAAGCATAATCTTCAGGGTGTGTTTTGTATTTGTAGCGTCTTTTTTGTGCCGTGCTCAATTATTTCCAAACTTGCATTTTTAACTTTCTTGTAGCCTTGAATCCTGGCAAGCAACAAAGTGCTCCTCACCCAAGACGTGGCCCGTCTCAAAACCAGAGCTCTGCAGTGCTCTGCCCCATGGCCACCTCCACATTAGGCCACTGGTACCCCAAGTGCCCACGTAACTGCTTAGGGTAGTTTGACAGCTAATATTTTCAGGGCTTCAGTGAAGAAGAAATGTGTTCTAAGGACCGTTCCTATCTGGCCGAGTTCCCTGGAATGAAGCAAAGTACTAGAAAACACATATAATCCCTGAAGGCCTTCGCAATGATGGTGCAATCAGAACAGAATAAACACCTTGGGTCAGTAAATGAAAGTCATAATTTCTCTTAGGAAAAGTAAGATTGGATTAGCTTTGGGAGCGAGGGTGGAACAGAGATGTAAAGAGCTCAGACGCAGCTCTGAGCGCTTCTTTGGATGTCATCTGCTGGGCAGGTTGTGTCTGCCCAGAAAGGTACGGACATGAATTTTTTCCTACAGTCAGATTGCTGTTTTGGCCATAGGAGAAAAAGTAGTCCAAAACACAAAGAGATTCAGCAAAGGCAGTGTCCCAAGTGAGTTTGTGGAGCATATTTGGGAAGAACATATTTACACTACTCCAGGAAAAATGCTGAGAAGAAATTTTGTTTGTAAACCAAATAAAGCAAAGCACATGTTAGCCCCAGCAGCCCACCTGCAGCGCGGCTTTGCAGCAAGGGTTGACCACAAGGGAAACTGCTGACAATCCAGAGAATGATGATCTCTGGCAAGCAGACAGAGGGAAAAGCAGTGTCTGGCGACCAGCTGTCGCTGGGAAGCCTCTCGTGCACGTGGTAAAGCTGTGGGTAGCATGTCTCTACCTTGAGACTCCGAAAAATATTCATGACATGAGGCAGCCATGCCAGTGAGGCATGAAATCTAAATAGACCAAAGTGTGTATTGCTTCATTAATCAATACCTGGTGTGGTGGAAAGTTACTGAATGAATGATTTCTTGGAAGCTGGTTTCAGTCCGTGCCTCATCTTGTAAGTGTCCTATGGTTTTGGTCAGGTTTGCCTATTTTTGGTTCATGTTTCTAGTCTTCTGTTTGTTAAGAAAAAAGAAAGGGTCTCTCCAGAGGCTGTCACGGCACTTGAGGGAGAAGACTCAGAGGAAGAAGGAAGGCACTTATGGCTCTGTGAAGGCCAGGCTGCAGAAGGAAAAGGATTCACATGTGAAAAAAAGATAATTTAGGAGCACACTAGGATGCAATGAAACAGCCCTAGAGTCAGACCTAAACTGAAAGACAAACTCACTGCTTGATGGATATAATGGTAATGAAAACCACTGGAAATGAGTGAGTTTAATGTGTTTACAGGTATGCCCTGCTTTGGTGTAAAACAGAAAAAAATTCTGTTCAGTAATTTTACCTCTCAATTAAGTCTCTTCTAGCTACCTGAAATAAATGGCCTATTTTTTCATGTGGTGTCTGCTTCCAGAGTGATAAGCCAGATGTTTATAGTTAATACCAAGGAATATTACGCCGAGAGGCTCCTGCTTATACTTATTGCTGTAACAGCCAAGGTCAGCTCACTTTGTTATTTGCCCCATTCGGGAGTTGGAAGCAGAGAAGCGCAGAGGGGTCCCACCCATGGGGAGGAGTGGACAGGACAGTGGACCCCAAACTGACCAACAGGGTATTCCATCCCATCTGCATCATGCTTGGTATAGAACCTGAGGGATCAAAGAGTCAGGTCTTCTTCTTCAATGGCTGGTAACCGAGGAGGACTCCTTCTGTTTGTCTGCCTCTGATCCCGATCCATGCATCCCTGAATCCAGATCTGGAATCCAGTTCCTATTTGTTGCTGAATCCAGTCTGGGACTTTCCCAGTGCCTGCTGGTGATGTGATCATCACCCTGGAATCTCAATACCAGCTTTGTGTATATGTTTCTTCACTTTCTTATTGACATTATTATCTTTCTCTTATTACTATTTTTTAGAAATATTTCATTCAAGTAGTTCAGTTTCGTTTCAACCCATAAGTCCTCTCTTTATTTTCTCTCTTCTCCTCTGAAGGGAAATGCTTTTCTTTCTCTGAAGGGAAAAGAGGTAAAAGAGAGCATCTGTCGTTCGTTTTAGTGGCCAGCCCAGCCCAAATCATGACATGCCTGTGTTTGCTTTGAGCGGAGCCTGAGGTTCGTGCACGGTGCCTGGGAAGCCCATCTGAGGCATCGGTTGGCGTTGCAGCAGATACAGCTGAAGAGGATGTTGGTCAGAGTAGCCGTGGTTTACAACCCCGCAAATAAATACAAATCACTATCAATTTCAGTTTATGCTTGCATGACAGTTCCTCCAAACTACAGCAGCTCAAGAGCAGATACACATCAGTTTGGATGGCTTTGCTGAGGGGGTAAAAGCCTTCACGAGATGTTCGAGGTAGTTAACACTCCAGCCATACCACCCCGGTGCAGAGACATAGCCCTTGGGAAAAAACGCTCTGAGACTGTTTCCACAGAGCCTACCAAGGACACCACCAAGGGTGGAGGGCTCTAGAAGGGAATATCATCTGGGAGAGCAATCCTAACCAGGATGCAAGACAGCACAGCACTCTGTTCCCACCAAGCATAAATTAAGCAAAACCATTGTTCTCACTCCCCTCACACCTGTATCAATATCTTTTGTGCTGTTGTAAAAGCCAAAGCTGTAGATTTAAGACGGAAAAGTAAACTAAACCTTGTTTGTCCAAGAAGTGAAATGGCAGGTGGGGAAAGCATTGGCAACAGTCCCGAGGACAGCAACGGTATAAACTGCCCACAGCAGCTTTCATCAAAGGGCAGGGGAAAGAAAGTGAAGGTCTTAGTGTTAAACTAGTTGGTCACCCAGGTGGCCACTGAAATTGCAAGCCGCAGTAGCTGCAGGTCCCAGTAAACTCAGGATCACATGAACAATGGAGCAGGAAGGAAGCAATGGATGAAAGAATAACACTGGATAACCTACGGAGGGAGCTGCACAGGCCCCTGCTGTGAGTCAGGGAAAGGGAAAAAGAGTCTTGTTTATCTACAGATGTTATCAGCCCAGTCCGCAGGGCAAATCCGTTTATGATGGAGGCAAGACATTCCCGCATCTCATGCCTTTACTGTTAAACTGCAATTGCCAGTAAGGAGGATAGGGAGAGCTTGGAGCACCTTTTAAATCCCAACACACAGAGAAGGAAAAGCCTGGCTTCCTCTTCAGAAGTTTTAAACAGAGGGAGAAGAGGGGCCTGGGTCCAAAGCCGGTAAACTGGAGTTGTGCTTTCCACCGACTTTGGAGAGCTTTGCTGAAGCCTCACTGCAGTGGTCCCAACTCACTCTACCTTTGGGTGTGACTGCACACTGAAGCTGGCACTACATAAAGAAAACTTAGACACCAGACCCATTATCGAGAATCAACATTTACAGACGCAGAATACTCCAGCATGCAAAAGGAAAAAAAAAATACACAGGAAAAAATAGCCGAAATCTGGGCTCCTGTGGAAGTTTTTACTTTTCTTCTAGAAGAAGAAATGAAGGAATTGTCCTACCTGTCTGTTCTGTGTGCTCAGCTCGGCCGCGAAGCTCCCTAGGGAGCACTGGGCTCTCCGGTATCCAGAGGACACACTGAACCCGATCCAGAAGCCTTGGTGTGCTTCGTGTACCCAATCAGGTCTGCAAGAGAAAAGGCAAAGTTCCCGAAGCTGTGGGTGGAACATGGCACCGTGTAGCACTGAGTAAATAAAAGGCAATTGATCGTTGGACTTGGGTATGACACCAGGTATAACAAAGGTTTATATACCATAGGCAGGGCTCTGTATTTCAGCTAAGAGAAATACAGCCCTAAAAACCCGCTGGTGCACACTGCTGCAGCTGAAGCAGCAGCGAGAGATGCAAACAAGACATTGTGCCCAACTTTCGGCCCCCAAAAGATTTATTTTCTTGGACAGCACTCCGAGAACTTCAGTCGCAAAATATATTCTTTCTCAAAGGTCAGACATGTCATTACCTCCCATAAGGACATATAAAATATAGGTAACTTGTGTGGGATAACATTATTTGGTAGGTTTATGGCACCAAGTACAACAGGATCCCAATTCAGGCTTCTGAATGACACAGTTATGTGAAAAAAACATGTAGGTTCAGCTTTTGACACAAAGTTATTTCTTTCAAAGTTATATCTCTTCATCCTGAAAAAAAAAAAAAACCCAAAAATTACAAAGATAATTCTGAGATAGAGAAGAGACAGTGCAAATATAAAAAAAAAATCACCAAAATACAACTGTGGTAGGGTGTAATGTGAAAACTTAAGATAAAAAAAACCCTAAATAATGGCATTTATCAAGCCACACCAGCACTGCAGATATTCCTACAGTTCAAAAATCCAGACTTCCAATGCTAATTCACAAGCTTTGATTTGCTTCTGTAGGAACTTCGCCACCTACTTTCAGGTTTGATGACATCTTCTGCCTGAAAAAATTCAGAATTAGAGTCAGGTTTAAATAAATAAGGATTTTTTTTCAAAGAAACAATTTAATTTTTTTTACATTCCTTCCAATATGCTAAATTACTGAAGTGGAAGGCTTTAAAAAAGGTAATTCACACCTCCTTAACTATCTTGCCTGGGGTCTTTTTCTTGGCTAATGAAAAGAGACTCATCAGTACTACTGTTCTCTGCAGCCTTTTCCAAATCAAATCTATTCTTTGGTTTTCAGTGCTGCAGATTGCAGATTTCACTGCAAACACGGCAGTGGAAGCTTACCATTTTATTTGAAGTTCTGACAGTAGATAAGAGGCCATGGTTATGACTAACAGAGTCATGTGGACACCTAAAGAAGGAAGGATAGCAGACTGAGCAGCACTGAAATGACACTCAAATCCCTTCGCACAGCTGTGACAGATTCTGGCCAAGTCAGTTAATGCTGCTGTACGTTTATTTTCTTATTCATAAATGGGAATAATAATTTTTTGCTTCCTCAAGAAACCAAATAGGAGGCATCAGGGACTACAAGGTGTTTAGAAACACACCAGTGACATCTCAGTATATGAGAATTGCTAAGTCTCTCTCATGTAAAAAAGGCACTGGCTACCCCAAAGTCCCGGTGAAAACAGGTGTGCTTTTTGTTTGTTTTTTTCTTTAAATTGGAATACTCACCTTTCTGGGGGGTACAAATGAATAAGCTTTTTTCTGTTCACTTTCCAGTTCTTGTATTAGAGTTCATCATACTATTATTGAAAGAGAAGAACATCTCATTAAGAAAAAGGTGCCATATAGTGCAGATTTCATGTTTAATATCAATAGTAGTATGACAGCCTCTCCTGGCAGCATTTTGCCTCCAAGCCCTACAGCTATGAGTCAGCGAGCTGGTAGGAAGACTTATGCACAGATTTCGGAATAGGTGTTGGAGGATACGCAAAATTACAATTCTTTCCTGTCTTTGCTGTATTGGTCACTAAAGTAAAAATAACTTCAAATTAACGATGATTAACCATTTGGAACTAAAATTACAGCTTGAGATTAAAGCATTCATAGCATGAGAAATGCCTTTGTTTGGAGCTAAAGAGCTACTGTTTAACAATGATGCAATTTTTAAGGGGAAAAGAAAGACGTGCTGCTGCCTGATGGAAAGCCATTTTGCAAGAACTGCTTACATGACCTGTTCTTCCCTTAATGATTCTCGGCTCTTTCTGGAAGATTTCTTCCAGAGGAGTTCTTTCAAAAGTTGCTGTCCCCTTTACAAAATACAATGTACTATGAAGCATTTTCCCTGTCTCCAATCTTCCAGACTATAGATTGGACAGATAACCTATTTTTCTCGTTCTCTGTGAGTTCAGAGGCTGTTTGTACAGAGCTACTGAGCGTCTTTCTTCATCCTCAGTTTCTGCTTTAGAAATACCCTGCTATGTTGTGGCTTCCTCCAACAGCTGTAATGGGCTGGGAAAGAGGCATGGCAGTGGATAGATCTCTCATGATTTCTTGTCGACACTCATGCCACCAGCAATAAGCACACAGACTTTCCTGGAATAAGAAAGTTTACCATCACACTGAGGGATGAAGCAGAAGATACTGGTCTTTGGCCCTCCTGCATATCCGAACAGAAGGACTGTCTTCTAACTGAAGCCTGGCCCTAAAACACAGATGAATCCATTGGCCACATGATTTCACTCGATATTTTGGATTGAAGCCCTGCTTCATCCTCTAGGACCTGCCATGCAAGCCACAAAGACTGCACAGATTATCAGCCATACATAACTGAATGTCTAAGAACATGTACTGGTTGGGTGTGAAGGGAAATGGACACAGCAGCTCAGACCAGTCTGGTACAAATCTTGCTGCAAACAGAGCGGCTATACCGCAAACCATCAGTGCGGTTTCATGGGATGTTGGCTCCAACACAAAAAACACCCTCAGAAGCTCCTGTTTGTGCCCATCCCAAACTGGGGGCTAGTTTGGCAAAATATGTGTATTTGTTTGCATTTTTATTGGCTCAGTTCCCTTATCTGCCTCACTGGCGTAAAAGCGATGTCTGCACAATACAATGACAAATAGTTGGTGAGGGTCTGGTTATGCCTACTTGAAGTCACTGCCACACAAACCAGACCCACAAGCTTTTTTAATTTTCCTTTTCCTCTTTTTTCTTCTTTTTCTTCTTTTTCTTTTTCTTTTTCTTTTTCTTTTTCTTTTTCTTTTTCTTTTTCTTTTTCTTTTTCTTTTTCTTTTTCTTTTTCTTTTTCTTTTTCTTTTTCTTTTTCTTTTTTTCTTTTTCTTTTTCTTTTTCTTTTTCTTTTTTTCTTTTTCTTTTTCTTTTTTTCTTTTTCTTTTTCTTTTTTTCTTTTTCTTTTTCCTTTTTTTAATTTTTTTCTGTGTTCAAAACAGGGTATCACAAAGACTTGTGTTTTCACAACTGTGATGCTAGGGTCTGGCAGAGGTTAACATTTTAATCCACTGTTATGGCTGAAACTAGTATCTCATGGAAGCATGCCTTCAAACATGGCAATAATACCAGGAAAAGAAGTCTCCACTGGTGCCTACAGTATGGGCCAGAGAGTGGATATTACTGAAATAAGAGAAGACGAGAACACATACTGTCAAATACTCAGCGTGACCACTTACTGAGAACCCTGGTTTACGAAGCATATTTGCAACAAGGCAGCATTAACTTGTCTTCAAAGACATGATTCAAATCTCTGGAGGGAACTCCTATGTATATTCACGACAGCTACTCAAGCTCCCTTGTAGAATTTAGATGTCTCCTACTGAGAAATGTGCCAGCAGATGCTTCCTGACATTTAATGCTAAACACCATATAATGAGGCTATAAACAGCCTTTCACTCTGAAACATATGAAGGAATAGCACAAGACCCCGGGGAGGGAGAGCTCTGTAGAAATGAGGTTGCTACTCCTCATTAGGATTCAGACAGCCCTCCCCTGGCATTGTTAGTTCGGGCTTGATTTGTTCTAAGGCAGTCAGATGTTTGTTGCAAAACAGACTCCCTGATGCTTGCGCCGTGATGAAAAGTAAAAATAAAATAAAAAAAAAAGAGGTGTGAGTAAAGAAAGGGTGTCACAGTCTGAGTCTAAAAGTGGCGCATGGTCATGTAATCATTACAGCCCACTGCCGTCATGAGAACTCCTGAGCAAAGTTTGCGTTTTAACTTTTGCATTGGAGTGGTTGTCACCTTCCAGAGAATTTCAGGAAGATTCACGCGCCTACTTCCCTTTGGCAGCTGTGAAAGTCTCAGTTTCCCAGCAGTTTGCTAGAATACCAGTGACATAACCTTCAAAGTGACTATGTCTGAGGTTTCTGGAGAAAAGGAGGAATTTCAAGCGTGGCTGAATACCCAAAGAAAAACCTTTAAGCTCTCTGAACTATCTTATTAGCAGTTAAATGTGGAGAACACTACAAGAAAAAAAACCATTAAAAGTCAGGAGAGAGACATCTTTATAAAATATCAGCTAAAGGACAGTAACAGAATAAAATCTGGTCCCAATGAAAGTGAGTCTCGTCCTCAGGCAGGCATGAGTGGTGTGTTCAGAGCTTGTATTTTTAGATATAGGTCAAGGCTTGTGTAAGCTTTCTGCTCAGGTTCAGCTCACTTTTTCTATGATTGAAGTTAACATCATTAAGGTGATCCATAGTTAACATCATTAACGTTGCAGGACTTTGAACTCAGAACAGGATAATAAATTAGAATTTGACCCCACGCACCTAACTCCGTGCAAACAAGTGAAAGATCACAAAACATGGATTAAACTTGTAGTTGTTCAATGCACACAAATTCCTACAAACGAAAACATTTGCAACATTATTGCAGGTGATCACTGACATACCTCTGTCTAGCATCATCCATCCTGAATTAGTCAGAGAGCTCAAAAACATTACAAAATACTTTTATTGAACATAAAACATATACAATTACAATAGAGTTCATGAAGAGCAACATAGTGCATTAAGGAGTTCAAATTCCCTGCAAAAGCAGACTCAGACACACCAACACCCATTCTAGCAGATGAGAAATTTTGGGAAGGGATTCCAGAAACATAATGGTTGACATGTTTATAATAGATTAGCATTAAGACACAAGAGGCAAAGCAGAGCACATGAGATCAGTTTCCCCCTGTGGAAGAAGATATTAAGGGCCATTTTCTGGCCCAGCAGAAGTCAGACACAAAGCTACAAGACTATGTGCTAGTTAAGAATTGGCCGGAGTGTTTTCCAGGCCAGGTGGACAACTCCAACCTCCAGCAGTAGACTCACATTTCGCTAAGGGCTCTCAGAGAAACCAACCTGCAGCGCCCAGCGGATGAGAATACATCCCATTGCTCAAATTCCCGTCTGGTGTTCACTTCAGCAGCTTTGGATGGTTCAGTTTCCACCCACAGAAGCTGCTCCCCTGAAGGACCCCTCATGGTGCACCCCCTTCTTACGGCGCGACTCTCACTGAGAGTCAATTTACAAAGGAGACATTATTAATTGCCTCGTGCCTTAGCAAGGAAAAGAGCAGCACGGGCACCCAGGTCACACCTGGTTTTCCATGCATGCTCAAATCCACCTTTTTGCCCCAGGAACGGTGGGATGTTACCCAAACTTGCATTACTGCTTATCTTACCCAGATTTTGGCTCTTCATTATTTCATGTGTCCATAGAGGTGCCTGAGGCTGCTGAGACTCTGGAATAGGTTTGGGAAGGAAAAATTAGGCAGGAATTATATTTTTCTAGGACTTTTCACACATTTGTATGTTCTTCTGAGCATGTGAATAGTTTCCACTCTACTCCAGGGACAGTATGAGTTAAGGCAACATCACAGATATACCTAAAAAATTCTGTTTTCCCTAGCAATAATATTTAGGCTTTTGAAAAGAGGTATCTGACAAATGAGAACAAGAGCTATAATTTCAACAATGAGACCCACAAGTGCAGTTTAAATTCACAGGAGAATAACTTAAACAAGGATGTTATCTTGTTAGCATCCTTTCCCCTTTTCCCTACATGTTTTTGGAGTGCCTGAGCATGTTCCTTGCACGCTGGGGACATCAGAAATTGAGAGATGCAAATTCAAAACTGCTGTGAAGACGGCTGCAATATCCCCCAGCTACCGAAATAAACTTTTGGTTTAGCTTTGCAAAATCATCAAACTTCCTGCTCTCTCCCATCTCCTCTCAAGAAAAGATAAAGGCTGGGTATAATAGCTGCCCTACTTACCTAAGGCTTTGATCTCTCGCAACTCTCTGCTCACAGAAGTTGTAAAAGATTTCTGAAGGAGCCCCAGCGTATGTGAATTTACAACTCGGCGAGCTACTGTGCTTTCCAAAAGGGCTGGCTTCAGCACCACATCTGCCAGACTTCAAAGGAGAGAGGAAAATTATTTTCTATTTACTGCTCCAGTTTCCCCCTCCACTGCCCCTGGACGCTGTCAGCCCTCGAGGATGTGATCCTTCTCAGGACTGGCTCTATGCTGAACTTCTACAAATAATATCCAAGCAGGAATGTGCTCATGAGAGGCTTTGGTTTTCCTTGCAGGAGTCAGGGTGTGAAATGCAGCCCATCAGATATATTGGCCTTTGCTTCAGACACAGGCACACACATACATGCACTTAATTTTGAAACAGCTACACAAACCAGCAGGCAAGCCCATGACTAAGCTAGCGCTCTCCTGCAGACCCATGGATGGGGTGCTTACACCTTGGCAAAGCACGGACAGTAATTTGAGGGCTTGGATTCCCCCTCCCTAATTTAACTGCAGTGGAGATTTCACAAAGACTATGCCTAAACTGGTCACCTGCATGCGTTTTCAAGTCTCCAAGCGTAAACCATGGCTGCGTACCAGTTCCTACACCGCTGGGTCTTGCCCTTATGTGTAGTTTCTCACCGCTGTCTCTCATGCCCTGCTTTCTACTGGGAGGAAACTTGTGTAAATAGCGTTTCTCCCTGGGAATACTCCAGATGCCACAGTCAGGCCAAGTCATTGATGTGGACAACAGAAGGGAGATGGGGTCTTCCACACATGCCGCTGTGCTCACTGGGGGGACAGCTGGGACTCTGCCGCACTGACAGAGCTGCCCTTCCAGTTACGCCCTCAGTTTGGGTGGTTGATTTAATGCCAAGCAGCCAGCACAGGGGTACATGCTGTGATCGCACAGCCCATGCCACCTTTGTATGCATTCATGAAGAGGCAGAAAAGTCAGCTTGCCCGAGAGCATGAAAATTAACCAAAGCCTGAGTCACTCTTCAACCTTAATGCTATTTTAACTATGATCTTATATATGTAGTAAGGCTCTACTACCCCCTTTAAAATATTTTTCCCAGATAGTCATGATTTCTCATTATTTTTGTTATGTTTCATGAGCCTCTGTTCCAAGTTCTCTATTAATGGACTCATTGTGCTATATTGGAGCAATTTCCCTGCCAGACTTAGCTCCAAAGAAAAACAATACCATTAAACCTGGCAGGGAGAACCTCGTGGTTGGCTGGAGTGGCACCGGGCCAGCAAAACCACACTTGGCAGGACCTCATCCCTGTATTTCTGCACAGCACTGAGTTGGGCCGTATCAGCCTACTCAAGGTAGCATCCTAACAGGGGTAGGTCCTTAAGCGTGTGGTGAAGGATGTGTTACTCCCGGCTGCATCCCCACGTGCAGACCAGGACTCAGCCACGCTGGTGTGGTGGGTATGAGGGAAATCTGCTTGTGCTGCCTTGCTGTAGAGAAAAAGAGGTTTGCTTCCACAACATTCGAGGAGAAAATTATTTTATCCTCACCAAATATCAGCATTTTACAGTGTTTATAGTTCTGAAAAATGGTCCATTACGTAGCTGAAAAACCCCTGCTCCATGCAAATGACAAACATGAGGGGGCTACAGAGCCATAAGGGCCTCCAGAGACCCGGGTAGTCTGTCAACGAAATCTAACCAAAAGCAACACAAGTCCTCTAGCATTGTTTCTCCTACAAAGATAAACTGTGTTCTTTTCTTGATTATGCTAGAACTAAATATTGCATTTTCTTAATTATTTGCAATGTTAGTCACATGGAAAGAATCCCTGAATATTCATAGGGCTTGTTTTTAATAGGGGAAAAAAAAAAATTTTCTGCTTAGGAATCCTATTCTACAGAATTATATAGTCAGATTAGATGCTCTGAGGGACTGGGTTATGTGTTGAAAAGATGGTGGTAAGAACCCAAACCACTACTTGACAAAAATATCTCAGTCCTTGGAGGGCTGACCTGTCATTTCCCTCAAGCAGGTAACAGGATTAATTGAGAGGCCTCCAGCAGGCAAGGCCCTTTCATTGAAAAAGCTTTACTTGGGACAGAGATGCAAAGTAAAGTCATTTGAAAGAAAGTTATTTGAAGCTGTGAAGAAGAGCTGGGTGAGAAACCCTCTGCAGCACAAGTTAACAGGACCTGAAATAACACTTCTGCTTGATCCCAAAGCCATTAACCAGTATGACCTGGAGCATCTGAGCAAGATGTACCAACCAGACATTTAAGAAAAGGGAAGTTTCATACTACTCATAACCCATGGATCGGGGACTAGATGAATCTCTGGTGCTAGATGGGAAAGGTAGGAGAAACATATATTTAGTTTTAGCTTATTTCTAAACAGCTGTTCAGCTGGATGAAGAGGGGGGTAATACTGCCTGGTCCTTCCAGGAGACGTCTGAAATACCGAACCATATAACCTGGCAATCGTTTGTTATCTGTCATTTCTTCCTTCTTTGTTGCAGACCTAATTCCAAGCTGATTGGGTCCACGCGGGTTCATTTCAGCAACTAATGCTTTTCTGGTAAACCTTCAGCTAGACAACCCCAGTCAAACCTCTCGTCTTCTCTCGCTCTGAACACCTGACCTTCTGTCACAAGTGTGTAATGAAGTAAGAACCCACAGACAGCAGCCTCAAACCAAACAAGCGTTCAGAAGATAAACGCTTCCAAACCATTAACCAGCAGAGCAAAATGCCAATAGCTGATCTCCATTTCTTAGTGTTTTAGTAGCAAGACGAAGAGTATCTTCATGGAATAGGTAACAGACACATCCAAAGACACTGATCTTAATGCAGAGTTAACTGAGTGATGCACTACGGCCTGGGCAATGCGGTAGATTAGGTGACATTATCTTCTGGTCTTTCCCTGGCTCTAATTCTACGGATGTTGCACATACCGCAGTCATCGTTGCTTTGGTTGAGTATAGGAAAAGGCCAGAATGGTCTGTAGTGAACTGAGCAGATGGTGGGGTGGTAAACTATGAGCTAGCTGGTGGTCTCTTCTGTCGCAGAAGTTGATTGTTTTTAGTTGTTTGAGAGTATTGCTTGTAAAACACATGCTAGCAGCACTTTCTGTCAAGTCACACTTTTCTGCCAATCTTTTAAAACCACATTTCACGAGCCAGGTGAAACCCACAGCATGGACAAAGACGGCTACAGCATTAGCACTTGCTTTGCTGATGCTCAGTATATTGTAAGAATGGTGCTCTGCAGAACAGACATGAGCTATTACCAAGGGTGGGCTATTACCGCTTTGGGGGTGGCACCGGACAGACACTGGAGACTGAACAGTGTCAATGTTGAGGAGCAAAACCTGTTTCTTTATCTCCCTTCTCATCATCCCACAGCTTGCAAAGAAAACTACAGGTGGGATATCCTCAAGCCATGTTTCCTTCTTATCCCCCTCCTCTCTTTTGCTTTGGCTCGAACCTCACGCACATTAGCTAACGATTTTCGAATTTCAGCAAAATGCTTGATTGCTATGGTTACGGCAGGTGGCACAGGTGAACGCTGCAGATTTTCTCAACTTCAGAGACAAAAGATTGAACATAGAGGCACAAGTCACTTTGACTGTCTGGACAAAAAGATGTTAGTTATGAAATACAAGAGAAAGCCAGTAAATGACTTGTCAAGGACAGAGAAGACAAAGAATTCCCACGGATAATGTATCAGCCTCCATTTTGTTTGCTGTTGTTTTTAGTGAGGAAAAGCATTTGCTGGCATCGCTATATCTGTGAAAGTTCTATATGGCTTACAGAGGCATTTGTTATTGTGAAAGGGCCCAGGACAGACCGAGGGGGAAAAGGTGATCACCGAGTGCCATCATGCCAATTATCAGGCGCCTGCTGGGAAGCACGGCTTGCACCCACTGGCTTACAACCATGGAAATCCTCGCTTCTGCTGGCACAGAAACACAGAAACTGGGTAAAATGTGTGAGCTTGTGAGTTGCCCAGCGGAAGAGATTTGGCTTGTCACCTGCGGTTGTCACCCTCGTGTTTCTCCTTTTTTCAAGAGTGCTCCCAAAGGAAAAAAAAAAAAAA
>VXBO01006350.1:158900-207169 GCA_013400135.1 Rhinoptilus africanus
CTGAGGGTGCATTTGATCCCCTCGTCCAGATCGTTGATAAAGATACTAAAGAGAACCGGCCCCAGCACCGATCCCTGGGGGACACCACTTGTGACAAGCTGCCAGCAGGATTCCTATTGCCTGCCTGAGTCTTTCTGTTCACCACCTTCAGGAGGCTACCAGAGTACAAAGGAGACTTGGCTTAATGGCCAGATAGGAGAAGAAAAGGAAGTAAGTTTTTCTCTGTGCTTTTCAAAGACAGAGGCACCATGGAGGAGTGAGGAATTGTCTGACTCATACCCCTTGCTGGGCACCTAAAGCACCAAAGAAATATCTACGTACTAAACAAGGGTAATTTGCAAAGATGCAGCAGTGATTCTGTCCTACATGATTTAGCAAATCCAATTACCGTTGCACTTCAAGAGACAACTCCAAATGCTGCTAAAAGAGTTTATTAAAGACTGTACTAACAGTTCTCATAACAATGGCACATACAATGATTCAAAATCATGACAAATAGCATGGAGTTTTGAAGAGCGTTATTGTAATACACCATGGACAAGAACAAAGCAGATGTGCCATCTCAGAACACTATGAGCAGGCCCATGAAATACAGGAGTCATATCATACAGTTGTACAAGGTTCAGAGAAATAGAAAAAAAAAAAGTCATTCAATATGCAGTCCTTGAATTTATTGACAGTATTACAGTACTTTATGGGCTTGTTCCAGCTGCACTTTCCGGAGTACAAGGGCAGCTAGAATAGCCAAAAAATCCCCATTAGAGTAAAAATCCTCCAACAAACCTACCTCAGGTGCAATCAATGCTCCAGACCTTCCTGCTTATGAATTTACAGTCAGAAATTCTGACCTCCCTGCAATCGCTTTGCTCAGGACAGTGTTTCGTTTTGCAAGAAAACAAAACCAGCATGCTTCTTTAAGACAGTGCAAAAATATTTCCAATGGTATCATTAAATCACAGATTAATGACAATCAGCATGGATCACCTGCAGCACGGCCAACAGAGACTTCAAGATCAGAACTGAGTGGACCTGCTGCCCCTTGACTAGCACTCCAGACTGCGCGCTTGCAGAGGAGAGAGGTGCCGCTCTCTCCCAAGCGAGCCATCATTTCTAGGTTCATAGTGAGGAATGGTCTCAGCTACTCCAGACTAACAAAAATGCTACAGAAAGCCTGCAAGTATTAAATTATCCAATCCTATGTCAAAAAAACTAACAAAAGACTACTGAAGAGGAAAAAAGTATACAGCAGCCATGTTATTTGCCATGGCTCTAATGTTGTTCCCTTCCTTACCGTGTCGGTCACGGTAGCCAAAGTGTGACTTGCGGAGTTCAGCAGCTTACAGCACCCCCGTGGTGATGCGGGATTCCCAGCAGCACGCAGGAATTTATATTCTCCGAGACACACCATCTAATTACAATGGCAGGGCAGCTGCAGTCTGCTCCT
Organism: Rhinoptilus africanus; assembly: GCA_013400135.1. NCBI lineage: Eukaryota > Metazoa > Chordata > Aves > Charadriiformes > Glareolidae > Rhinoptilus > Rhinoptilus africanus. The sequence continues at coordinate 160,345 of VXBO01006350.1, forward strand.
GGTGTGTTGCCTTTGCAGCTTTTGGCTATGAGATCTCAGGCCCCTCCGCACATGTCCCACTGGTCTCACCCATGCTCACAGCAGCACATCCACGGTCATACATTCATTCGGTGTGCATTTTCAGAGCAATTTGCAACTTCTTTTTTAAGCAGACGTTGAGGTGTCTGCGTATCACGTTGGGACGCTGGTATAATCTGTGCCAGAACATCCCCTGGTAGCTCCACAGTACATAAATTCAAGGAGAGAGAACTGTGCTTTGCCAAACCCCAAAATCATTCTTCTTCTCCCAAATTCCACATGGTTGTGTGTTTGTATCATGGTGTGATTATGTAGAACCTTTTTAATGTCTGCCAACTTCAGAGGATAAAAATCACAGTGCTGCATATCAACAAAACCTAACATACCCAGCCTCCAATATAAAATAATTTATATACACAAAGCAGAATTTGCATCTTAAATAAGAAGAGATTGTCTCATTCTCTATGGTGTCTTACCCAGCTACTAAAAAATAAATAATTCACATCAGATTGATGGATTTGTTTCCTGTACAGCACACGTGCGCTACCGGAGCTGACAAAGACAACATGAAAAAAACCTTTTGTAATTAATAAAAGAGAATTGTTGAACACTTGCACATATTGGCACAAGGCAGAAGAAAAGAGAGGAACATTACACAGCACAGCTCAGGTGCCTTCCTCTGTGGAACGGGACTCAGATTTCAACTTTACAAATTCTCTGGCAACTTCATCATTGGTTCTTTGAGAGAGAATCCTCAGGACGGTAAGTCCAGTCTCATCCATGTGAATCCTGCGCCCGAGGGGGCACCAGCAAGCACAGCTTCCTTTGTCTGCTATGTCTCTGAGCTGCATCACTGCTATCCCCAGTACTCGGTCCTCCCGAGCAAAGCAGTAATCCTTCACGCAGACTTGGAGCTCATAGGCATCGGGGCCATCTTCATTGCCCAGTATGCTGAAAAACACACACAGGTTTACTTACAGTTCCTGATAATGTGTAAATTCCTCTGCAAAATAAAGGTGTCAGCAGCTGCCTAGAGTGCTTAGATGAGCCACGGAAAACTCGTATCTAAAGAAAACCCTGGTCAGAGAGGGAGAAGGAAAACCAAAGTCATATGGGCATTTTTGTTGTTTCATGGCTGATAAGACAACCTGGCTACTTAAAGACAAAAAACAAACAGCCCTTATCAAGTTGCCTTTGTGTGTGTGTGTTAAACTGTGAAATGAGAGTAGTGGAGAACACTAAAGCCATGCTAATAGATTTTCAACTCAGATGACTTTAAACATTTCTGCTTCTGCTCTTGGTTGCTTCATTTCAGTAATTAATATTTTAACTAGATTAAGTCTTTGTTAAAGATTCAGAACCTTCCATTAAAGCAAAAGCTAATAAAAATACATCCCCAGTCGTTCTGATGTTTCTAAACTTAAAAGAATAAAAAAACATGGGACAAAATCTCTTTGCTGAGAGGAAGCCTGCCTTTCACCACATCAGAGAAAAATTATATGGACAGTCCCTCTCCCCCAGGATGTTTACAGTCTTCTGCTGTTCATCTCTTTTCCTCTTATTCTTACTATACAGCTGGGTGAGCACTAGTCTGTAGCTCCCTTTGTTGAGCCTCCCAAGAAGGAAGATGCCTTTGCAATAACAAAAGCCAAATAAGAAGAGATCAATACTTGGTATTAAAAAGACAGCAATTTTAGCAGCTCAACTTACTACCAGTTCCAGGGGCTGTAACCTTGGAAACAAGTTCAGAAAGCATGTCCCACAGGTCACGTTGGGGTAAATCACACATTAAAATTAAAAGAACTAAAAATACATCGTGAACTTTTAGCCTCAACTCTACCAGTAAAAGACAAAGTTTACTAAAATGATGGAGCACAGTAAAATATGTTGATAGGACACACAACGTGTTTCAGAAGGTAGCCAAAGGACACTGCTGGTATAGAGCAGACCTCAGCATCCCACCCACAGCAAAAACTCCTATAATCTGTCTTTTCCTGCCAAGACACCAAACTCTGGGCCAAGCTACTGGTTCAAGTACTCCTTTGAGCCCTGAGTAGGCTGTGTGCGGACACTGGAAAACCCTATCTGTCCTCTGCATCTGCACTTGCCACGTCAGATCCCCAGGCTATTTTTCACACTTACAAGTGAAAGGTTTCATTGTATTTGGGGGCCCAGTTGTTGCTCTTTGACTTGGTTGTGAACTTCCTCTTCTTGTCACTCTGATGGGGCCCTATCATGGTGATTTCAACAAACGGACGGAACATGCCGGATGTTTGCCACTTCAGGTCGTTGGCTGCCACAACTGGAAAAGAGAGTCACAACCTGTTTTATAGTAAATACTCACTTGTTCTCATTGCTCTGGACACCTTTCTGCTCTGCTCTGTGTTCAACTTCTTGATTCAGAAGACAAAGTTCAACTCAAAACATGCAAGAGTCCCAACACACATGGGCAGGACTTTCTTGTAATGCAAAGATATGCTGCTTTGCTCAAGAGTAATTCTGTAAAGGGAATTTTATACTTGGGACAGCACTTTGCTTTTGCCATATGCATAGTCAAGAAATCAATCTAAAAAACCAGGCTCTCATGCAGCTCTGAGCAGGCTGCCCTGCCAGTTCAGTGCTTAACTCTATGTTATCTGTGGGATGAGAAAAAACCGGGGTATTTTGGAAGACAATATTAAGGAAAACAAGAGTACAGGTAAGAAAAACAAACCCCATGAGCTGTGGGTGGTTCCAGAGCCCAGAATTATTAGCTCTTCAATTTCTCTCCTCTCTCAGGTCACTGCAGGGAGCAGACTGAAGCACAGGAAACAGCTCTGAAAATCAGTTTTTGCATTGCAGTGTAGATTTAGCCAGGGGAAGAGAGGCCTGAAGAGCTGTTTATATAAATCTTTAGAGGAAATTAAAGTACTTAAATATGCTGTATTCGAGCAAAGGAGACGAAGGAGGAAGAGGAAGCCTGAGATGAATCACTGCTTCGGTTATTTTCAGAGCAGCTCTTTAGGGACCAGCGTGGCCTTCGGGATGGGGAAGAGGAGCCTCTGAACTCTTACTGGCTCTGCGATCTCTCGGTTTACACTAAGCAATTTCGCAACATTGCCCTGTCATCCCGCCCTGTTCTCTGCAGCACTAAACTGTGGCGCCTGGTGAGAGCCATCATCTGAATTTTGTTTACTTCATATATCATTGCCAATAAACAACAGGACTGTACATTGCCATGTCACTGGCTGGACAAGCTCATTTGCTGTTTCTCTACATGTTCCTGATGTGAAACAGAGAAAACAATTCTGGATTCATATCACATGAGCTAACACAGAAGCACAATGACTGCCAACTGGAGATTTGCCTGGACACAGTCACGGACCCTGAGCAGTAACACATGCTTTGCCATACCTTTCACCGTGACCTTGTGTTCACCAGTTCCTGGGTGGGTGTACAGGTCGATCTGTATGGACACTTCACCCACAGGATCATCCACACCAGAGCCTGTTGGAAGAAAATTGACACCCCCCCACGCACACACAGATTATTGTCTGTTGGCACCCATTTTTGGATTATGGCCTCAGCAAGGCAGTATGGCATTTTCACAGTAACCTTCTATGGCCAGCTTTTCAGTCAACATCCATAACGTAACATTAATGCAAAATGACATCAGGCTTGCATGCCCAAGACGCATAAACACTAGCATTTTCTGCTCTCCACCATAAAGATCGCAACCTGTTGAGAGTACAAGTAAGAATTTTAAAAGGATTTAAGAGACCTAAAGCTCGACAACGGACCCTCACAGAGAGCAAGGGTTTTTCAGAGATTCCTGCCAAGCTATTGTGTGCACATGCAGGCATTCCAGTGGTGGGCATTGGCATTCCCACCCGCTCGGGGAAGAAGGGAGGACAAAAAAAAACAACAAAAAAACCCACAGGCAAAACATACACCAGAGAGGAGGTCTAGGGAAAAAAAGACAAAGATGTTTAGTGATTTGCACTGAGCCAGAGTGCAGTCTCACCCTCTAAGGAGATTTTTCCATGTTGTACATCAGATGAAAGTTGTCATCCTGACAGCTTATCTGCTTCCCTTTGGAGGATAGCAGTGTTGTGCCCCAAAAATGATGAGAGAAGCACTCACAACTTGCATACTTATTCCCCTTCATCAATTAGCCAGGGAGAAAACAAGATATAGCTTGAAAAAAATAATGTGTTGTAACAGAGGGAGATGATCTCACGAACCTTACAATTCATGTATTATGATATTTTCAACTTTATAACTTTTAACCGTAATTATCATGAAATGTGTGGAAATGACATTTTTGTGGGTAGGAAAGTCAAGATATCATGTAAATTACAGAAAAAGACTCCTTTGCAAAATAAAAATGAGGTCTTTGATAAAATACTGAGATTGATTTTACTTTCTCTTTGATAACTGTCTGATCTCAGGTTGACAATTAGAATTGCTGTTGTAATTGGGATACCTGCAGGGTAATTGGGTACCTATGAACAGCAGTGATATTTTGTCAATTTTGAGGCTAAGATACATTAGTAAGTGAAAGAATTGGTGTATTTGAAATTCAAGATAAGGAGCTTGAAGGATATAATTAAACAAACATTTTGATTAGATAGATCTAACACATCAACTTTCACAAGAACAGTCTGCAGGCAGCAAAAACACTAATTTAAAAACCAAGAGGTTGAGAGCTAATCTGTGCAATTCTCTGAAGAGAATTACATGGCACAGAACTGTAGGCAGTGAAAGTCACATTAATATACAAGTGAAAGTATCTGAGCAAACATAACAGAACTTCAAATTATTATCTCAGGGTAGATTCTCATTCTTGACCTGAGTACAATAAACAGCCTCTAGGCTGTAACATTCGTACAGGATCTTGAATGTGCTGTTTTCTCATGGCTTAGAAGGGCAGCGTTCCTTCTTTTTTGTATAGAAACACAAGAGCTTTAAAACTGATAGGCTTAATTATTGACCTGACCCATCTGAAGGTGAGATCCGTCTTTTACGCTGTTGGCATTTTCCATGGGAACAGACAAGATTACCAACAGTATGTAGCAACTTTATCAGGCCGCATCTCCAGTAACATCATCTGCCAAACACTGAGGTCTTCATTTTACTGATCTTTAGTATAATTAATAGGTTATAAATGAGACATTGATGCTTCAGAGTAACGGCAGCAGAAACACCTCATTACCTTTGAGGGAGAGAAAAATTAGGTATTTTCTTTTCTACCTTCATTCTTGTCTTTTTGTACAAAAATCTTGTGCTATTAACTGAACTGTTCAGAGACAAAAAACCCCACTTTGTAGATGGCCAGTGAAAAATATTCTGATCACGTACAACTGTGTATATACACATGCTTGCACATTTAGTGACAAGCATTTTTAAACATTGACAAGAAGATCTCATTGGTATTGTGATACTGGAAGGTGAAACTGCAGAACTGAGCTTATGCAATGGGTTACAGACATATTTCACCTAAGAAAACAAAAAGACTTTGGACAGCAGAAAATAAATTGAGAGATGAAACACAAAACTTAATTTTTTAAGGCTCTCCTGAGCACCCAGATATTTAGCTAAACCCACTTCTAGCCAGATGATTCAAGCTTGGCCATAACTTTGAGTGTGTATCAGACATTATCATGTATTACAGTAGCCTGTCTCAGCGGACCATACGCATGCAAGTCTAGGACTTGAAACAGCAATACACAGCCCATGGTGAAAGGCAGGGGAACAAGTCTGTAGCATCTCTCAGAAAACTGTCCATTTTCGAGACAGCTCTCACATCCCATGAAGGAATCTCAAGCTTGGGGTCAGGCTCTCAGGCAGGGTACAGGCTCCTACACCGTGCAACCTGTGGCTCCGTCTGTGGGATGCAAGCATGTAGTGAAAGTTCACTTCTACAGGGAGCGAAAGGGAACAGGTCTCTGGAAAAGGTTTCCGAGCATGGGAAAGATGACTTCAAAAGCAAGGCAGTTGGCTAATGTTGTTATGGCAACAACATTAGTCTGGAACATACCCTTATCAGGAAGAACGTCCTCATTAGCGGTAAACCTAATACCTTTCCCATCATGCACTGAGACATGAATTCAAAAGGCAAGAAGCAAGCAGGATAAAGAGAGAAGAGTGTGAATTACAATCCAATTACTGGTGTCACTTAAACAAATACAAGACAAATATTCTAGCTCTTAATAGACAAAACATCCTCTTAGATCTTCTGCACCAACACAGGCTTTGGAGTGCATGGGATTGCCTGGGTCAAAACAAGAACAGAATTTGTGCTGGCGTAACTAAACTGCGAGCCATGATCGAACTTCGCAGAGCAAACATTTAAGGGCATAATGCTGTAGAGGCCTGCTCAGTGAGAAAATGAGGGCAGCAGACACCTCACAGACTGGGAGATGCAACCATTGAGCAGCGAAGTAAGAGAAGGCAAACAGTCAGCATTTAAATAGGTCTGCATACAGCCATTTCCTCCCATAGGCTTGTGAGAAGTCTGACTTGTGGACTTTATTTACTGCCAGCTGTAAATACTAGCGCTCTCCTTTCTGTCCCTCCAACACACGTGCAGATCTCCAAACCAAACTACCAACTGGGGTTACTGAAAAGTGTATGCAAGGAATATGCTTTTCTAGCCCCAAATTCAGTCATGCCTTTCTCAGGTGGTGGACCCTAAACAGGGTCCAAAACTCTGAAGCCTACTAATGTAGAAGATGCTGATTTGAACTAGCTCAGTGGGCAACAACACTCAGTGCCTGTCTTCTAAAGAGGCTCACACAAGCCACAGAGAAATGTCATCAGTCAGCTATGAGATGTAACTGATGACCTCATAATGAGCACTTATGTCCTAAAACCAGGGCTTAGTTCCTTCCAAGCTTCTTAATGAAAAATAAAAATATCCAGCACACACACACTTCTGTGGCAACTCTGTATATTTCTGCTGCTCTCAGATTATTTTCAGTTCTCTTTGTGTATCTGCTAAACACTCGGGCTCACTGGAGTTTTTATATTCAAATCATGAATTGCATGAAGCCGGTTCCTCATATCAGCTTTGATTTTGCCTCTTTGCAACTTCAGCAGAGCATCTTCTTCTTCTAGTTTTAAACACTCCTGACTGTAGCATGGAGTGTAGAGAGCAGTGCTGCACACATCCTTATATCCTGGCTCACCACAACAGGATAATAGGATCCACATAAAAAACTAGTCCTAATTCATGGTCTGGATATATAATGGGAAACATTTGCCATAGAACAGCAAAGACTGAAAACACACTATTCACACAAGTTTGCGGTTAAAAAGTGTTTTGCGTAACTCTAATGGCAACAGCCAAGTTCCTAGAGTCCCTTCTGGATGTAGCAGTCTTTGACCTGGATGGCCACTGGATGTCATCGTTGCTCTGCCTGGACACAGCTACAGGACCACTCTCTCAAAAGCAGGTACTGACTTCAGTTAACTTCAGTGTTTTAATGCAGTGTATTTCAGCCTAAGCAAGAACAGATCGTGCTGCTAAAGGCTAGGATAATTCAGTCCCCAAAACTACACTCAACTTCTCACTTTGAAAACAAACCTTGTTTTGCTCAAGAATTCTCAGTGCTTTCTCCACTGGTTGGGGAATGCCAGTATCAAGCAGTCTCACGTGCACATGAAGAAGTGTGTTGGCTAGAGACTGCTTTCCCCTTGATTTCAGGGCTCTGTGTCACCATATGCTGCCAGAGTTAGTATAGTCTGTGGGGTCACCATCTCTCATAGGCTTGGAAGGATTAAAGGAAAAAGGACCACAAGCAAAAAGGTGGCAGAAAGACACCCCCATGGGATTGCATGATTTTTGCTGATGAAATGTACTAGCCCAATGCCAGGGCTTACACTTAAACAGCCTGAAAATTTAAAGCATCAGTTTCAGTTTTGACCTGATCTCTAATATTATCTGTCCCCTCTTCCTGACGTTAGTGAGATCCACAGTCAGCAAGTGAAGGTCCCTGACGAGAGACCAAATTATTCTGTAGAGCATGAAAGCAATGAAATAGCACCAAATTAATGAAAAAGCACCACTATAGTGCCTTCCCAGAGAGCTACCAAAGAACTCTAGTGACGCATCCCAGCAACTTACTAATATGTTGTGGTGATTTGTAATCATCTAGCTCGCACATACCCTGCACTGGCTGCAGACAAAACACTCTCCTAAGTTCCTCTCCTAAGAGACTTTTCCCTTTACAGGCAGGGTGTAGCTCTGTGACTCATCACAGCACCACATGGGCTGGTGGCAGCTGGTCTGTGACACAGCTACCAACTAGTTTCTGTGGCAGCGTATTGCTGAAATGTTCCTCACACCACTGTGTAAGTCTCAGTACAATAACTTCACATTTCTGTGGCGGTGTCTTGCTGTAATGGTCTCTCACACCACCACGTAAATCTCAGTACAATAACTTCAAATTTCACTTCTTTTAAGTCACCCACCCACATTAATACATGAAACGTGACTGTTTAGTGAGGACTGCAGAAAAAAAAGACCACAAACACCCCAGGCCTTATGTTTCACATATTTCTGTTCTCTTAAAATGTAGTTGTTGAGTGGGAAAAAAAATCCCTTTTCCTCCTTCCCAGTTTCAAAAGCTCTGAACTGTCACGTTTCCAGAAACGTTACTGCCAAAAGCCCTCTACAAACTGGCAGTACAAGACAGAGCAATTACGAACAGAGCAGATAGCTCCATTCAGCTTTGCCAACAATACAAAAGAGTCTTACCCTGAGCTGTTTGAGTCTGGACAAAGGTTTTGATGAGAGTGTCTGTGGTCTGAGTGTAGAGAGAGAGAGCATATCGGAGCGACTGCAGGTCTGGACTCTTCTCCAAGAAGGTTTTCTTCAGACCATTCCCACCAGCATGGAAATATTGCTAAGAGTAAAAAGAAACAGGAAAAATATCGAGTAAGAATGCAACCAGCAATCAACATTTACATGTTATTGTGTGTGTGAATGGGAAAGAGAGAGAAAAATTCACAAAATAGCTTCTGTACTGGAAATCCAGTTCTTAGACCAACTGATACCAACTGCTCACGGCTTTTCTCTTCCAAAGCACTTAAATATAAATATGCTGGCTCCTAGCACATGCCAGTCACCTGAGATTATTTAGGTTTACACAAACATTGCAGTACCACTCACTCAGTGCCATTATCACTGTAGCAGCAGTGACAGATTCCTGGCACCTCCTGAACTATGCTCCCAGGCACTATCCTCCCAAATAGTATTTGGGGATGGAGCAAGGGGATGACAGACACCAAAATGGAATCACTCACTTTGATGGTATCCAGTGCCAGATCCAAAACAGCACACTGCTTTGGAGTGAGACTCCTAGTTTCTTCTCTCACCATATGATCCTGCAAACAACAATTACATTTGACATGAGTATGCTGTAAGAGACTACAGGAAAAGGAGTCACTGGTGTCCCTTCTTTCTCTGGAATCATGCTGTGGCTACATGTCCACAGCGTTAATTCAGCTGCTTAAGAAATATGTAATGGACTCTCTCAGAGTCATTTATTACAGCTTAACTTGAAAATTAACCCACTTTCTCTGTTTCTTGCAGGCACAGAAGAGAGAAATAAGGAAAGGAAATGGACAGAGATAAGTGTCAATTTAAAAAGCAGTCTGCCTTTCAGAGAACCCAAATAGGAGTCTGCTTGCTACCCCTGTCATTTTAGAGCAACCACAAGAATACTCTCAAAACACCAGCTAAATCAAGGAATTCTGAGAGCCAGGTATTGGGCAAAGTCGTTTGATGTTGTTTGTGTATTTAGTTCTTCCATCTATAAATGTCACTAATACATTGTGTCGTTGATGCAGAGGAAGAAAAACAAACAAGCAACATGCTCCAGAACACACCTTTGCTAAAAGAAAAAGTTGTTCCTGTTAAGACTCACCATTTCTAATAGCAAAGAGCCAGGAATCCCTTGGGAAGGGATTCCCTTTCCTGAAGTGGGAGTATATCCCCGTTGAATTCCTGCCCGACAGCAAAGACGTGTCATCCTTCAGTATTTCACTAAGCTGCTTCTCTTTGACGCTTACTCTAGGTCTCAGGGAAAACAAACCACAAATTCTAACCGTTTGCGCAGCAGTAGGGTCAGGCCAGCCAGCTGCAGTCTGGGTGCTGAAGCGTTCATGAAAAATTCAGGCAAATTGGGCACAGGCTACATATCTCTACTTTGAACGTGACATAACCTCTGATAAGAGACACTTTCCAGGAGACTCACACACTAAATTGTCTTTGAGTAAATCATGCCTAGTGCCTGGCATTCTGTGTGCTCTTCAGGCTGATAAGCCTGCTGGCTGTCTCACAGCCTGGTGATTCTTGCCTGGTGCTGTTCCAATTCGTTATCCACCACCATACACCTCCTGAGTGATGGAGGTGGGTCTCACTGCAGCCTAGGAGCAACGCTAAGCATTTGCCCTGCTTCTCGCAGACATCTAGCTAGCACCTCTGCACAGTGCTGCATTCAGCTACACAGAGGATGCCTCAAGTCAGCAGTACGTCAGGGAAGTTTGCACTGGGCTTTATTGAGTAGCAGAGACGTACCTCAACCTGCCTCTTTCCCCCAGTGCAGGCTGCTGCTGGTCTGCAAAGCCACATGCAACAGCACAGCCCTCTGTAAGCTGCAAAGTCTCCTCTGCTGCGACAAGCCGTCCCCTCAGGGGAGCAACAGCTCTCCTCCTCCTTCTTCATGAGCAGTTCAATTGAAGGTGATGTGGGTTCACACTTCAGTACACAGAGGGTAAAACATTCTTTCTCTGCCAGACAGTCAGATTGAGCGCACAATCCGCCACAGCCCAAGGCCAGGTCCGTGGGAGAGGCCAATTTGGCCACAGTAGCTGTGTCCCCAGGGCAGGGTGAGTTTCATGTCTGTTAAAATGACTTTCTAGGCCTCCCTGCTAGATTCCCCACACTGCAACAGAAACCAGGTGGTCAGCATTTTTCTCTTCAACACCTAAAGAGCTCATTTACCCTTGTCTGTGTGCTCGCCTCGACGGTGCCCGTGCTGTCATCGCACAGCAACATATCACTGCTTTTTAAGAGAGTTTCCCAGTGCTGTTTAACACATTATGTAAAAATAACCCTGTGACTGGACTGGTAGTGCTTGCACCTACACACAGAGGAGCCCATGACCATCATTCCCCTGCATACCTGCCCTCTGCAAATCCCACACTGCTCCTACAAAGGACTGCAGAGCGCCACCTTGCACTTCCCAGATTGCTAGCCACAAATATTTACGTCAAATAATTATGCAACTTCAAGCAGAAGTAGTGAAAATAAAAATAAAATCAAATCTTTTCCTGGTCTCTCATATTCATCCTTGTATTCTCCACAGGTACTCTCAGAAGCGCCTCTGCAGTCAGAGCTGGGCTGGTTACCCCGGGGGCAGCGGACAGGAGGGGAGGCTGCTGCTCCCCGCTCCAGCTGCCGGCGATTAAGCAAACGGAGCAGAGAGTTTGATAATAAACAGGAGGCTGATATGTGGCACCAAGGTGCCAGTTTCATGGTTGGTTTTCTGAGCATTTTAAAACACACTGTGAAATTGACTTGTCATCAGGACGAGGGCCCGTGTTTGTCAGTTCTATCAGTCTCAGTTTTCAACTGAGTTATCTGATTCACTACAGCTCTGTTCCCCCTGTTCTATTTAAGACAAATAAAGCTTAGAATCCATCCCATAATTTTGCCAGGCTTTTAGTGGAACTGCAAAATGCACAGGAGAGGGGCTATGAAGAGCCATTCCCTCATGCCTTCCCTGTTAGCTTGTATGTGTCCGCAAAAACTAAAGGACAGAAAAAAAGATAATATCCACAATGCTTACACGGACCCAAGCAATTTACATTCTTGTAACACCTTTTCTACTGGAAATTTTGGGGCACAATGTTGGTTCACACCATCTGCCTGAACTAAAGGTCTCCGGAATTCAGGTGGCAGAGTGCTTCCACACTTGTGTACAGCTCTCTTGCCACATATAAAATCCTGTGTACCTATGCTCCTGTAGTCCTACACGTGCATATGCAGATAAAGGCCTGAACACACACCTGATTTGCATGATTACATGCCTGTCTAAAAATGCAGTCCAGAGTTACCGAAGTGAAGCTTTACAGCCACTGAAGACAGGCTGCTGCGGAGGGATGGACTTTATCTGACCAGTGCGAATGGAAACAGACAAAGCTTCAAACTCTCTCCTGGCAAAAGGTAGCTTGCATGTATTAAGAAATTCCAGCAATGAGAAAATATGGAAGAAGTAAAAGATAACAGTGAATGTCACTGACTATGCCAGGGAATGCAAGCAAGCCACAGGAACTCGCAGTCACCTGAGTACAAACTTGTCCGCGTGGCCTAGGAGGAGAAACAGAGCAAATCCAGAGCCAGAGCTCTCCCCCTTGGACACCAAGAGCACATGGGATGGCTTCTCTTCCTCCAAATGCTCCCAGGAAAAGGGAGTCATATTTGGAGGCTATGGTCCAGCTCCCACTCTCCCACGCTGTATACCAAGCTCCTCTCTCCCCATTTCTCCCATGGAAGCAATATGGAGCATTGTAAGCGCTGGAGACCGTGGAGGCAGTGCAATCCTCGGGAGCCACCATGTCACTAGCGAGGACAGCCTGGCTGTGGGAGTGCACAGGGCCGTCCCCCAGCACCCATGGCAGCTACTCCCCTGGGGAACCACACTTAAGGAACTATGTTAAGTCACTGTTAACTGGTACATAACAGTCCTAAAACGCAGCTGGGGAAAAGTGTGTGCGTCGAATGACACACCTGCATGTCCAGATGCCTTACTAGGACTGCTAATGAGCACAACCTTAAATGAATTGTGGCTCGGCTTATAAACATGCATATGTAAAATGTGTCTTCTGGTCAAGGGAAACAGATAATTGGACTAAGACAGTTGTAGTAAGTGCTCAAGATTAAAAAAAAAAAATTTGGGAAATGATGAATGCATTTTGAAATTGCCTTAATCACTTAGGAGAACGTTCTTTGCTGTGGGAAGTTTCCCTGATCATACTCTGTTGAGACAGAGTTCATGCTCAGCTCCGTCTTCCTTGCAGCGCAATTTGTGTGCTGTGACGCTTCAGATTTAGACCTCCTCTTGCACCATTATCTGTTTTGTAGCACAAGTCAAAGCACAGCACAGTGTAATTTGAATGTTGTAAGGCGTCACTATTTTCATACCATTCCCGTCGTGACCAGTGAATTAATGCTTGATTGGCTTATGATGAGCTGGCGTGCAGTTAGTAATGCTCATGTCATGCACTGTCACGTCATGCACTGTCAAAACACATCAACATAGCCTTCATGCTAAATGCCAGCTTGCCTGTAAAGAGAGCCCACACAGAAGGAATTTACAGACACAGGCTCTCTTCCATAAGCAAGTTATTTTTGTAACAGTTCGCATAATTCATCAATAGCTAGCACAATCATTTTTCCTCCCAATATCTCATTACCAGCATCACACAAGGGACTCCCTTTTATACATACAGAGGATGTATAGAGGGATACCGAGGAACTGGACAGATACTGAGATCTCTATTCTCTCATTTTAAATTGATATATCAAACCAACCATTATAAGTACAGATGAGAGAAACTACTTTCATGATTAAACCCACAACAAAGTTTAACAGGTAATTTAAACACAATACTAATATTAGCAGAATGCATTTAAAAGCACATTAAATGCATTTAAAAGCATTTCTCTACAATTGCATTCAGCGACAAACCACTGGAAGCACAAGACACGCTATGCGCTAAGACACTTCCGTGCTCACACACATGGACATTGACACACGCCGTGCAGAACAATACCTTCAACTTTGACAAGTGTCCCAGTTCCTTAGCAGCACTGAAAATCAACTGGGTGCCCTATGATTGCAAGAAGTTAGAAAAGAAAGGAAGGGGGAAAAAAAAAGATCATAAACAAGCTTTGCATGTTTTTCCTTTGAGCAAGTCAAGTCAGTTTACAGCTAGAACTTCACACAACCGCTCCAAGGCCAGTCACAACAACTTGACTCCTTAGCAGTTTATTACCTAGTATAAAACCTGGCATTTCTGTGGATGCCACATCAAGAGCTATTTCAGAGCACAATATTTTGCTAACTGGTTCACTCTTGCTCACAGCAGCCACCCATTTAAACAGGATGTGCCTTCAAATGTCTAAATACACATGACGACAACAAAAGACTGGCCAAATCAAAAGGTGACACAACTGGTGACAATCTCTCTATAGAAGTAGAGCCCAATGAGCAGGGTAGGGGTAGGCATACGTCAGATCAGAAACAAAACTGGATCTCAGCAGTTTTTGTGTGAGAGATCGGCAAACAAATTCCAGTGAATACTACAGCATGGCCTTTACATGTCAAAAGCTTGGCCAATGGCTCTTCTTTCCCCACTGTGGCTTACTGATGTAAGCCACACATACGGATGACTGTATGACCCATGAACAGAAGATAAATCCCAGTGACAGGAAACCTTGTTTCAAGTCACTTAACACTCTAGTGTTAACACTCTACGTCCTCTGCAATGGTTAAAACAAAGATATTTTTTTCCTTTTCCCCACGACAGCATTTCTCTGTTGTACAATATTCCTTTCTGCCTGGGGAGTTAAGTCCAAAATATAATGAGAAAGCCAAAAGAAAAATTCTCCAGTCTCTTCTCCCAGAGATGCTTTATGGGGTGTGCTGGAACTTACTTTCTTCCACTTTGCTCCTTCTCATTCATCTAATCTTGCGTTTTTCTTTAAAAAAAGTCACAAAACCCCCCCGAACCTACTGTAATTCTGACTGTGAATTGTGCATCTATCACATCATCAAACTTTGCCCTCTACTTCAGCCCTCTTAGGCTAGTCAGATTTGGGCTTCAGGACCAAGACCCCTCTTCTCTATTTAAAACTCCCTGCTATTATCTGTCTCAGGAATGTCTTAGGAATGTCATGAGAGCTGCCCTCTGAAAGATGATCTTTGGTTCTTCTCTACTGTAATTTATTATTAGAGGCTAGTGTTAAAAGTATGTGTAAATGTCACCACAGGTATCAGTTGAGAAGTTCCTGGGGGATGTCCCAGATGAATGTCTGAAACAAGCTTCCAGGGACAGACACTGGTGGGTGGCACTTTCCAGTAGGGTCTTCTTTGCTCAAGAAAACACTTGGGAGAAGATGAAGCTCATCTTATTTGGAGACTGCTGGCTCCGTGAGGACCACTTTTCCCCAAAGGGCTCCAAGTAAATTCAGTTCTTCTTTCCACAGCCCTCCTTCTGCCTCCTTTACTACTCTTTCTCATCTCAGTAGCCCTTCACTCTCCCACTTAACAACTGCCACAACCACTCCCCACCCCGGTCAAACTGCTACCCTCAAACTGTAACAAAGCAAGATCTAAAACCAGAATTAATATATGGTCCTTTGCCCTTGCCTATGCCACTCAGTCTGTTTTCATTGCTGCCTTCTTTGGTATTTGTTTTGGTATTTGCCTTTAAAGTCAGTACTCTGTGGAGCAGGAACTAGACCATACATGCATTTGCAGAGGAGACTCTGGGAACTGGGTTCTACTGCAAAGATCATTGCTGAAATAATTCTTTTTTTTTTTTTTTTCTAGGATTAGAGTTAACATTAGGCCCACTAATGGGTGGCCCTCAGTGAAAAAGTGTTGAAAGACCGAGACACAGGACACCCTCTGCCCATTACAACAACAGTCCAAAAGTGAACTTTTAGATGAGATACTTTTTCTTTAGTTTCGCCAGCTTCGGAAATTTCTTCAAGCTGAAAGACTCTGTGACCTGGAATCACAGACAACTTATTGATTTACTCTATCCATAACTATCACCTAACCCTCACTGTTCCTCAGCCTTTTATGTTTGCTGAATACAAGTCAATACAGAATGAACATCATTGACTTCGTAGCTAAACAGAAGCTCTTGATAATTGATTAAATTCACAACTCTTGGAAGGGGGGAAAAGTGCGGACAAGGACAATGCATCCATAAAGTAAAGCTTCTGGACTGAGATTCGGAGCTTCCCTTGCTGCCGGTATCCGATGGTTAATGTTAAAGTACAACCCTCTAAACTGAAAGAGCACAGCATTCTCTCTGTTTACAGTGAGTAAGGTTGAACACGACCGCACAGTGGGAGCAACAAAGAGATTTCACTGTGGGACACACCAAATAATCCACCAGGAGACACGGCTTCAGCCCGCGCTCTGGTATCCAACAGATGTGCCTGCTGTTCTGTACAATTAGTTACAAAGTTTGTTTGGCTTATGGCTCTTAAAACTTAAGGTTTTCATGGCTGTTGACCAAGCAGAAAAAAAAAAATAACATTTTTATAACCTGAATTTTGAAAAAGTTAAGGGAGCAGTCTCAAAACATACTAATGTTAACATTTCTTGATGGAGTCCAACCTTCATTGGACACTTGTTTTATTTAACACAAATTTGAACAACAACATTAACTAGCCTAGGCACGTAGTCTCCCTGCCGCGGGCTTCTAAGGAGGGCAGGTTGGTAACACTGAGCAATACCCAGTGACTTGATACGCTTCAAGGAACAAAGCTGCTCAGATAACTACTCCTCAGTTCTTGCCCGCTAAGGAAATCCTCATCAATCAGTGCCAATCTCTGTCAATGTGTCTGCAAGGAGAAGTTATTTTACTGTTACAATGAGTTTGTCATCAGTGCTGGTAACATCTCATGAAAATCAGGACAGCTCCTTCCTCTGCCAAATGGCATTCTTGTAAACAAGATGCTATACCTCCTCAACGAAGTTATTTATTAATGGAAAACATAGCACAAAGCTCTATAGACAGGACTTATTCCAGGTGTGCCTCTAGGGAATGAAAACAACTAAGCTTAAATATCAGGTAGTTTTGAGAAAAGCTTCCTACAATAGAATTGATTAAAACATCAAGGATGGAAGACAAGGAAAAAAATTAATTCCCTATTATGATTTGTTTCTGACTAGCTCTGTGGCAAATGTAGCTAGAAAAGTGACAGATCTTAGTGCTGGTTTTCCTGGTTCTTCCCATGAAATTATTTTTACCTTCCTAAACTTTTTGGAAACATCACAGGCATCTATAGTCCACCCCACAAAGATTTTGAATTCCTCATTAATGGTCCGACTGTCTTTCCCCCCCCCCTCAGTGAAAGCATTCAGAGAAGGATCCTCAGCTGACTCAAGTCTGATTGCTAGAAGCCAACCGACCTGCACTGATTTATGTTCCAAGCGGCTCAAACTCTCACAGCTTAACTGTCCTACTGCTCAGTTGACGAAGTTAGGAAACAAAAGCCTACTGCAAGTCTTCTGAATTCCAGTCCTTTTTTGGAAAACTTCATATTACTCTGGCTTGTTCTTCCGAGACATACCAGCACAAAGAAATTTCATCTGGTGTTGTACATTCCTTTCCCACATTTTTTTAATTCCTTCATTCAACAACAAGGAGATCTGATCATTTATGTTCATTTAAAAAAACTGTATCATCAGGCAATGCTTGCTATAACCCTTTAAAAATCAGGACTATTTTTTAGCTGTTATGGTGTATTAAATAGTGAGAAAATGGGCTTAAACGTGGGGAAAAGGGAAAATAGTTACTTGTCCATACAGAGATCTGGGCACATGTGCAGCTCACAGACCATCATTTCATTCAAGGCTAAGAAAGCTTTTTCTCCTCATCGCAGAGGAAGCCTTGGACTTTTTCACTCCTGGCTGGCACAAGGGAGAGGATTCATTTAAATTAACACAAGTTAAGAAAGGTTTCAGAAAGCCTCTTAAAGCTGCTATCTCCACCACCACAGAATAGCTCTGTAGTGGTGCTGCTTGCAGATGGGCCTGAAGAACAGCCAGTTTGGAAGCCACGTGTAAAATCTGTCCACGGCCTAAAGAAAATTTTGCTCTTATCCTGGACCGCGTTCTCATTTAGTGAAGAGAAGTCCGATGAGCACAAAAATGCACAGCAGGAGCAAGAACAAATGGAGCCTCACGTGAATGGCTGCAGTGTACCGTGTGAAATAAATAAAGGAGAGGCTCCAGAGGAATCATCTGCGTATAAATTGAGCAAGTCTTCATTGACCTGACTAGTCACTGATGACATGCTGTAGTTTCGTCCTAAGCAGTGAGTGAGAAAGAAATGTGTAACTAATCCTTTAATATCCCCAAGCGTTGTGCACTGAACCCCAAAATAAGGATTTCCAGAGAGCTGTGTTTGCATATCCACTCATCCAAGATGGAGAGTGTTTAATTAAATGTTGATCTTTACTTATAACTAGTGAGGTGTGAACTGCTCGGTGAGTTACTGAGATGATGTTGCTACTGATCTCACAACCCACAGGCAGTCAACGCTCAGAGAGGTAGAAGCCACTCATCTGAAAGCCATTAAGGCACCCACAGCTCAGGCCATCAGAGTGGGAAGCTGTAAAACAGCCCCGTCCCCATTGCATCCTTCATGGCCAGCGTCTGGCCGCTTTCTCACCTAAGCCCCACCTGAGCAGCCGAGAATGGAGGAGCAGAGCTCAGGTTTTGCTTCCCCGTGTAATACGGGCTGGGCTAATTTTAATGGACTAGATCGGTCTGGATAGCAACAGGCGTGAAAGTACTGTGCGGTAACAGGGTCATGCAAGCGACAAGTAAGACACACTGCAGCATGTCAGGAATCTTCCACCTGAGTACTCTTTCCATGACCACCATCAAAAACGCTTTTGCACCTCTAGCAATTTTACCAAAAGGAAAGAAAACATTGCATAAAAGGGACTCTCTTCCTTCTACCATGAATATCCCCCACTTCTTAAGGTCTGCAGAGGAGTTTTAGGAGGGTGACCCCCATCCAGTGGTCCTTCAAACATGGAGAGGCAGCACTAGATCTTTCTATTGCTGAGGGCTGTGAGAAAAGTGAGTTACAGTGTCTGAGGCTATCTCTGAGTTTGATGTGCTTTCAAAAGGAAAAAAAGAGAAAGCAGAATTAGATAAGAGGTGCATGGCTGAGAAGTAGAATAGCAAAAAGAAAGTACTGTTTCTGCCCACACTGCCAACCCTGAGTTTTGCCTCGCCTTTCCCTGCCAGTCTTCACTACTAGGGATTATGAAAATCTGGTGGTAACAGAATAAATCACTATGTCCCAGGGGACAGTGGAAGCAGTTCTTTGCCCCTGTAGCCTGTTTGCTTTGCTACAGGTTCCCTGCTCATGGACTTCAGACAAGGCCATTTTAATAATTTCATTGTTCACAACTGCCTGTTCAATTCTTTTACAGTTTGAACTACAGCCTCCTCACTATGATACAATTGATTAGACAGCTAAAAATACAGCTATGAGCCTTTTGCATTATCTCAGAAAACTGAGGATGCACTTCATTACACAAGGAGAGCTTCTCAATTTGAAACTGAAGTGATGGCAACAAGAAACTACTCAAAAGTGCCTTATAGCAATATCCCGCAGGTTGGAAGAATCAGCTGATCACAGTTATTGCCTTCTTCATGATACAAGCACTGAATCACTCTCCTACTCCGCCTTTAAAATTCAAAACTAGCAAATGTAAAGCTCAAGCTGCTCCTCCCTGGATGTCTCTGAGGCTCTTGATCTCACTGCTTCCATTCTAAAGGGGTCACATTAATGCTGCTCTTACATGATGATTTTAGCACCTGTCCCCAAAGACTCCTTTATAAAGCATTTCAACTGAAAGAAATTTCATCCTCTTAAATTTAGGTAATTCTTTTTCTCCTTTATAAATTAAAAACGATGTCAGAAATGATTACTCCAAATCCAAGCTCAGAGCAAGCAAATCGCACCTCATGCTAATTTTATGCTTAGCAGGTATGACTGCACACTGCGTCTCAGCAGTTTTGTTTAAAGTTGTCATCATCAAGGCTAGAGAAAAAGGCCTTCCCTCTCAGAGCAAGAAACACCAAGTGCAAAATGCAGGCTTGCATCACTTCCCTAGACAATGCAACCCAAGAAGTCCACTCAAAATATGTAGGCAACAGCTGAATAGTGAAAACCACTATCATTCTACCCACTACTGGGAAGAAAATAAATCAGCATAAATTAGCCATAGACCACAAGTTTACTCCAACACAGAGATGAAAAGAAGTTCTGGATCGTCTCCAAATAATGAGGTTATAACCCAAACTTCACTCTGCCTCCAACTGAGTGCCATCCCCCAGAGCAGCTGGACATGCGTGACTGACATTTTATCAGTTTCTGTGGTTTCTCAAAATTGGGGAAAAAGTTAATCATCCATTGTTAAAAACTTCATTACATTCACTACACACATTCATCCAGCACGTCCACACAGCTGAACAATTATATAAAAGACTGCCTTTGAACGCAAACTATCTGGACTTGCTTCCAACTCCCCAACATCAGAGACACAGAAACATGCCAGCCCATACTGATGGTAAAACCTTCTGGGGGGTAAACCAGGAGATGGTGCAAGTCCAAAAGCAAGCCCAAATTAACCACATCTATACAGAAAGACACCTGACTAACAGATGACACTAATTAGGCAAAAGTATTTACAGGTGTTTACAGGCCATGAAGACAACACTGACTGCCCAATAACCTCACATACTCAACCCTCTCTAAAGGATTGCAAACCCCTGATTAATGTGATTTGATATACTTGATGGCAACTCCTTTTGGATCATGGATTTTGAATTGTTTTTTTTTCTAGAGCGTGCTCTGTATCTTGCAACCCTATTATAAAGAGAGCTGCTCTCTTACTTTACTAGGTTACAGACGTATTTTTCCATCCTCGAGCAGGCTACATGCAGGCAAATTTACCTGGACAGATGACTCACTAGGTCAAAGAGATGAGTTACACAGGCAACGGCAACACTTTCTGCTATGACTCAGGAAGAAGAAAACGCTTTACCGTATGGTCTGTAAGAGGAGGCAGCACAATCAGCTTCTCCATGGTATTCATTACCACCCTCCAGAGCTCTTTCAACACCCGTTTCAACACCGTCTTTTCACACACAGTCGCAAACAGTGTCAGGCTGCAGGGAGAGAGCAAGAACTGAGTAAGTTCAAAGAATGCAATTTGCAAGGGAAAAAGGAGATGTGTGTGGGAGAACCAGTGCCCCATCCAAAGCAGTCTGTCATAACAACTGCCTTAAGGGTAAAAATCTTCCCTTTTCATAAAGTGCAGCCTGTCTTCACCCTTGGAGATTTAGCACTTAAGATGTTTGGCCAAAATGGATTATTGACATTTCTGACCTCAACCATCTCTATTTATTGACCTAGGGATTACCAGAAGATATCACTAAGTTATGGTGGTTGGGAATAGTCCAAATAAGAGCAGGTATCATTGATCTGGTTCCCTTTAAGAAGATACTTCCTCATGTATCAAGTTTACAGAGTAGATAGAAAAAATTTACAAACAAATGTAGAATAATATGTTTTAAACTTCAAGGGGTTATTGTAATGACTTTTGCTGAATACCTAAATTAATATTTCCCAGACTGCTATGCAGAAATTCCTGCACTGTTTCTGATAGGTGCTGAAGTCTCTAAATCTACCTCTATAACCACCTTGAAGCATTTCTTGGATTCAGTATTTTGTTGCAATTGCATTCACCACAAATCACCTGCCATATGTTTATTCCCTTTTACAGAAAGAAGTTCTGCTTTATCCCTCTAGTCATTCCTCCTTTATTATTGTATAGGCTATCAAAAAATGCCAAGAAATGTTAGATTCTTCTTCAAAATGATTGTGGGACTTCAGCATTTACTGATCATGCTGGGAGAGCTACAAAGCAGGAACTGTGCAGACAGTAGCAGTGCACAGGCGACTCTTCTACATCATGTTACATTTTCTCGCAGACTCCCCTTTTTCCCATAGCTGGTTAGACAGTAAGTGAACAAAACTGAACAGGGACAAGAATGATGTGGGTAGGGCGCAGGAAGCACCAAAAAAGACTCTCCTTCTGTAAAGGAGAGAAGAAAATAATCCAGACTCAGATTATCATAATCAAAATGACTTGCTCCACAGCTGGACAAAAAGCCCCTGGCATACCAAGTTCCTAGTGATACAAAGGAAGGTGGCTTCTCAGAATTCGTGAAGGCATGCATGGAAAATGCTCAAACGAGAGGGCTCCTAGATGTAATGATTGCTGTGGAGAGTCACTTAGTACATGGTGATCCAAAGGAAAGATGGGACAATCAATACAAAGACCAACAAAAGAAATTACACTTTAAACTTGTAAAGCTTCACATCTCTTACAGCTTTTATTATGAAAATTGCTCTCCACCTTTTACAAAACAAAGAACTGCTGTGCATCAGCAAGAAGTTTAACTTCTACAATGATTAAAAACGGGGGTTTTTTGTAGATCAAGACTTATCTGATGAGAATTATGAGCAGTTACCCACAAAATCTCTGTACAGCTGAATCATGCTTCATGGTGTTGATGACAGCAGTTAATTAAAGCAATAGACAACGCTTATGTACATCACAGTTCAGAAGCTTATTTTCTATTCAGAACAGCACCACGTATGACTAGAACATGTGTTTAACATGACTGGGATAATGAGTAGTATATGTATCAAGTATGTAACTATGGTTTGCAATATGTTTGCTAATTGGCCACAGTACAATTTGTATAGGAAAAAAAATGTAGCTAGTAAATTTAGAATTTCAGCCTTTCCTACTACCTGATCAACAGTGTTTTTTGCTTATTGCTGTATTTGCCAGAGAGAGGAAGGAGAACAGAGGGTGTGCTTTGGCATTGAATGAAGGCTGAAGAGATGATATATGGCTTGAAAGAGCAGCAGATATGGGAAGAAAAGCCATTAATTCTTTACCAATCCTGTTCCCAATCTGATGCACTGTATGCGTAACATAGACTTGAACACTTGCTTACTTTCCATCCAGGAAATCCATCAATGGCCTCAGGACATTATCTGCATCTTGTGCAACTGTGTTTCTGGCATTAGCAGCAACATTTCCTGTCCCTTTCACCTGACAGAGGATATCAGACATCTGCTTGACACACTCATCAATGCGAGTCTGGAAGCTGAACAGATAGGAGAGAGGCAAAACCAAGATTTATCAGGGGCAGAGATCTCGGCTTTAGTACATAAGATAAAGATTGCAAGGCTATTAACTATGCACTCAATTACACACTCTTCTTTCCTGAGATTTGCTGTGCATTTCCTTTCTGTTTGTCACCAAGGGGCACCCGACCCACTTCCTTATGCCCATCGTCCACAGACAGCCTACCACCTCTGAACACAACAGCAGTTTGTTCATTCAGCTTGCAAAAAGAAACCATCCTTTCCTGATTTAAAGAAACACTGTCATTCTTAGCGCAAAGCACCCTGCTGTATCTTTGCTTTCTACACAAGGTGTTACACGGCAGAGACTGGGATATCATACGGAGCAACACCACAATGCATGCACAACTCTGAGCACCCAAGAGTCCATGGGCAGTAATGCGGTTATGGCCCAACATAGGGTAAGTTTTTAACATTAAATAGAAACAGCCTGAAGGCAGGTTGAAACCAGTCCACTGCCATACAGTCCATGGTATATCAAGGTGTCAGAACGGGACGTGGGGCTCAGCTGTGAAATGATCAGTGTCACTGTAATGAAGTGACACACAAGCCATTACAGCACAGTTACTGTTCCATCTCTTACTGCTAAGAGGAAGTTCAAAATGAAATAATATAATGGTTAGAAATGATGAATAGATCAGCAGAGCTGTCAACATATCAACTCAGTGAATAAATGAAAGTGCTTTGACATTTAAAAGAACAGTTACTAACAACAGGCATTACAAGTGACATTTAGCTATCTGCTAATGGCACAGAGGTTTGAGACCAGGAAGGGAAGTCAGTGCTAGGAGCTGGGGTAAAGGTTTAAGAGCAGGAACACAGGTTTGGAGTCAGCTTTATATCTACCTAAGTGGCCTGAACTGCTACGTGAGCTGCCTAGGATGTTTGTGAGTTGGGTGCTAGCATACAACCCCTCTGCCCTGCGGCTCTCGCCTTCCTTCTCCACCCCTTCGTCACTTCCTTCCTCTCCCACCTCCAGTGTCATGGTCCCTCTCGCTCGCTTCTAACCTTCCTCTCACTGGAGCAAATCCCGCAGGAATTCCCTCCTTCAATCCTACAGCCTTCAAGAACAAAACAGAAGCTAGCCTTTTCCAGGCTTCTTCTCTCTACGATATCCTTTAAAGCAGAAGACACTTCTGTGTCCAGACATAATCCTCTCTCAGCACACAGGTGGTGAGGCTCTCCAGATGTGTGCTGCTTTCCCAGCAGGTGCAATTATCTCACACAGACGAAGAAAAGTTAGGATCTGCAGTGTCAGGTGTGTGCAGTGGTGTAGGAGCTACCGTTCATAGACTCTGCACAGAATATTGTCAATATCTGCTTTACCTTCCAGATTTACACCCTTTAGAAGATCCTGCTTATGCAGTCAACTGCAGCTCTGCTTTTCATTCTCTATTACTGTCAAGGAATGAGTGAAGCATCTGAGCTGCCTGACTGGCTAAATCTCTTGCTGGCACATCTCTCCAAAACACTCCCTGGTATGTATGCTGAAACTGAATAATCTCTTTAAATTATATTTGCAAATGTCAAGATTGTACCTTAATTGTCTTGTAGCAGTGACACCATGGAGACAGGTTTCAGACAACAAAATTCACCCCCTAATTGTGATTTCTCACTCATCCTCCATCTGACTAGGAACCTTATCAATTCAATTCAGTTACAGTTTGAATTGCTCCATCTCTTGCTATGGCATCCATTACTGCCAATGGGAACTCCTCATTTATCTCCCCACTTAGCTCTGTGTGCTGAAATCCAAATAGTCGCTGACAAATCCCACCATAATTTTTTGGTCATAAGTACTGCGAATCTGTAGACGGTAAGAGGCTAAGTTGGTACAATTTGTTTTATTCCCCTTGCCCATGTTTCATCTATACTCCAGTTCACGCCTGCATTAGTCTTGTTATAAAGCACAACATGAAATGAATGGGATTAACCATAAGAAGCAGTTGGTTTTGAAGATCAGTTGGGAACCCTGCATTTCTAGATTTTGCTTAATTGACATCTTTTATGGTTCACTACAAAATTACTATGAAGTTGAGCACATTTTTATCCTCAGGTAAATGGTAACATGATTTGCAATAAAACTTAATTGCCATCAATTACTCTGGCAATACTTTAAAGAGCTCCTCCCTTGAAACATTAGAAAACACCCTTCACTGCAACATTAGAACAAGTCAATCTCAAATTCTAAACCTGTTTCCTTCTTATTCCAATATGCATTTAACAATCAGAAATCATTCAGCTGTTTCATACATTTAGAGCAGAACATTTAAACAAGAATGTTGCTTCATAAACGCTAAGCTGGAAACTGCTTTCTGAGCAATAAAGGAGCAGGCAATTCTGTTACTGACAAGCACTACTTACAGAAAAAAATCACTCTATGTAATTCAAAGACATTTCACAGTTGAGAGATCTCCATGTTACCTTTCTGAGCAGAGCAAGAAAAGAGAGACTTTTAAAATATTTCTCACTTCTTAAGATGGTCTCAGTATTTGAAAGACCATGAATTTATGACAAAAAGAAAAATATAATGCAGTTGACATGAGTTTCTTCTCTTAACCTGACTGAATGAGATTAGACAAAATAAAGGAATGCTTCAAGGACGGGGACTTTGTTATACTCACCTGTTACCAAACACTGCACTCAGCTCATCCAAAACATTGTTCAGCTTCACCTGGAGCTCTTTGAGATGGTCACTTGCTTCTGCATCCAACTGCGGATGAAAGAAGAGCACTTAGCTTGAATCCAGAGGGCAGCCTGCTGTCCTTCACAGCACTGCTCCTCACTGTTGAGGTTACTCTTAATAAGCAGGTGAACTATCACCACTGGACTCTGCCAGCTACGATGCTCTCCTCCACTGCCTGCTGCTGTTACAGAAGCTGTGAAATCATCAGCAGATACTTGCCTAAACAGCAGCCAGTGGTTTCCCCAGGCTCCAATACCCTCTGATAACCTCCTTGATATTTGCAAAGTTGAGAAAGAAAGTGAATGTGAACTCCCTGTGGTCAACAGAGTAAGCAGGCTGAGAAATCCTCAATCACTGCGCATTACCCTGGCCTCACGGGTCATCTCACCCCTCTAAGTCTAGAAGGAGACATGGCTTTTCAGACTGGATGTTATTTACTTGTGCATTTCTCCATGCATGGTCTTGAAAGATGCTATTTCACCTTCCACCCTGCTGTCAGTATTCGAACTGAAGACTGACCCAGCCAGTGCTCTAAGAAGACTGGACCCCAGCTATTTTGAAAGTCTGGCTATTTTGAAAGACCACGGCAGGAACTGTTGTGCACTGATCGCTTTTGGAAAGCATAATCTCAGCTATGCACATTGAACACGAGTAGCACTACTCTCCTACGGAGCCAAATAGCTTTTCGTATACAACTGTTCAGAGGAGACTTCACAAACCAAACCAAAAAAGTGCCCCAAGCACTACATGGGTGCTGCTGACACCTTGGCTCCATTATTATCAGCCCAAAGCCACCTGTTTTTACATTCAACAGTGCCCTGTATTCCAGCTGCAGCCATCCCTCCAGCCTCGAAAGAGACACTTCTGAGAAACCTACCTGCATGTACACATAACAACACATGTTGAATGCATTGGGATCAGTTGCTGTGAAAAAGCAACTTGTAGAACAGATTTGCCTTTGCATGCAGGCAGGCAAGCTGCTTGTAAAACAAAA
The DNA here is from genome assembly GCA_013400135.1 of Rhinoptilus africanus. Taxonomy (NCBI): domain Eukaryota; kingdom Metazoa; phylum Chordata; class Aves; order Charadriiformes; family Glareolidae; genus Rhinoptilus; species Rhinoptilus africanus. The sequence goes on from VXBO01006350.1 coordinate 187,086, forward strand.
ACCTTCCAGAAATGTTTTTATTTGGCATTCAGAGCTTCCACCCCTACCTCTAAGGCAGAGTATCTATTTACAAATGTAATGAGCCAGATGCCAGTTCAGTGGTTAAAAATCAGTTTAGATTTTTTACGGTATATCCACGCATGCACCTCTACAGGATTTGAACATCACAGGAGTTCCCACTTCTATATACTGCTGAAGCCCTCTTCATATTCCTCAGCATCTGTCAGAGAAAGCCAAGCCCTAGGGGATTTGGAATCTGATCTGTTAATTTTCCTTTTGTAAGCTGGCATGGAAAACTGACTCTATTAAGCATTTGAACCTGTGCTAATGAAACTCCTGGATCAGAATTTTAAAAATAATTAAGAAAAACCCCAAGTAAATTATGATTACTTAAGCCTTATAACTTTAGCTAGCTCTGATTATTTTTCCTTTATTAAAGTGAATTTGTGTTCTGTTACCTTTATAATTCCCTTGGTCTACGAAAGCAGAAGGAAGCTAATATGCCAATCAGCAGTCATTCTAGCCAAGCTTGTAGGTAACAAAACAAAAACAGCATCTATTGGTGGGGGTTTGTCTTGCCCCTGTATTAACCCTTCCCTTCTCCTACTGTGTAAAGGGGCAACAAGTCACAAGCTGACTGGTTTACTATCTACAATTAATAACACTGAACAATCCCCTGATTTTGGCCATTTCTGGTAGATTTGAGGCAGGAGCAGTTCATGATTCATCAAAACAGTTCAAGTAACTACTTTTCCAGATGGGAAAAAAAAAAAACCATAAGGATCTGGCACAATATACCTATTCCTCACTATTTACTTCTACTTTCTAAGCTACCATATGCATTGTCTATAAGGATGTTTGAGGTAAGGATCAACAGCTTACTGTCCTGGTTCATGAACCATGCAATTAATTACTTGTTTTACTATGAGGTGACATGCAGAGCTCACCAACAACCTCTGAGCTTCTGCTCCCTATTGTACCTGTTGACTGCAAACTGATCTGCTCAGAAGCAGAAGAAAGGCTGGCTGATTGTCAGCCCTGTACCGCAAGAAGGGACAGCTGGAGCAATGCTTTGCCACGGGGAAGAGCTCCGTTATGTGTGGCAAGGAACAAACTACCCTCCAGAACATCAACTCAGAGCTCACTGGGTGCAACCTGCAAGACAGCTGCCTAGATTTAACTTCGAGGTGCCCAGCCTCACCCTCAGAAAACAAAACCCTGGTGGTTAAGCATTCTGGTTCAGTATCCACCAAGTCCTCTGTCATCCTAGAAAGGCTGTTGTCTTCTGAGCAGCTGCTACTATGTCAGGAGGAGTCCACATAATACAATACTGATCATTAACAATTAGGCACTGGTGCACTTTTGCTTGAAAGCGAATTTCAGGGAATCACCTGAGTGTGATTTAAGCCCATTAGGAAGCTGCCGGTAGGTGTGTAGCACTGTTTCACATATATAAATTATACGTCAGTTACAGAGTCCCTGTAGGATGTGGAGTAACTGCAAACTGTTCTTTGCCAATACGGTGAAGCACTGATAACAGCACTCTAATGAAACAGTGTACGTTTTGCTGTTGCTGCTCAGCCAATGAATTCTAAGCACATCAGCTATCACTGATAGCAGGAAATGCTACTTGGACTGCATGATAAATCCGCCTGCTAAGGTAATGTAGAAAACAGCATTAGGCAGCTGGGTCACTGACATATGTAACATCCAGACCATTTCTATTGGAAGCTGGAGCTCAGCAGGCTTACAGTCTCCATTCTGTGGGTGTATCGGAGATGATTCAGAGGAAGAAGGCTAATGAAAAGTTCTCTGTGCAAAACACGGGACAGTACCCACAGCGAGGTAGCCTCTGAACCCAATTCCAGTGGAAATAGTGGCTGGCATGGCCATAGTTCTGTCTTTGAGACCAAATATGCAATACAGAAAACTGAGCTGCAGACAGAGTGGGAAGAGGTAACCCTATTTCAGGAAAGAAAGTATGGCCCTGTTAATTTCCTGCAAATATTTGGGACTTGGCACATCGGAGAATACAAGGTTAGAAATCTCATCCAAGCATATTCAGGTCTGAAATCTCAATTTCTCTGCTAATCTGGATGGTAATCTGATTCTCTGGTAATCTGGATGCACTGTTGATCTTCTGCTTCTATCATGGGTGAAATGGAACCCATGAGTCTAAGAATCTGTGATGGGCTTCCAAGTTTTCTAAGAGATGTCATTAGTTCTTCTTTGGCTTCTACACACACTGGTGAAGAACAAGCAACCAGAACTGGAAGCTCCTCTGTAGCTGGAGGGACACAGCTCTTGCCTTCTAGAAGGTTGAAGATGTTAAATAATTCAGGTGTTAAATCCAGAGAACCTGTGAAATCATCCGATCTGATATGGCATAGCAGCAGCTAGAGAATTTTGCCCTGCTCTCCTATTTTAGCTTTATGCAAGTCATAGAGATTGTCTGGCTCCAGCTTGAAGCTGCTGATTTTTGTTCTGCCTCCCCCTCCACCAGCACCTGGGAGCTCCCCTCTGCAGAGGTGACTGTGAGGCAGGGAGCTCAACGGATCCAACCTCCTCCTAGAGTCTTGCTTGCACTGATTTTCCATGCATCTCCCCCCTTTTCTATAGGATTCAAGAGCACTGAATCCAAACAGCTGCCAGCTTCTCAAATACTAGGGTGACCTTAGCTATGTCATGTGGGCAGCTAAAGAGGAGCAATCAGTACATACCACAAATCCTTTGAGAACATTGCTATCAAGTCTTGGCCGTTTCTAAGTTGTACTGCAATTTGTTACTCAGGTGGCTAACCTCGGATTTAAAACGCGGGCTAACCCTGTCTGAGCATTAATAGGAGAGTTTTCTGAAGCATTAATTGTACAGATTAGCTTGAAACCGAAGGCATGAAAATTGTATGAGGACAATCTGCTGCTACTCAGCAGCTAATTCTTTGGGTTCCCTAGGCAGTACTTGTCTCTGATACTCACCACGCGTGCTTGACTTTGGGGCCGGNAGCACATCTGGGCTTCAGCAGCGGACAATGCAGAACGGCATCTTTTAATTTCAGTGCCAGGCGTTCGTAACTCATGAAAAGCTAAGTAAAATAAGCTTAGCTGGACTGCAGAAAGCCATCTCTCAAGCAAAATGAGAAAGGCTTATTCTGGTTACAGAGGCAGCACACAGGGCAGGCTGAAGCCTACAGGAAAACTGCAGAGGTGGGTAGAAAATGCAGCTTGCATTTGGTGTTATTAGATAATGTATGAATAATTAAATAAGTGGGGCCAAGTTCAGGCAAACACTAGCAATGAATCTATATAGCCCACTTTAGCACAGAGCTAAATTACAGTCTCCATTCTGTGGCTGTACTGGAGACATTCAAAGGAATCACAGGTTTCAAGAGGTATTCATGTCCAGGACTCACCCCCCGATTCCACTGCTCATTATGCTTTTAATGCTACCTGCCACTCCACAAACTCTGCCTTTCCAAAACATGCTTTAGGAACGTCTGAGAATGCTACTGAGCCACAGTGAAGTTGTTTTGATCCCATAAGATCAACATGGCTCACAAGGGAAATAAAAGTATTGATTATAAATCTTAGAAGTCATTTAAGATACTTCTTTCTGTGTGTGCGTGTGTGTATATATGTGCCGTGATATCTCAAGCACAGACCTAAGAGAATCCCTCCACACGGAGCTCTCTACTAGTCAGAAACAATAAGGACAGCAGCAGAGCTTTAATGTTCACAGATCATATGACGTCAACTCATTAAACCCAGAGATGCTGTGCAATTTTTGCCCTGTTTTGTGCCTTCAGAGTACTACAGTTGGAAAAAGAGTAAGTGAAGTAGGGGAAAAGGTACCACTCCTCATTTTGGGGGAAAAAAAAAAAAAAAGGAAGACACTATATCAAGGAGCCTAATCTCAAGAAATAGTAGAGGGCAAGCACTCCTGTTCCACTTTATGCCATTACGCTGCAGGGTTACTATGGGTGAGCCCTGTCACTTCATTTCCCTTGCTGCAAAATGGAGTAAGTGATATGGATTTCCATAGGAGCGTGTTTCGGATGCACTGGCAAAGAGTGCTAGAAAGCAGCAGTAGTATTTCAGAGCTTTCCAGAGTTGCACCGTGCTACAGCTGCAGATGGAGACGGATCTGTGAAACAGAAGCAGATGAAGCCGCAAGTACAAAGTAACTGAAATCGGTTCCCAAGTTCTGGCTTCACACGTGGTACATCTAACCAACCTGCCACAAGAACCATGGAATATTTCATACCTAGTTCTCAACATCATCTTTGAGAACACAAGAAGGTGAACAGTTCAAAATCACCATGACATACCACTATGGAACTTTCTTACTGATGCAAGGTTTTGGGTAGCTAAGCCAGGAGAATGCTTATATTTGTGCAAGCAACTATGTGATGTGTAGAGGAATATAAATTGTTATCTGTCACAGAAAATAAGAACTGCCCTTCCCGAATGAGAGAATAAAACCCAGAGATGCACTTCCAGGAGCATGTTTGTCTACATGTTCTATTTTCAAGGCTCTTGTCTCACCAATTGTTACTCACTAGCCAGGTTCAATCTACATCAGAGAAAGGACTGCTCAAATTAGGACAAGACCTTGTTTACTGTAGCAAAAGAGAGGACCTGGCAGGTTTCAAGTCAAGAAGCAAAGTACTACATAGTCCCCAAGAGGGAAACCCCTGGGGACAGCAAATAATGCAGGCACCTAACACAACACAATTTATTTCTGGTGACCAGTGGCAGCCCAATGAATTGGAAAAGGAGCAATGGAAAACAAAAGAAAATAAATTACTTCCAAAAGCCAGCTTCCTAGCATGTTTGCCTGGTTTCTTCCCGTGTGTTTTATTGCTCATAGTCTGGGTTCCTCTCCCTTTTTTTTTTCTTTTGATTCCTCAGTGTAAGGCAAACAGTGGATTCATCACCTCTGTTCTACCTTACCTATACCTCCTGAGGAAGGTTTTCAAGGGCAGAATGCAGAGAAGACGTCTAGGCTAGGAAAAGTAGCTGACAGTCTTAATAAGCACTTTTTTTCTCACCCTATTTAACACACTATCAGGTGGTATTTTCAATTTGCAGGTGGTATTTTCAATTTGAAATATAGGGAAATCCTACTTATGGTCACTGCTATGGAAAAAAAGTAGCAAACTGATTCCTTAAGGGAAATTAGGTGCACATGAATTACTCACAAACATGTCATCACAAGTTTATTTTTTCCTGAAAAATGACCCTTTAGCTACCACTACTATTACAGCTGGGAGCATATAATTACAGTTCTTGATGTAGGGCTCAGAAATTTGGATTGTTAAAAGCACATGTAAAAGAATGACAGCAGTTTTCCTAGCCTCGTGGGGTAAATCTATTTGTCGAGATTTTTCCACTTCATAGAACTCTGCCACTGAACACAAGAAAGATTTGAAACACCAATACAGGCGAAAAACAAGCTGCCCATCAGCAAAACTGACTCTCCTCTTGTCATACAGGTCATAGCACAGGTTCTAACACAACCAAACAGAAGTTCTAACACAACCAAAGAGAATGCACTTAGGTTTTAAAAATAATTTTTCCTAACATCAGCATCAGCAGCCTTTTCTTCATTTTCCTGAGCCTTGAAAAGCGATGGAAAAAAAAAAGAGAGAAAGATACACAGATTATATCAGAACAAACACGGTGATCTGGGGGAGGAAAAACTTATTTCATAAAAATAAGAAAAAACCCATCTCAGAACCAAGAACAAAACCTAAGATATTTATATTCATGGGCACACCTGAGTGTCGAACCAATCATGAGCACAGAACTCTTATTGGCATGCCTGCAATGTATTAGATATTGGACATTTAATACCAAAGGTACTGTCCCACATTAATACGCCACACAAAATGACTTGATGTCAACAGTTCTCAGACCTATCTTTCTGTCTTCAAAGCTGTGAAACCACCAGCCATACCCACATCCAGCCCACATGAGCACAATACATATCCTTCTCTTTCCTCCTCCACACTATTCTGTGCCTCAAAAGATCAGCTCCTGCATCTTATGATAAATTCTGTTGAAAAGTCTTCAGGGATGGCTGTCCCCTCACACTTCTTACAGTGCCAGGTGTCACAGGGCTCTCCTTATGACTGCAGTCTGCAAGTACCAATATGATGCAAATAACCTAGTAACAGTGCAGTAGCAATGAGTAATATTCAGTCTCTTAGCACTCTTACCTCTTTACCACCCATGGCTTCAAACATCTTCTCTAGCTGCACTCTCAGCTGTTGGATGTTATTCATTAGGATGCAGGGCTGAAGAGACAAAAGCAGGTGCCTGTTACTGCTCAGGATGCCAACACATTTTCACCAGTGGCACAGTGTGTGCCTCAACACCTTTCCCCAAGTACCACCAGATCTGAGAGTCCAATAGGAGGTAGGGCATGCACAGATTTCAGCACTCAAACCTAAAAAAGACAAGTAATTTTTTTCTCCAGCTTGAAGAGGGCTGGCCAGTTCCAGATACCCAAGATGAGGGAGATCTCATCTTTGGATTTGCCTCCTCAGCTTTATCACAAACACAGAATGAGCTGACGAGAAGTCAGTTGAGACAAGGTCCAACCCTCTGCAGTTCCTGCCATGACCTGTAAGAATCCAAGTGGTGTCACCTTCAGCCTCTTACTGCTGTAATGTACCATTGCAAATGGTGTACCTGCCAGATCAGGAGGGGAACCGCCAGCCAAAGCTGCATTCAGAGAGCACGTCTGGGTGCTGCCAGGCCAAGCCTGAGAGCAACGGCCAAGGGCAGTCTGAGCAATAGACTCTTCCCTCTGCAGTTACATCCTCATAGCAAAACCAGCATCAGACAGACACAGCGTTCAAAAATGTAGGGCCCTGTTTTATCTAATGCACAGAATTTTACTGAATTCGGGATTAAACAGGAAGATAATTGGAGATAACAATAAACCAAGAGTGCTTCTAAGTACCAGATCTACAGAGCAATCTATGTCCCTTTTTAAAAAAATATTTTTTTTTTAATCACCTCTGTGACACACAACCCAGACAAGGCAGAATGGAAGTTCATTTCAAGGGGACCTGACAGCCTCCAAGCCCTGCAGGTCTTCAGGACCTAGTTTTATTACATGGCCAAACCATGTAACATTACATGCAAAACCATACAAATGATGATAAAACCAATACTGAAAATATTTACCCATTAACACAGTCAGGTGCAATCTGAGAAACTTGGTTTCAGCAGGACAACTATGCGATTCCTTGGCAAAAGAGAAGCTCAGCACAACTCACCAGTTTCTCCTTGGAACAGTAGGACTGGAAGCTCTTGGAGAGGATGTCAGCATACTGCATCAGCACTTTCCCAATAGTCTGCAAAGACAAAATGTGGCTGTTACTTGTCCTGTATCACTGCAGGAGAACTCCAGGAAATAAAATGAAAAAAAAAAAAAACCCCACACTGTTTTGCATCCCACTAAGGGAAGATAAACAGCTGGGTGTTGAGGGTAGTACCTTAGCAAACCTCCTATTATAATGAGCAACAATGACAGGGTCTGGGCACTCCAGCTTCTTAATGATCTCAAAGCTCTGATTGAGCTGGGTGAAGACATCCACCACTGAGCAAGAGAACAGAGCATGCTCCGATGTTTGCTGGAACTAAAACAGAAGTACAAAGGGTTATTCACAAACGGAAAGACCTGAAATACACCCATGTCATGTGTGTCTCCATCACCTGATGTACTACAGGCAGGACAACTTTACCAAAACCTGCATCTTCCTCAGAATTAGTCTAAAGCTCTCCAAAAGGCCCAGAGGCCCCTAAACAGCCCATTCTGTTGGGTTTTATGTTTACTGTCCTTCACCAACTATGGCATGACAAGGACCAAGGAAATGTAGCATGATGCTGAGGCCCGTAATGAAATGCACAGCTTGCCTGTTGGTTAACAAGGAAAGGAGGAGAGTGAAGAGGTTTTTTAAGAATTTTTTTAAGAGAATGCTTACATTAGCATCAGACTACAGCGCCAACAGTCACTGAACAAACAGGAAGGCTCTTGCCTTCCAGGAATTCAGGAATACTCAGTAAATTAAGAATAAGTTTACTCTGCCACTGGATTAAGGTCACATTCTCATTGCACGACTAAGTGCATGCAAAGTGCCTTATATTTCAATTACCACTCACAAACACAGAGAGATCAGAGAGCACCAAGCCACTGGCTGACAGATTAACAGCAGCAGAACAGAATAAATACAGAAGTTTACCAGTTGTTTATCAAGTCAAATGGGTTGCATCCTACATTTGTATGACAGCTGAATTTACAGTGTTGTTGTGTGGTTCTGGGCATGGAAAGATGTAGCACCAAGTCCTTCACTCAGAGTGACCTACATACCCCATCTTTTTTATCTCTCTCCAGAGCACCGTGCAGGAATTCTAAGGAAACATCTTCATTTTCATCCAGCCACTGCATCACAAACTGCTCAAACCACCTGCAGGAGGTATAGGGAGATAGAAAGTTACAGCAAGAAACAGAGCACCTCAACAAGACTCAGACAGTGCTGCTGTTTCAGCAAGACTTGTGAAAGCTTGCCACTGTTAGATGTCTGAATGTGTGCTGCCAGAGCTCCCAAAAAATATTCCTACAGGTACACAAGCTACCAGTGAGCAGGGGCTCTACCATCACTTAGTCTGGACAAGCGGAACACAGCCCAGCCTCTACAGATTGTTGGTCCTGTGCTGGTTTTGTCTTCCTCCCCTGACTTTCCTCTTTCTTTATACCCTCCCTTTTTTTCCTCTCTTGAGCACCACCTTTAACTTTGCATCATCTCAGAGCACTTTGTCTTTTCTTTCCCTTTCCCTCATGTGCCAGAGAGGAGAAAGGAGACCTCCACTACCACTACTCTGAGAGGCTGAGAGAGACGGCGCACTATCCTGCTGCCCGTTTGGTTTACCATCTTTCATGTGAGAGCTGCAAATGAGTATAAAGGGAGGAAAAGAAGTGCCTGTTTTTCAGGGCTCTTTAGCCACTTTATCTGCAGATATAGACATATTTATGGAGTGCTAGGAGGGAAAATCAAGGCTAAAAGTTTCTCCATTTTAATCCCACTCTCCTTTTCCCCAAGCTCTCTCTCGAACGCCTTCCCATTTGCATGGGCTGCCGATCTCACTGTGAAGATGTAAGATTAACTTCTGGTGATAGCACAGCACATCTGCTAGGGCTTGCAGGAAGCTGGCCAGCCCTGTAAGCAGCTCTTCATTGTTTTCTTTTAAAGAAGCACAATCTTAGTGCATGTTGTTAGACCACCAGCCTTGGAGCACGGTCAAGTCCCCAGACCAGATGGGAACTAGAAGCAGGACAGCAAGGATTGTCTCTGTTCCTTCTCCTCACTTAGGAGGATAAGCTAAATGGTAGAGTGGAATCCAAGAAGCTGCTGCAACAGCCACTGCTGTATCTCAGGGAGATGCCTTACATGAGGTGGTGTCTGGAGCTCTCTCCTGCACTGAACAAAAGCTTCTATGCAACCTCACCTTGGCCAAGCAGGCAAGGTGAGAAACAGTTTCAGTGATGGAATCTTACAGCTGGTCATCCCTCTCTTCTTTGTGGGACATATCCACATAGCACAAAAGTGTGTGTCGGAGGTGTGTGTCCATGTTTAAGCAAGACTATAGCACTTAGAGCTTTATTTAAATGTCTGTTCTGGATGTGTTGTGTGCAAGTGCCAACATACTGCAGCTGAAGCAAATCTTAATTTCAAATATTACTAAACAGCATTCACAAATAAGGGGAAAAAAGTCCATGTGTGATTTCAGTCCATACAAAAGATTACTATATGAGCTTTACAGAATACAGCCTCCTCTAAATAGGCAGCTGTGTTCATAGAGATTGTGCTAATTATGGGCTGAGTTCGCAAAGAACATGAAAGCATGTGCCAGACATAAGAGGGAGATCAAGAGCAAATTCACAGACAGAGCATACTAGATAGCCTTAAATACTCTCTACACTTTGAAATATAAAGCGCATCAATGCTAATATTGGAAATTGTAACCGACACAGTGTTAAATGCCAACAGCAACCTGTCTATGCAGCTCTATTTAATAGAGAGAGCAGCAGTGGAACACTGTCACAGACATATGGACTTCCTGTGTTCTGGAAAAATTCCTTTTGAATGGCACTTCAGGCTCCTAAAAGTCAGCATATTTCAGAGTCTGATGCAAGTTTCTCGAGCTTTCAACATTTTGTTATTAATTACAATAGCATATTTTAAAGTGACAGCTCAATCCTGAGAAGATAACTCCGGCAGTTTGCAAGGAAGCAACTACACATCTTCCACCTCTTTCGCGGTTCCCAGGTTGCAAGTTCCTGACTGTTTCACGTGTCATAGGTCCATGGACAGGGGGGATCACTTGCTTGTGCCAGAAACCACAATTTTCGCTCTGAGAAGTAAAACTACTTCCTGATTATCATTCATCCTTATTGTACCATATCCATAAGAAAGGGACATTCACTGTTGACAACACCCATTGACCAATTTCATGGCTACTATATGTTAATATCCAAATCAAGTGCATAGGTATTTTACTGTCTTACAAAAGTGCCTGAACAAAGGTAGTAAGAAAAAAGTAACATCGGGGGCACTTTCAGGAGCAAAACATGCTTTGAGCTGTAACATAAACCTAGAGTAATCTTAAACCAAATACCCCTAACAGGGTTTTACTATCAGGTCTCGGGCTGGTGAGCAGCGAGGGGGTACTCTGAAGTCTGCACAGCAACATAGCCAAAACAATATCCAAAATTATCTAGCACAGAAAGTAATCAAAATAATCTGATTTCATGCAGAAATGGCTTCAAAATGTTGTTATATGGCAAATATCTTCTTCCTCGTCTGCTTCAATTACTGACCTAGAAGCAAACATCATAATGACTCATGCACTAGCACACAAGGCAAGAGGCTCAGGGTGCCCCTTCAGAGACATTCTGTGCTTGCAGGGGTCAGCACAGCCTGATTTGAGACGGCACAGACAACCTCTCCAAACGAGGTTTGCAGAGAATATGCCCCGGTCCTGCCTGCCAGGAAAGGGAGCGGAGCTTTGTGACTAAATGGAACTTTACCTCTGTTGGCTGCACAACAGTAACATAGCACAAAAGGCTGCATTTTCAGCTTGGCCATAAGCCTGGCTCCTGTGGTCTCAGACTTCACGGGTGAATTAATCTTGTTCATTTGCTGTGTTGATGCATGTGGATATCCAATGAACATCCTGCAGGCCTTGGGAAGTGCAGAGGCAAGAAGGCAGGCAGGGTTCCAAAGAGTAAAAGAATAAATACTCTGCTTGGCGAAGAAGAATAAGACAGGATTTCAAAGGAAGGAATGCCTTCCTTCACTAGACAGGAGGTAGTCTCCAGTATGGCTACGTTACTAGCGGCATGCTAACATCAGTATTAAAACAAAACATAGAACGCTTCTCCACACATCTAAAAGCTAGATTTTTTTTCAGTAACTAACACTTCACAGCTTTTAGGTGGCAGCTAAAAAGCGAAGAGAGGAAGTTTTGAAGATCCACTCCCAGCTATGTTGCTACTTCAGTTCCAGAAACTGCTGCTGAATTTCAGAAAATAAGGGGAGCATAAAAACTTCAATATTTCGGACCCTTCACTTTATTCAATCATATCTCAAGGCTATCAGCACATGGTTTCTCATAGTTTCAACACAAAAAGCGAGTTGTGGATAGGCTCTTTGTCAAATAGACAGACAACTCAGGTGTTCTCTGAAGAGCAGCAATTTAGTTTCACTACAGAGTTTACTGATGTGCAAATCTGATTTGTGGACTCATTTGTTTAAGGAAGCTTCAAGACTAAAAATACTTGTGATGAAGCAAATCAAAGGACAAGAGCACATTCCTGCAATTGATACCAAGGGAGTATTTCACAACAGGTGAAATTATGGTTGAAATAAACATCACCTGTGTCTGACCATGTGACTATTGTACTAAAATACAAGAGTGAAGTAACAAAGCCAGTGGCTGCAAATGTACATGAGCACTGAAGCTCTACCACAAAGGCCAGCAGAGCAGAACAGTCTGCAAAAGACTGGAGAATGAAACTGAGCATCATTATCCTGATTACACAGGAGAAAAAGAGAGATTAAGAGTATCTGATGGCTTGCCTGAGACTGCGCTGACTCAGGGGCACAGCAAAGAGAAGGGGGTTTCTGAGACTGTCACGCCAGCACCCTGCTCACTGAGTTAATGCCTCTCGCTGACCTGATTTGTTAGGCAAGGCCCATAGCCCAAGCTGAGCAATTATGCCAACTGCCTCAAGCCTCATTAGCATGCAGCTAGCACCGGGGCGGAGGGACTCTGTGCACTGCAGGATGGGGAGAGAATTCAAAATGCCAAACTGGAAACACAGTCCAACCAAGACTTTTTTTTTTTTTTCCCAAGAGGGGCAAGTGCAAAGTGCTGCATTTAGACAGCGGTGATAGATAGGCTGGGAATAACAGCTAAGACATTCTGTTGAGGGTGCCTAGGGTTGGCTTGTGGCCCACTGGAAGCAACAATACCATTGAAGAGAAAGAAGAAAAAAAAAAAAGAAAAGTCTCCTATCATCCCAGTGCGCAAAAAGCAGCAGCACTGCCTGCAAGGCAATGCAAGGCAAGGTCTAGATGAAACATCAGTATTTAAGTCTGGGTGTTGTATGTCCAGACACAGACCAGCTGGAGAGAGGCAAGGAAACCTCACTTACAAGGAAAGCTGGGAACAAATGGGAACCAGCAGGAGACTGGGAAGGGACACGAGAAAAGCGTTTTACTCTTGTAAAACAGGAACAATCTGTTCTCCATGCCCAGGCTGGTAGGACAGGATATAACAAGCTCAAATCAAAGCAAGAAAGATTTGGAGGGGGAAAAAGGGAAGTGTTTTAAATCCCCAAAACTCAGTGGAGGGGTAACAGTGAAGCACAGGGGAAAAAAGCTGCTTCAAGGAGATATAGACCAATCATCACTGAAAGCCTCTGAAAACCAGTTAAACACTGGTCAGAAACAACACACCTGCTCTTGCCTTCGGCGATGTGTGGGATTCTAGCTACAATATTCTCTCCAACTTGCTCAGACAACTTCTTGGGCTCATAACCCTTCTTCAGGTCTGAAATCTAACTAAAATTGCGAACAATCACTTAGACCTTAAGAGTGACGACTTATCTGATGTTTCCAACTAAACCACCTGGTCTTAACAGAAAAAATAAACATTATCTTTACCTACAAATCCTGTTTTGTGTATATACGTATGACATTCATGCACACCCAGACAGACATACCTACAGTACATAAAGCTTTATTTATTAACACAAGAATATAGGCACAAATCCACAAGCCTCCTGTTCAAGAATTGACCAAAGTCTACACTACAGGCACAAAGTGGCTTAAAGACTGTCCATGCCATTGCTAAAGCTTTTGAAATCTTGGGACATACTGTAAAACGAGAGATTGAATTATGAGGGGACAGCGGCACAGAGCACCAGAGGGGACAAAGCTGCACATAAACAAAGAAAATCAGGGGTGAAGAAATAGCGTATCATGAAGGTAGCCACAGGAGAACAACATGACTACCCTCAAGGTAACGCAAGGACATGCACAGCAGGGGTTTACCACAGGAAACGTAACACACTTACGCCGGATATTCAGGCACTTTTCCCTTGAAGGCAGGCAGATCACGAACGTACTCATTGTACAGCCACTTCACTTTGAAGTGTAAGTTCATATAGTCTGCACTTTTACACAGTGTGTGTTTCTCATGCTCTGTAAGGAAGGAGAAAAGCAGTTAGGTGTGAATTTACCACTATCACTGCATCAGGCACAGGAGGGTCTTACAAAACATGTCCACAGTATGCAATGGCTTTGAGGCTGAAGCACCTATAAAGCCACAAAATTTCATGACACAGGATTTTGGCAGCAGGCAGGGGTTCTTGGATCAACGCTGGGGCTCTGGAGTCTATTTCTGTAGCTCCAATTAATAGTACCATTTGTTAAAGACTTTTTGGTTATCAAAGCAATAAAAACAGAGCAATCTCTTATGGCCTTTCCATTTAACATATGACAGTCCAGATTTCATCTTTGCAGGAAACAAATCAAGGGGAGCAAATCTGTTCATTCTTGGATAAACAAAGGCAATGCCAACATGTTATACTACAACCCCTAAGAGACAAGAGCAGAAAGAATTTGACGGTGTGAGTCACAAGCAAGTTCAAATGAGCTACGCAGGGGCTGGAGCCTTCCCTGATCTCCAGTTTGGAGAAATTCATGACGCTTCTCCTTCAGAAGGCAACTGTTTTCGTATTTGCATTGCCTTCCTGAGCCCAGTCCACTGAAGCGACCCATGGATATCTACCTGCTGCTGAGCCTCTTCCTCCTGTCAGGTTTTGTTATGGTTTTGTACCCAGGTAGTGTCAGGACAGTGCAGTTCCTCCTTGTATAACGCACATACCTCCACAACATGACCCTTCCCTACGCTGCTAAAGCCCTTGACACACTCAGACCCACATTTCTGCAGAGATCATCTCCCTAGACTACCCCTGCCCTTTCTCCCTCACAAGAAATGTAGACTCCACGTCTTCGATCTCAAGGCCCTTCACAGCCTATGTCCACACTACCGTCTTTCAGCAGCTGACTCCCACCTCTGATCAGCCCACGATCCCTGGTTTTAAACTATTTGTTAAGTCCCCCAAAAGCATCTCAACACTTTCTCCCAAGCCACCCCTCCTGTGTTTACACAGGTGGCTACTACACTGCTTTTCTTCAAAATCCTCCTTGAAAAGAACAAAATCAACTCCTTTTCCATGATGCTAAGAGGACTTGTCAGCCAGCTTCTGCCTGCACTGTGATCCTGTGTTATCAGCTGCCCAGTTCTGCACCACTGCTCCCTAGTGCTGCCTGTCCGTATCCATCTCTTTCTTCTGCCAAGCTTCAATGCCATGCATACACTTTGTGCCAGGCTTCTGCGTTCATTCTTGTACCACGGCAAGCTGCTAGTTCATGACTAGACTGTGAGATATGAGACTAAAGCATACATNTTTATTATTGATACCTCATTATTGATATAATTTTCAAAGGGCATTACTGCTGATGTGTAGACAGGATCCAACTATGTTAAAAAGTGGAAGTGGTTCTCTTAACTTTGAATGGCTTTAATCTAGGACTTTGGTACAAGTATCCAGTAACTGGGTAGATATGTGCTCATGCAAGCAATACATGCTACAGATATTCCTCAGCAGACGATACATCTTAATGATGTAAAATGGTCCCAGCTTCCTAATCAGTTACCTGACAGACAAGCTTATCTTACAGTACCATCATCTATTTTCATGTAAATATGAATTCTTGCAACTATTTCAAAACAGTAAGAAACTTCCACATCTCTCTTGATGCTTCAACGACATGCACAAGAAGAAAGGCCACATGAAGTACGAATCATCCAACTGAAAACACAAAAACCAAAGAACTTTTCATACATAATTATTCCATAAGCCTTATCAACAACCAAGCAGGGGAACACTCCAGTGAGTTGTTTGCAAATCTCTGCAACAGTGTAATACAGATTTCCTTCTAATTCACATGTAGCAGATCAAATCTCAAAAAAACCCCAAACCCTAACCTTTGTTTTGAAGAAATAAAAATGTCCAGTATCTGAGTGACATACTCCAGCAGTGATGTTTCGATGGACAAATGTGCTACTGTTTCACATGTACTGTGATCCATTACTCTCCATGGTGAATTTGCTTGTACTGGAGCCAAGGAAAGTCCATACCTGTTTTACATTAATAAACCTAGTATCTTTCTCGAGCACGAGGGAAGTATATGTATACTTGGTGTCTGAGCTGATGACCTCCCTCAAGCTCAACTATAGAAGAAAATATAAAGCTCTCTCCGCAGATCTAAAACTGGAAACAAACACAGAAATAACCGTGTCTGCTTAGCTCCCTGAGAGAGTGAGGAAATCAATGGACAATTATAACTTCATTAACTTTGATATGCGCTGGCACCCAGGTGTTGTTCCGCATGGAGAAAGCAGTGTTACTGCAGAGGGAAGGCCTGGCTTGGAGGTAAAAAGGACTCAAATCAGATTTATTTCCTCAAAAGTAAGCAGTTCACTAAAAGCAAGTAATTTAAGCCTTTTCCTGTTTCTTAGGACATTTAAAACACTTCTAAGTTGCAGAAGAGGAAGATGCAAAGCAGCCACAGAAGCATAAGACCAGAGACTGCTACTAGGACTACCTAGCCATCTAAGCAGTAAAGGAGAGGTTTAACACCAAGGGCATAAAACTACAGGGAAGTAAAAGAAAGAAGGAGAGGTCTTACCACCATAAAAGAGAACTTTACGTATGCGAAAGAGAGGTGGGGCTTGTGACAGAGAAGAGACAAAAGTGAACTATAACAGCTCAAATAGGACGGAGGACAAAGAAAGGCAATAAAGCCCCCAAACCCCCTCACCCCACAACAGCTCGTACCATCTGTCTTCCCCCCTTCAATGGGCCCTGCACAGTTTTGATCAGCTGCTTTCTTTGTAAAGGGAAATGCTTAAGAGCACTTGAACATAACATGGAAACACATCAGCCAGAGGTGTGCACTGAAACCCCATTTTAGAAAAAGTAAAGTGAAGAGCATAGGAGCCATCAGTCTTAGCACATTTCTGCTCTGCTTTATAACCTGCTGGCTTTTAAAGGGCTTCGTGGCAGCAACAGTGGAAGAGGGCACAGATATTTTGCAGCAACTGCTGTGTTTTATCCTGAAAAGATCAGTTCTGTAAGTCTCTCACATTTCCTCAGCAGATTTCATCTGCAAACAGTCTCCTCTGAAGATGAGCTTTTAGGGTCACTGAGGCCATATTATTAAGGCATTAATAGGGAGCTGCTTCCCAGCAGCACACTGTCTATGTCATGTCCAGTTCTATTTTTCAGGACTTCCACCACATCCTTAATCCATGGATTTTTTTTCTTGATCATCAGCCTACTTTCCATGGGTTAATTTCAGCAAATAATGCTGAATTTCTGCAAAGAAACTCTAAGAGTTACTGAGGCTGTTAACACTTCAGACAGCTGGCATCCATGTGTGCATCTCATCCCCCTCCCCTTATTAGAAGCGAGAATGTTGCAGAACGATTTATTTCAATCCTGCCCGCCGAGTCTGCTCAGCCTCTCTTCGTATTAGCGATGTTTCCAATTTACAACTCTCCTAATGCTGATGCGTCCAAAATAAGATGAACCATTCCTGTCAAGAATAGCATTGATTTTCTATTACTGTCTTTTAATGTCTTCCATGTAAAGGAAGAGAAAAAGCCCTCTTTGCTTGGAGAGTTTGTGCTTTCTGGGTCATGTAGGTTTTACTGAGGGCAGCAAGAAAACCAGTAACTCCAGTTACCAGTGGGCTCACAAGGACGTTATCTCGGAGCTGAGGTGGTTAGCATCCCAGAGGTGGAGCTAACTGTATGACTTGGAAAAACCATCCTCTAGGCTACAGTGAATCCAGGGTAGCGTGATCCTGCCAGGCAAGTCTGGGTCACACAACATGACTGACTGGTCTGATTTACTATTGGGTTGATGGTGAAACAAGGGATACTACTCAACGCCCCACCCTGTACCGCCTTCGCCAGCGAGGAGGGAAGGGCCAGGTCTGCTGTTCAGGGTGTGCTGAGCTGTCACTTCTTTGGGGGAGAGAGAAAACAAAATAAGTCAGGTAGATCCTGGAGCTTCTGCTGTGTCTCAGCAGCTGAATCTCCTTAGGGGAGAGGAAGGCAAAAGACAGGTCTGCCATGCACTTGCTTTACAGCAGTCAGACACAATGCTGCCGTGACTATTGCTACCAGGTGCTGAACATATTTTAAGTTTAAAAATAGGTGTTTCATTTTTATGACTTGAACATTTCACACATTAGCAATCTAACTCTTCTGAAGGTGCCCAAGGGTCAGATGCTGCAGTATCCACAGGCTAGCAAGACTTCTGGTTCTGAAGCACCTAAACACTGTATTCTAGGTATAAATTAGTATTTATACATTGCCTCATACAGGCTACATGGCGCACATGGGGGTAAGGTACAGCTGGAAGAGGCATGGGGGTTAGCTGCCACCTGTGGGGAAAAAGTAAAACAACTCGCGTAGCCTGGCACTACGCTCCAGCACAGAGAAGCCATCTCCCACCCGCACCTCCTAACTCTCTTCCACACCGCACACTGGAGAGCAATGTGGAAGCCTCAGGCGGGAAGGAGGCAGGGGGCAGTTTCACGCAGCCAGGCTGGCACTCCTTCTACACCAAAGCTATTGGATGTTCTTTAAGCTAGAAGAAAATTTACTCCTGTTGCAGACTAAAAGGGACAGAGGCCCTCAGTTGTCATCTCAGCCAGGAGGGAAGGAACAGAGCCCCATATGAACTAGAGCTCTCACTTCACCAGTTATTCTCCATCAGATGTTACCTACAGGTTAACGCCTGGGACCCAGCAAAGGGGCTCTCACCCAGAATTCCTCAGCGTATCGAGTACCATCAAAAAACAACAGCTGGAGTAACTAGCGAGAACAGGAGTCTCCTTAAGCATCACATACCCTCCATTTCTGCAGCAGCAGGATGGTCTTCCACATCTTTGCAGATCTGCTCATCACTGGCATAAAACTACAGGATACTAAAGCTAATATTAGCTAAAACTACAGGTAGCAGAATTAAGTCTGCCTACTCACAACTATAAACTGTACTAAGGAGCATGAACTTACCACTTGGTGAGGTGAATGAGCTCATGTTATCCAGAACTTAGGAACAGAACATAAGGGAAAACACCACGAAGAAAGTTAGGAGCAAGTATTATACTCTGGCTTCGTGTGCACATAGCTCCACAAAATTAGATTAGATTTTGTTGCTCCTGATGCATACAGATCTTGGAGCACACCAGAAACGCACTCAAGGACAAACTAGCAAAGGCAGGAATATGAAACTCTTGGTGTAAACTAGTAGAGAAATTAGCAACTCAAACTCAGAAATGACAGAGCCAAGAGCTGAGGACAGCAAATCTAATCATCATCCTTCATATCACTTAATCTGTTTCCTTTAAGACCTTTTTTCCTCTCATTAAAAAAAAATAAAATACGCAGTGACCTAGTCCAATCATCTGTATTTAGAATACATGTAATTGAGTTCTTGTGAAGTTTGTCATAAAGGTTATCTTCGTAAGTTTCTGGAAAGCAAAGAAGTGAGGAATGACACTTGCCTCAAATAGAATTTTGCACCCTGAAGATTTCTTGAATATATATTTGGAAGAGACACTCACCAACACAGACTTTATCATTGTTCAATCCTCCTGCAGGACTTGCACAACTAGAGTACAAATACATGTACTGTGCAGTTTTTCAGCTTTCGTTCAAAATGCAAACCCTTCCCGGTCCCATAAGCTGCCTTTCTGTCGACTCTTCTCACCAAGAAATACTTTGTAGAGGTGTATTGGGTTTGCGTGGCAAGGTTTTGGTAGCCGGAGGGGCTACAGGGGTGGCTTCTGTGAGAAGCTGCTAGAAGCTTCCTCCTCTATTTCCGACAGAGACAATGCCAGCCGGCTCCAAGATGAACCCACCACTGGCCAAGGCTGAGCCCATCAGTGACAGTGGTAGTACCTCTGTAATAACATATTTAAGAAGAGGAAAAAAACGCTGCACAACAGCAGCTGGGAAAGAGGAGTGAGACTACGTGAGAGCAACAACCCTGCAGACACCAAGGTCAGTGCAGACGGAGAGGAGGAGGCGCTCCAGGCGCCAAAGCAGACATTCCCCTGCAGCCTGTGGTGAAGATCAAGGACAGGCAGGCTGTCCCCCTGCAGCCCATGGAAGACCCCTCACTGGAGCAGGTGGATGCCCGAAGGAGTCTGTGATCCTGTGGGAAGCCTGTGATGGAGGAGGCCCCTGGCAAGACATGCGGACCCATGAGAAGCCCATGCTGGAGTAGGTTTTCTGGCAGGACCTGTGACCCCATGGGGGGCCCACACTGTAGCAGTCTATTCCCGAAGCACTACACCCCATGGAAGGAACCCACGCTGGAGCAGTTTGTGAAGAACTGCAGCCCGTGGGAAGGACTCACATTGG
>VXBO01006350.1:212891-310584 GCA_013400135.1 Rhinoptilus africanus
TAAAATAAAAATTACTAAGTGACATTTGCTAGCATACAACAGTATTTAAAAAAAAAGTTTAGAAACAAAAATCAGGGATTAAAAATAATCTCATTACACATTGCCAGACCAATAAATTTAACTACAGAATCAGCACATTAGCATTCATAACAACTCTCTTGGATCTCTACTGAGAGATGCTACCTCATTTCAGTATCTTACCCTCCAAGAAATAAATTTGTAAAATATTTACTAGATAAGAGATGGTGAAGAGATGGTAATGACTGATAAATGTTGTAGACGGTTTTATAGGAAAATCTTCATGTTATTAACAAAAGTAAATTATCTTCCTAAAACCAGACCATTTTCTTTTTTTTTTTTCTTTTTTTAAATTATTTTGTGCCTTATTTATGACTGAAGAACCCCAGGGAAAAAAAACAGCTTTCATCTTCATGATGCAAAATACAGTGAAGTAGAGATAAAACGTGGATGTTTATTACATGGTGAGCAGATCATCTCCATTTTCCTTAAGTGTATAAAGCCCAACGACATGAAACAACAGTTTGAAAATGGGAAAACAACTCCTGTGGCAAAAATTGCAGAGGTCCCATTCCCATTCCCACCCGTAACACTACCTTCATTCTGAAAAAAGTGATGCTGGTCAGCAAATCCACCGTAGACTTCAGGTCCTGCAGCCGTTCGCGGCTGCTGGCTGGGAAGTTATTCTGTTGACAAAAAAGGAAAATCGTGTTGGAAAGCGCAGTCAGATCCATGCAAGGCTTCAAGCATGTGCTAAATCAGGAAAGTGTCTTGGAAACATTTCCTGCTCGAGAAGCTTGTACCAGTCAAAACAATGCTCAATAAATAAGGCCTTTTTGCTGCAGGAGCTTATCCATTTGCTTAATTAAACAGCTTCTCCTATGCATGTAAAGTTTGTGGATGCCAGGAGACTGACAACCCCTGTCGGCAGGAGATCTCCACGCCTGTAGAAGTAGCAGGCAGGGAGCAACAGCCTCACCACTGGCAGCCCTGGCCTCCCACCTGAGGTTGCTTGTGCATGCCCTTTCCCTTCCGCACTCACCCCTTGTTTTTTTGGCTTCTCTTCGGAGACGCCAAGAGGTGTAGTACATTAGCAACCTCTCCAGAGAAATAAACTGGACTGAGAAGGGAAAACGACCACTGTTCCCTGTCAGATCCGATCTGCCAAGGTAAGCAGTGCCTCCTTCCCTCAAATGCATTTACTTGACGTATTCTGCCCTCCACCCTGCCATCCACAGCCATAGTTTCCTCTTCCACTCTCTGTATGCCATTGAAACGAGCAGTCTTATTGTCCCTTCCAGATATGACACATAAGCACGCATGTATACAAGCATGTAAATACATATGCTGGATGCAGCAAGCTTTGCTTCTTGCAAGACATTGTTCCCTTTCTGACCTCAGGCACTGTGCCCTTTCCTACTCTTTCCTTCCTGTGTCCTTTAACAGCATTCATGTTCCTCATCATGGTCTTTCTGATGTGATTGGTTTTGCTGCAAGTGAAACAGGAAAGGCAACCTTCACTTGGACAGTCTCTTCATAACTGCACACTCAAAAATTTTAAGAGACAAAGGTAAAAAGGGCAGAGGGGAACAAGTTTTCATTTATTACTGACGACATGCGAGAAAAATATGCTGTCTCTTGGCAGCAACTGAGTATTGCTGCAGTTCAGCTAACCACTGCAAGCAATTTAAGGCTCTTTACAGTCATTTGCAGATGCTCGTTCCTAGAAAACTCTCCTTGTAAAGTTAAGTTGTCCACACATGGATTCTCTGGCACTCAGGGTACTTATCAAAATTAAAGACCCAGTTCCATGGGACAAGGTTTAAAAACAAACCACTGTATGAGTCTTGCAGACTGAATGCATGTTCTTGATTAGGAATAATAATCAGGAAAAGACAATGTTATCTATATTGAAATTCATCCTCCTCTATGCTTATGTCAGCTAGCAACCAACCAACCAAAAGAACAACTGGTATGCGTACAAAATAAGTGCATTTGCTCATAAAGTGTTTTCAAAATAACTATTTCGAGGGTGACTTGGAGCTACTGTTGAAAGATCTCCATCTCTCCTCTCTCACTCCTAAAGTCTGCTACCCTGCCCTGGAAGGAACACATATTGGCTTGAAACTTTCTTTTTGACAAATCCACACTGTTATTCATTGTTCTAAGTGCTTAAAAATAGCTTGGTTAAAACAGGGGAGAGGGGAAGCTTAATCTGGGTAATTTAAATTGTCAATTGCCATCTCCTCTCTTGAAAGTTGGAAACTAACACTTTTTTTCTTCCAGAACTTAACCTGCCCTTTAAATAATTACTAAGAGCTCCCAAATTGCTTTAGCCATTTCACTAAACATACAGCCAGTTAGATTAACATCTACATTATTTAAACTAGCCAAATCTTTCCTGGTCCTTTATGCAAGATCTTGCTCAAGGTTTAGTTGCATTAGCCACCGGAAAGCAGCTTTTATTGAAGACGAAGCAATCAAAACCCACATCATCACTACAGCTTCCTATTGCCACGTGTTGATAATTTTCCCCCTACTACTCAGTGTAACAGTGCTCTTTAGACCTTCTCTTACTAGTAATGTAGTTTTAGAATAGCTCTTTACACAACATTCCTTTTATCTTCTTTTGCACCTTTCCCCTTTTCCTTTTTGTTTATCTTCCTAATGCACTTCTCCTCTTAGTCCGCTTTTGTTTCCTTCCTCTGTACTGTGTTTCAGATAAATGCACTAAACCAGAAGAAGACCTACTTTTAAATAAATAAATAAAGGCAGAGGTCACATTTTGCAACCATTTTCCGTTTTTTCAATGAATTAGTCACTAATTAAAATAATATATCAAGGAATTAAAAAAAAAAGTCACATGTTAAGACTATGTTGACGCTGAAGTAGCAAAGAAAAACTAGAGGGTTTAGAATCCTGATGAACAGATGCCAACATTTGAAACTCATCTCTTCCCAATATGCTAAAGTGAGGGGGATCTAAACCTGAAAGCGTATCTTGTAGATCCAAACAAAATGGTCAGGGACAGTGATTCAAGCTTGCCAGACCTAAATTAAGTGACAACATGGCTGCGAGTCCTCTAAAAGATTTCTGTCTTAGTTGTGGAGGTTGAGTCCGTTTTCTCTTTGTAGAGGATGCCTGAAGTAGCTGATAAGAATAATTAAAATTAATTAATCCAATTCAACCTGCGTTTCTGGGAGAGTATCAGAGATGAGCATAGCCCTCTATTGTTAAATTATTTCAGATGTTTTGAGGAAGTTATAACAGAAGAAAAAACACCATAGTTTAAATTCTATCCGTGAAGTAGACAACATGGTGTATTTGAGCAACAAGCTTGTCATGACAATTCCGTAAGACACAAACTAGCCAAACGGTTAGAAAGGTAAGAGAAATCCAAATAGTGTGCTTCCTCTTTGCCCACCAGAATGCCCAACAGGATTCTGTTTATTCCCACTCACCCTGTACATTGAGAGATCAATCCGAAGTGAATTATGAAGCTGGTCCAGAAGCTTCACAAATCGTTCTTTCTGTGGAGCAGAAAACACCAATAAACATCACATATCATCACTGTCCAATCGGCATTCACAGTAAGCAGCAGGATATCAGGGAATTAGTCTCAGATCTCAGGAGAGCGGGAGGAAGCAATATGGATGCATTGTATTGTGCAAACAGTATTTTCATTCGATTCTTGGATTTAGTCTTATACTGTAATTATTTCTGAAGTCTGTAACATTAGAAGTGACAGAAAAATAGGCCATTTTCACTCTGAAGCAGAGGCAGATCAAAAACCCCTCTTATTTCTAGTCTGCAATTTGCACCAAACATATTTAAGAGAAAATATTTATTCATAGATGAGTAAAGAAACAGGCAGAAAAGGGTCTAATTCAGAACAATGACACAGGTCCAAAATGTTATCTAGTAATTCAGTGACAAGTATCACAGTCTTCTTGTGACTCTCTTCTTGAGGTCAGGTCTCTCCACTGGATTCTGGTTTAGCATTGTGAACACCTCCTCGTTCAATCTATATATTCTCAGTCTGACGGGAAGCACGAGCTTTTCCAAATACTTTTCCAGCACGCTCAACTCCACCACATGTTATACAAAAAACATTTGAACCATTAGAGGAAAAGAGTTGTGTTTTTTTCTTAAAGCAGTTGCTGTTTTTAAAAACAAAGTTCTGAAACAATCAGATCGCACACTATATTTTATCAACAGCATCACCACGCAGAGTTTAATATTATTTGCTCATTTCCATACCATCTGTGCTCCAGTGCAATTTGAACACGAAAAGTAAACATCACAATGCATTACACTGATTAATATCTAAAATGTGTGGTGATGACTACAATAAAACCATGCTCTTTGTCTAGTCTAGAAGAGCTCCACAGCTTCCAACTCCTCAGATTTAATATTCCTTAAACAAAGCAAGTTATTTATTAAAAGGCAGAAGGACTGTAGGCAAATTAGAGAAATCCAATTGTAACATCACCAAACATGCAAACATACCCCAAAATTGGAGGCTGCAAAGCGGTCCGAAGCAGACACATTTGTGGAGGCAGTTGTGTGCGCATAATAAGCATTGATATTGGCAAGTAAGGTGCTCATCACAGCTGGCACGCCTGGGCACATGTATTTAGAGGAGAGACATGCAAAATGCCTGCAAGAGGACAGTTCTGTAAATCATTCTGGTCTCTTTTGTGTACCACAACTTGACTGTATCCCTCACTCTAGCTGGCACTGTGGAAGTTATGTTTTTCTCCCCTTCTGTAAATCTCCAGCATCTAAAGAGTTGTGAGGTATTTTTTTTTCAGAAAGATGCCATCTAGACAACAGATAAGCTCAAAACAAGAGAAACCCCTTCACCATAGCCCTTTCCAGATCATAAAATAGCTTCTCAACTATTTGTTGCCAACAGCTTACGACTTAGGTGATATCCCTGGTCCTGCTGCCAATTCCTAGAATCAAGCCTGACACAAGGAAATCTATATAATTTGCTGACAGTGAAGGCAATCACAGGTCCTGAGGTGACATGAAGCAGCATCAACTGGAAAGCATTCAAGCACAATGAGATCACATATTTCTGTGCTCATATTTCTGTGCTGCACTGATAATGTGATTCCTTAGGGCTAACCCTTCCAGCCTGCAGGAAGCCTGCACACTCATTTGCATTTTCCCATTTAGCCGCTCTCATTAAAGTGCAAGGAACCTTCCTGCAGGAAATCTAAAAATTATGCCAGAAGCATCCAGGCTTATGAAATGATTAAACAATCAAAGAAAATCTGTTAGACATAAAGGTAGAAAAAAAAAAAATAGAGCTTAAGAGGTCTGATATTATGGGACACGGCCAGTAAATTTCATTGCAACAGAGTTGGGCCATTTTTAAGCAGTCGTTTTACAGCAGGAATGCTCACTGAGCTCCCAAACTAAATTTGTGAACTATTTTCTGAATGTAGCTTTCTCCCTAAGGGACTCATCACAGACATTAGCTTCTGTGCTAGTTAACCTACAAATGATTATAACGAAAAGAGCTCCTGTGAGAGAATTTCACAGGCATTCACAAGTCAGTATTTCAGACAAACATGATAGTGATACCTGAATGTTAACTTGCTTGCTACATGATTCCTATGTACCAATCAGCCATTTAGGCACTTCATAAAGAAAGACAGACTCATAAAATGACTTTGTTTAGCTTGAAGAAGAGAAGGCATGAGGAGCGGGGATCTAATCAATGTCTTGACTACTTAGCAGAGATGGGAGGGTAAGTGAGAAGATTGAGCCTTTTAGAGGAAAGACTGTAAGATAAGCAGCAATATGCAGCAGTTACAACACAGAAAATTCAAAGCGGGATTTTCAAATTTGGATTTCAACCAGGAATTTCTTCCTGAGAGTAAGGCAGCCTGAGGACATGAGCCCAAGAGAGGTGGTGGGTCTCCATCCTTGAAATTTTCAACAAACCGGAAGAGGCCCTGACCAGTCTGGTCCAACTCCCAAGTTAGCCCTGCTATAAGCAGGGACTAGACCTCTGGAGGTACCTTCCAGTTCTTTTCCACTTTGGCTTAAATCAATAGGCAGAAAAAGTGCTTGCAACTTAATGCAAGTACAGATCATAACTTACCCAAGCACCCAGACCTCAAAACTTCCAGCTTCTAACCTGAAAAAGTTCACTTTTGTCTGCTATATTTAAGATTGCATTTGAAATAAGAAATGAGCAAAGCATAGCACTTCTAGTCTTTAAGAGGAAGAATGGCTAATCCCAAATCCAAGTATAGTGACATGGAAAACGCTCTTTGAAGATCAAGAACTGCATTAGCCTAGCTCCAAAGAGGACAAATCAGTGGCTCCATTACTCAGACTTTCTATAAATGCCTTCAGCAGCACCTGGGAAATTAGTGACTTCAAAGGACTGTATCAATTGCCACAACGGACATGTAGGACAAACACTTTCACAAAACCTCTTCCCTTTTCACATCATCATCAATCTTCAGTGGGATCCTCCTTGGGCAGTATTTTTTTGACAGATAAGTGCTCAAATAGAGATTTTGGGATCTTAAAACAGGAACGGTTCAGCTATCAATAACAAAATATGGTCATTCACGCTACCAAAACTGGTGTAAATCCTTAGAATTAGTTCTAAAGGTGCTCACATGAACTGTTTGGATAGCTGCTTAATTCCAGTACTTTGACAGATTATTTTCTAGACTTTGAGGAAACCAGTGATTCAGAGACAGGCAGTCTCTTCCTGCTTACAGTAAGCCCCAAAAGGAGCAGCTGTCACTGCCAAGCATTCCATTACCAACATATTTGATTTTCTAAATATTAACAGTCATATTAATTAGTTACACCGATTATCTGCGCTAAAGAACACATGAAACGCATCTTACGTCATGGCCTGGTATATTGATTCAATGCCGTAACGCATTGCAAATTCGTCCACGATCTCTTGAGCTGTCTCATCAAAATACACCTTCCAGGCATCATCTCCTTTGGCATCAGGGATCTTCACCACCCCATTTCCTTGCACGTCTGTGAGATGGTGAAAGAGGTTCTGAAATACAAAACAGGAATGAAATTATATGTGAGCTGCTGAAGCCTCCCATGCGAGCTTCATGAAAAGCTTGGAACTGCTGAGAAGGCAGTACCAACACAAGTTTCTCTGCTCGCCTCCCTCTTTCTTTCCCCCTACCCACTGTGTATTTTTCTGCTTTTACCTTCTTTTCTTCTTGAGTGCTCCTAGCTGAATCTTTTGCATGCATATCTACAACTTTACCCGGTGATATTGTGAACGATGCAGAGGAGTGCTTCAATGCAGTGAAATCACAGACTAATTAGTTTCCTGAAACCTACACATTTCTGTCCTCAGAATGAAATGCCTTAACATGGACAAGCTATTTAAACTAGCTGACGTAACAGCTCTGTATCAGCTTTGTAATTATTATTATAAAGCAGAATAGTTCAAACAGATTTATTTTTTTCTGAAAAGGACATTTTTAAGATCACCCCTAACAAGGAGACACTTGCATTATTATTCAAGATAACCTTTCACTTTATCTAACGCTGCAAAGGCTTTCAGCTATCATTGCTGTGCAGAAATTGCACACTCAGTTCAGTGGGTTTCTCAGTAATCCTCAAATTCACGTCACTTATGGATTCATCAGCCTTTCAGACAGCTGGCTCCCTGTAGTAAGGGATGTAAAAGTCTAATGATCTCATTAGGAGCTAGAGGACTCTGCCTTACACTACTATTTGTCCTGATTAAATTATTCTTGCTGTAAATCATCTTCATTTTATGATACACAGATGAAAGAAGATGATACTTAAAAAGAGATATATTTGCAAAAAAGAAGGGCAGCAAGTGATCATGCATGTTCAGAAGGAAAAATAATGAAACAGCTTACCAGACAGAAGCCATCATTGAAATAAAAACCAAGAAATAAGTATTGAAGGACAAAACACGGCTTTCTAAAAGAAACCGACTGGTATTTTTCTAAGCTTCATATCGGCCTGTTCCCTGTTAAGGCCAGAAGACACCACAGGACCCATCTAGCCCAGCATCTGGATAAATATGTTATTCCCAGAGCTGAACATTCCTCTCTGTGATGCATCTGTCCCTATTTTCTATTCTGAATTTGTTTAAACCTCACTGGACCTCAGGATATTCTTGTATGCTAGGTAAAAGGGACTCTGACTACTCTTCCTTATTCAGTCATTCAGAGACTGGACTGCGACCTGCCTTCTCTTTCATAGATAGGCTGGGCACCACGCATCTCTTCGAGACAGGGTTCTCCCTTTAGTCATTCTCACAAGTCATCTTTGGATTTCTCCCAACATCTGCAGCACTGCTTGCCCAGCTTAGTCCACCCTGAGACAGGTCAGTACCCAGTAACTGCAGCTTATCTTCTGTTCCCCAACAGTTGTTCAGAGCTACACACCGGTGCAGCGTCACAGAAGAATTTATAACACCAATACCTGCATCACTCAACAGCCCAGAGTCGAAGCCCTCCCCAGATCAGAATTTACTTATCAAGAATCTTAGTATGCCTTCTCTAAAGACAGACTTAGGTACAGTACATGCCAAAAACATCACTCAAGGAAATTCAGAGGTTTCTCCACGTTAAACCCAGAGGGGGCTCTGAGCTGGACCAACGCATGATCTCTGCCTGACAGTGGCACAGCTGTGACAGTGAGACAGACTGAGCCAGCCAGCCCTCAGTGCGGGGGAGACAGCCTAAAGCCTTCTTTGCCTTCCTGACAAATGCAAGTCTGATGATTCAGCGTGTTTCTAGGCCTCCAGAGCAGGGAAAAGAAAACTCATCTAGGGTAAGGAGAAGCATTTCAAGGAAATAAAGGTCAGAAAATTGTTTCTTCGAGAAAGGGAAGGGACATGGAAACATCTGAGCTGAACCCGTTTCTTACCTCATGAAGGCAAGTGTACTGAATGTGATATGGAGCCACCTTCTCCTCGCCTTTGATCTCCACACTGATTTGCAGGCGAATAGCCCCGGACACTGCAGACTTATCTGTTCGCTTCTCTAGAAGGAAAAATCATCAGCAATTACAAGCATTTTTCATGTTCAGAGCAGAGCCATCTCGAGTTAAGAACACTGGAAAAGAAACTGCTGGAAGCTCAGGCTGAGCTTGTGATCAGAGTCACCATGGAGAAAACTTTCTGACTTTTTTCTTTCAAAACATCGAATACTACGTAGTTTTTGTTGCTTTTGGTGTGAAGCCCACAAAAGTCTGGTGATAGCTAGGCTGGTAAACACCTCATACACACCCCAAAAATGCCCAAGAGCATCTCACTGGTTTATGATAGCTCTTCCCCATCAATCATCAGCAAAACAACTGCCATTATATGCTCTCAGTATGGCACATCTAGCTAGAACTACGTACACTTCTAGATGTAAGCTAGCCTTTCTGACAGCAAATGTGCTATAGGGTCTTGGATTCAGTCAGCTGAACTGGAACCATCAAGGACACATGCCTTTTCTGAGAACAGAGCTGACATATGCGGAATTTGTTCCTGACTTCACCATAGTCCTGAGCTCCTGGGAATTGCTGGCGCTCCCTACCAAGAAGGCTTTGGACCTCCTACGATTATTACCATGCCTGTCAATTCAGCACCACCTGGTTTCTTGCCAATACTTTCTACAACACTGTATTTTGGTCACTGGGAAAGGTCTCAACAAATTTGCAGCCCAATGCAGTGCACTTGCAGGTCTCACAGACTGTTAAAATGCTTGTGTCAGCACAAAAAAGGCACAGGACAGGAAACATATCTCCAGCGCAGGTGGAATCCAACCCTGCTCCAAGCATTTACCCATTGTACTTTCCAGTGCCTGACAGGGAAAACCCATCACCCTTCTGACATATTATACTCTTCATTTTAACTGATGCTCCACAGCAGTATCGTATGACCCTTGAAATCATGTGGGGGTTTTTGGTTTTGGGGTTTTTTTTTGGTTTTCTTTCTTTCTTTCTTGCAAACTGCCCAAATGCACACAAGTGATGTCAAACGTTCCCAAACTAACAGGTGATGTGTTTTCAATCCCAAAGCCCTGCTCACCAAGGTTGTACCACACATCCATTTCCCCGCTCAGAGTACGGACTTCAATGATTGTCTGCCCCAGGAAATCATCCGACTCGCGTTTCAGTCTCTGCTTGACGCGAGACTTGATGTCATCATCTTCATCCCACACTCGCACTTTGATCCGGTCAGAGGAATTATGGCACTCACTGCAAACGAGACAAATGCAATGCTAAAAAGAGTACATAATGAAGCCAACATTTATGCTACATGCTTCACATTCCTCTTGACCCACTTGTCCGACGGAAGAGGGAGGCATTAACAAAACGTAAAAAAATTGCCTGTTTTGTAGTTGTCTGATAGGAACTACACAACAACGTTTTGGTGCACTCTAAATGCTCCTATGACATGGTATATATTGCACTTCAGATGCATGATGAAGGAGTGCCCTGCGTTGACTGCCACCACCAGCTTCAGATTTGCTGAGTGGCCACGACTCTGCGGCTTGTACTCACTCTCAGCAGCAGCTCCCTGAAATTGGTGATTCTCTTCACTTTTTGTTGCTTTTGCTGTGAAGCCCACAAAAGTCTGGTGATAGCTAGGCTGGTAAACACCTCATACACACCCCAAAAATGCCCAAGAGCATCTCACTGGTTTATGCTAGCTCTTCCCCATCACTCACCTGCCATTCAGCTGCAGGCATTAAAGTCTACTTGTGTTTATGCACATCCAGTATCTAGAATAGGACGGTCGAGGCCTGTGACAAACAACCTTCATGCTGTTTTCTAACGAAAGATAAATACCTCAGGTGGAGGTGTCTGTCTCACTTCAAGATAGTCACAAAGCAGTAGTGCGT
This sequence comes from Rhinoptilus africanus, assembly GCA_013400135.1. Classification (NCBI taxonomy): domain Eukaryota; kingdom Metazoa; phylum Chordata; class Aves; order Charadriiformes; family Glareolidae; genus Rhinoptilus; species Rhinoptilus africanus. The sequence continues at coordinate 223,793 of VXBO01006350.1, forward strand.
TTACGTACAATACATTACAATCAGATGATACAAACATTGCCTGTGCGTAGGAGGAAAGGGTGGGATATAGCAGTTACAAAGTTGGTATTTAATTACTGGAATTGATTCTGCCTATTATTCACAGCTCAGACTGATACATTGTGCCCCAGGCAGATCATGAACGACATTTGCATTTTAAAAAAGTGGTTTACTGTTTGCTGAATTGGCACCCAGCAGCCTAATACATGCGCAGAATTTGCGGCCTCTCTCTTTTTTTAGGTGTTCAGATACCTTTTGTAGACACTAAGAGGCTCCTGGATGTCAGAAGTGGGTAGAAGAACCTTATTATAAGAGCTCTGCTCATTTACAAGGCATGCAATACAATAAAGCAATTTGAATGCTCATATGAGACCATGACAAGGGTGATTACTCACCATAACCACTACAAATGTCTGCCCTCAAGGAAATAAAACCTATGAAAACAGGCAACTTCTGCTGAAGGCCTGTTTTCCAGCCTTTTTAACATTTACATGCTGCATCTGTTGCTAAGCAACAAGGAGAAGGAAGAAATGGGTCAGAAGAGATCTGCTAAGCCTGGTCAATAAGATGTGGCAGTGACTGGTATTTGCATGCTCTCTACCAATAAATCATTTGGGCTCCTTTTGCCACCTTTGTGATTCAGGACTGTTTAACAGATGTCCATGCAGCTCCTGATGATTTTTCTAGCACAGAGGAATAGCTGGGAATTATACAGAGAAAGTTAGAGGCAATTCCATGCAGCCCTGATTACGGGCAGAGAGCATCGCTGTTCCCTGCCTTCACTGTGCAATCAAAGCTGTATTTAGAGTTCAGAAGAAAGAAGGTTCAGTGTTTCTCTCCTGCCTTTATTCTCTCTTCCTCCTCCTCTTCTTCAAGGTTGTCTTCCTTTAACAAAACCATGCTGCAAGCATTCAGGAGTGGGGAACACTTGGACTGCTGCTCTTTGTAGCTCTCTAATTTATCCGAGTGCTTTGCCATATCTACCAGCAACACAGCATAAGCATGTAAAGTAAATCCTCTGTTCCTGACACGGTGCACTAAGGTACATCCTGGCAGTTCAGTAGAGGCTGAGTGTTCACAAGTGCACGGGCTCCTAAAAACACAGACTGGCACACAGTGCCATTTACACAGCACCAGCAAGTTAGCTCGTGACTTCTTCAGACCTCACCTTCCAGCATATCAGTTCTTTGCTGGTATCTCTTTCATCCTGTTTCTTTCCTACCTGTGGTCAGAAACCTGCTCTTTAGGAAAACATGCACCATTTCAGGCTAAATCTACCTCAGGCAATCACACAAGCTCCTGGAGTGGAAGGCTATCATCCTTCACTTGGCTACAGCAGCATAACACACTGCTACAGGAAACTTTCCAGTAGCATTTACTGAGCTACTGAAGCTTCTGTTTTACCATACCTTTCTCTGTTGTTTTTAAGAGACTGCTCAATTTGTATTCTTTATATTGCTCCCATGCCAGACAGTTAGCATTATCACCTCCTCACAGCAGCTAAAAGCCTTGGGCTGGTGGCTTACCCATAAAACATCACCATCTAAGTCTGTAGGAACCACAGTCCTTGCTGTGGGTGAAGTAAGACAGTTCTGTCAACACCAGTTCACCTTCCAGGGAGCACCCCAAAACAGAACCATGAATAATGGTGAACTTGGGCTTGTTGGCTGATAACAGGCTTTCTGACTAATGAGCTTCCAATTTTCTACAGCATCACGATTTCATAAGATTGTGTCCAACAAGCTCTGCGGCTAGAAACTTTCCTCTTCGTTGATACAGGAACTGGCACATTTCTAAAGATGCCTGCCCCACTTCTTGCTTCATTTTGTGAAGCCTGGTCTCACTGTGTGCACACATAGATCGGTCCAGTCTCCCACAGCTTTCCCAAGAGGATGCAGAGAGAAGAAACACCCTATGACCCCACTGCAAGGAAGAAGTATACCAAATGCTTTCAGGTCCATTTCAGAGTGCCAGAGACTGAAAACCAGGTTCCCTTTGTAGATGGCTCAGAAATTGTTTCTTCCTTTTATATCCATATTGTCCTGATGTTTGCAGTGCTGCCAATTTTATAAAGAACTAACTTTTGCACTTCAAGCTATGAAACAAAGTGAAACTTTCAAGAAACAGCACACCGAATCTTTAAGAAAAATTAAAATCAAATAAATTGTGATTTCTTCTTTTGTCCATGAAGCTTTTCTTCATGGAAGCCAGGGGTTGCAGAAGCAGTCAAAGCAGCTGAGCTTGGTTCTGATGGCTTGCTCTCTATCCCACTCTCTGCCTCCTTCTCTTCTGCCACGTCTTTCTTTGGCCTAAACCCAACTCTGAACCACTGCTTCCCCACACATGTCCCCTGCACTCTCAATACGCTGTCCTCTTACCATGCCCAGTGAGCAACTGGGCTGAGGGGAAGCACGCGAGCACACGAAGCTGTAGTTAATTCTGATCCACACGCACAGTGGTATGCCCACACACATGCTAATTGGTATACTGGTGGCTAAACAGAACAGTCAACTGCTGAATTTACACTACAGTGCTTCCCACAATGGAGTTAGTAAATTGTATCCTTCCAATCTAGCTTCAACTTCCACCAAAAAAAAAATGCAGAAAGTGATTCTTAGTTCTGACATCTCTGCCCATCTGTAAAGGTTGGCCCAAATTGTCTCAGATGATGGTAGAGGGCTTGGGACACCGTATTGCATGTGCCTTGTATCCTCCAAAAGTGGAGAGAAAGAAAAAGCAGCATCTAAAAATGACAAGAACACCACTTTTGAGCCAATGATTCATGGTTAGTGAGAGGTGGGACGCTAACATGACCTTATCATTCCACATGCCCATTTCACATAAACACGTTTTCTTAAATTATGTTGTTTTCTCCTATTTTCTGCCTGAAGAACAGGAGAGCCCAGTGGCTGCAAATGCAGCTGGGACTCTACTGTGCTTGGCAGCTCCCAGAAAGGGAGACAGTCCCTGGCTTGTGGAGCTGACAGGCTAATAAAGACAAAAAGCAACAAGTAGACGTAGCAAGTACAAACAATGGAAGTGAGGGAGCAAAGGCAGCTACAGTATTTTGCAGATTTAAAAGTAGGTCAGCCAAGCCCAGAATTAACCAGTTTTGTTGTGTTTTGATGTTTTAAAAGAATGTTTATGGTTCAAAGAGTCTAGCGAATATCTATATGGACACATTTTGGGAGCAGTTTCCTTTTTGCTCCACGGCAGATAAAGCTCTCAAGAAGGGCCTGTGAAGTTTCACAGTCCAATGTAAGGCATGTTGCATGCAATGGTAGAGAAAAAAAGTGCAGAGCTGCTCGCAGAAACAAGGGGTAAGAATGCACGAGGTGGGAAAATGCACAGGAGAGAACGGATCGGCAAGAGTTTAGGACCTGTGATCATTTTAGGAGGAAAGTTTTGCTTTTGAGGAGCAAAGCTTCAAAAAAGAGCAAAGCTATTTTCTGGAAAACCAGAAAGGAAGGAGTAGTTGTAGCAAACCAGTATAAGAAATCCCAGTAAAGAGTTATAACAACATACAGAGAGGGAGCAGAAAAAAAAAGTTGTCTATGGGAAATGGCCTGGCTGAAAAAGCAGGAAGATTTGGACGTGGTTCAAATGAAGTGTCTTGACATGGCAGGGTGCAGCTGGCGGCTCTGTTGTGGCCAACCTCAACGGGAAGAGAAGGCAGAAAACTTCTCAGGTCAGGCTAATTTTTAAACAATACCAAGTCTCCTCTATTAGGGAGAAAAAAAAGGACAGTAAAGAAGACACCGAGGGCAAAATTAGAGTGGTAAGAGAACGACAGTAAAATGCTTAGCAGCTTAGAAGTTAAGCACGACAGCACAATAATATGCCCTGAGATCCAGCTGTTGCTGTCTAAGAACAAAGAAATGAATTTTCTGTTCTTGCTAGCATGAAGCTTTTTTCTTAGGGGAACCAATACAATCATTTTGCTGTTAGCCAATGCTACGACACCAACTGACAAATTAATGGTGTGGCTCTCCTAACTACAAAGAGCAGATAAAGTGATTCTGAGCGTTACATCCTTAGCTACATTAACTCAGCTTCCCAACAGGCGCTTGCCACAAGGCATCAACTCTGCGTTCAAATTTAAATTTCACATTGGTAACTGAGCAGGGCAACAAGCTGGATTTTATCAGAGTGCGAGTTTCAGCATCTGCAATGCCTGGAGAATAAGGAAACCAAGACAAACTGGATGGCCCCTGCCATGCAGTGAAGGGAGTCTGAGGGTGACGTTTATAAACACAGTGATCTCAAAAGGGGATGTCTAAAAATCAGCTCTGGAACAGTCACATATAACCACAGAGGTAACAGAAAGATGCTGAGCTTGATAACAGGCTCAGAAGCTGAAAGGAAAATTGAGGAACCAAATAGAAGCTTTTGGGTGACAACCCAGAGGTTAGCTATGCAATAGCACCATTCCCAAAGGATTAACAGGAATGTATATCATGTCGGGCTCCGCATGTCCTTGTAAAATATTGATTATCTGCTAGCAGGAGGCACTGCCTTTATTTTAACTCAGTTACTCTTCTGCAGTGAGAGAGAATAAACAGGCCTCTTGCAAACTCTCAGTGATAATGTAATCTGTTCCAGGCAATGATTTCACACCCACCATTCAAAGCTTCAGACACAGCTGTATTCAGACAATACAACTAAAGGGATATTACTGTAAAATGAATGAGTCACTTTGTGACTGGGCCAAGAAAAACAGCAATGTCCTGCTTGAATCCAGTAACTTCTAGTGCTCACAGTCATTAAAGTCTGGGGCGCTTCCTGAATAAAAGGTACAGACTAGCAGCCCTCTAACTGAGCCCAGGGCTCTCACTTTATAATGGAAACTTTGTCCTGTGGTCAAGTTTATTCTCCTAAACACCATCTGCCATTGTAACCCGTTCAAATGGATGCTCAGCCTCAGACTTTAAAAAAAAAAGATTCTAGAAAGCCTGTATTTTTTACTGACAATCTAAAACACGCCTAAGTGGGGAATTAATGTCTTGTTCTAATTGCACTGAATAGTGCAAAAATATCTTCCCTCTAATATTACTGGGCTGTTTCCTAAGGAAATGAGAGTTATACAGACTTGTTATGAAAGCTTCTGCGTTCCAACAAATTTTGTGAAAAAATTACAGCTAGATGGAGAAGAGAAACCCACACCAGCTGCCATCCCTGGAAAGCCTGCAGCCGCCTGGCTCTCTTGTACCATCCAATCCAGACAACTCAGAACCAGCGGGAGGTAGGACACGTGCTGCCTTCTGTCCAGTCAGAGTTACGGGCAAGGGAAGAGGGCTGAGGAGAAATCTACAGGGCAAAGCAAGGGGGCTACCTATTAAGAATCCTCATCATAGCTATAGGTATCCCTACACCTGGGATTACTGTAGAAGGGGAAAAGGATGTAAAGCAATGAAAGCAGGCTTGCTTGCTCACTGAACAACATTTCTGTATTGCAGCAATGGCTGGCATCCCCCATAAGGCTTCTTCCTGCCAAGCACCATGTATATGTGGAGTCTTTGCATCAAGCCTGCAAACTTTGAACTGAGCAGAAAGATCAACCCCTTATATTTTCAGAGGTCTTCAAACTCCAATGAAAGATAAAAAAAATATCTCTGTAACAACACATTTCATAAAGCAAAGGGATAACTTTCAGAAAGAAACAGGACCTGCAACCACTTGCTCAGACAACATGAATATGCTCCAAGAACTGGTCATTAATCTAAGCAGATGCCTACAGTGACACAAGCTAGTAGTGACCTAAATAGCGCTTATAATGGAAACCTAAAGTCTTTTCAACATTGTCTTCTCTAAGGTACGGTTCTAAATCTGGACTTACAAATTGGGTCAAGCCTACCACATTTTTTTCTGAAAATATATAGAAAAGGCATAAAGTCATATTTAAGTTAATATACTTTTCCATCCATCACTGTAAATAAGCACAGAAAGACTATTTGAAATAGGTTACTGCAGCCTTAAAAATGTAAAAACTTGTTTAAGCTGCTTTTAAATACACTTTACTGCATCTGTAGAAGGAATTGTATCACTCAGCTGTACATAGTCTGCCTCAATTCATGCCATGGATTACAATAACAATGCTGTAATTATAATGACTGATGCACACAGATTTCTGGCTCTATATCCAACCTCTGAAAAGACACTAGAATTGTGATAGTTTAAAAAACACTGGGCACCTAATGAATACCAGCTACAACCAAGTCTGTCCAACAAGCCAAACAGAAAAGGAACAGCAATTGCTAACCCCGCGCATTAGTTAATGACGTGACCTCTCTTTACTCACAAATCTTACACCCATTGAAACATCTAAGCATTTAGAACATCAAACTGTTCATATGCCTTCTCCAAGGTAGGTGTGCAATAACTACTAGCACACCACCTTTCTCCCACTGTAAGAAATCAACTTCATTCTAAGAAACAAACACACACAACCCAATTCTTTAAATGAGACTCTCTCCTAATTGTACTGACAATGTCTTCTAAAAAAGCCTGGTATGTGATGGGTATTTTTGGCCTGCATATGTTGGTTCAAATTTCCATTTGATTATAGGGTAGAAAATTTCAGAAATTTTAAGATTTGTAAGCTGAAAAAAAAAAGATCGATAAATGCGAAAAAGGAAGATGGTCACGTAAAATGACCCTCTCCTCATCCAGCATAAGGTGAGCTTTGACTTCTATTAATGAAATGACACATTAATTCCAGTACTGAATGCTCTCCTGCCATCGATCTGGACACCATACTCATTTCCTTCATCTCCCCTTGCTAATCCAAGGCAATTAGACCAACCACCTAGACATAGGTGAGACAGAAAGTAGCATCAACACTAATGCCCAACAGTATATTATCTGCTGAATCACAGACACGGTGATAAAATCTAAACAGTGCACCGTTAAAACTGTGACATTTATCACGTTGTGCTATCTATCTTTAAACACAGTTGTTGAAGCTCCTAAAATTAGAAGGGAGCACACTGCAAATACCATGGTAACTACTTGGCATGGTAAATCAAGGTCCCTAAGGCTCCCACACAGACTTATTGCTATTGTGACTAGAGTTATCCAAATGGTACCTAAGCATACTTACTACTTACCAAGCAGTAATGTTACCTTGGATTAAACTAAAAATAAAGCCAAGGGCTTACTCGCTCAAAATAGCACCAAGATTTTTCTGACGTTAATGAGTAGCTCAAAACTACTTTAAAAATAATTTTGTTTGTACTGTGCATTGTAAAGACAAAGCTGGGCTGATATAAGCCTGATTTTAAAACACAAATTTCAGTTTGCAGAGAGAGGTCCCTCTAAGCAGTTAAGTAAAAAACAGGGAAGAGAAAAAAGGAAATGGGGAGAAAGTACACGGGAAGAGATTATACATTAAAGGAAGCAGAGATGTCTGAGGTTGAAGGAGATCACACAGAATCTTCAGAAAACACTTGCTTGCTGGATTTCATGTCTCCATTTTGTTTTATAACATGTTCAATGATAAATTGAGGGTACTATTTACTTATTCAATAAAAGCATGATAGAATAATACATTTTTCAGCCTCTGAGAGAAGTTGATTTCTAAAGAATTGTGCCTCCAGCCTTTGCTTTCAATTCAGACATGGATACATTGCTCATCCTGAAAGCAGATAATCCCTTGCATTATTATTACATTGATTTTCCAGAACTAAAAAGGGAGGCTGATAGTGTCACAGACAAGTGACAGACAACTAACTACCTTTAACCTTTGTTGGTCAAACACCAGTAGCAGGTCATGCAAAGTCTGCTTACTCTTTTATATAAACTTTACTCTTTCATATAAACTTTACTCTTTCGTATTACAAAGAATTTTGAAAGTATGTCTATTAGCCAGGAGCAAAAGTCGCTGAGTTCAAGATTTTCCTTCTTCTTCAGCTTTCCCTAGAAACATCGATATGAAAGTGTTCACAGAGCAGACAATTTATATATACACAAGACAGACAGATCACAGAATCCTAGGGTTGGAAGGGACCTTAGTAGATCATCTAGTCCAACCCCCCTGCCAGAGCAGGGCCACCTTAGAGCAGATGAAATGGACAGGTGAGCACTATGTATATTGTTAAAGACATCACCCCTCCAGACACACACACAGAGCGCTGAGTGGCAATGAAACCGTCGTACGTTACAGGTGGTGTGGGAATGCACACTGACAGAGAAGACACAGCTGTCAAAGCGCAGATTGTACAAACAGGCAGAATGGGTCTGAGAGTCCTTGTAAAAGCACTTACAAGTAAAACTTCTCTTCCCAAACAGGGTTCAGATTCCCAAATATCGTTTTTGTCCTCTTCTTTGTTTTACCCACTTGAACGGTTACGTATGGATCGCTGGACCCTGTCTTGTCTTTGGCCTGCAGACCCTGAGCACACACCACTGGAAGGAAAAGAGAAGGGTTACCACCACCATGCAATAAGGCAATGTGTCTGCACACCACGTGAAGCAGCAGCTCAGAATGATGAGAGAAACAGGAATATCACTCATGAGAGCTTTTCTGATGAGCCTCAGCTTGTGGTGTACCACACTGTCTGGGATAGGAGTATCTCTACCTGCCATCTCTACACCAAGCAGAAAAAGAAACAGGACAGAGAAGCCGTTCCTCTCCATTCTTTGTACCTTCACACCAATTCTCTCTTACCTTAGGCTCCCAAGCAAGTCCAAGAGAACTCATGCCTCCCTCACTCACCCGTTATCGTTATCTTTGCTGACCATTTTGAGGTGCCATCAAGCACGCTCTGCTTCACTGTCTTCATCTGCTGAGCATGCGTCAATTTGCTCTCACAGAACACATCTCTGATCAAGTCAAAGATCTCTGGCTTGTTCCGCTCCCGGATTTTCATGCGATCCTTCATGGCCATGATGAAATTCTGGGTTCGATCTTCAGCTCCATGCTTTGAGCTCTTCTCCGCTGCTCCTGTGCACCAGAAAGTACACAATGCGCATCAGAAACAGACAAACATAAACTCATGGTTCACTGAATGTGGACAGCAGGATTAAAGCCACAAGTTACCCTCCACATGATGGCTCTTGCTATTGAATTTTATAGTCAGAATTCCCCCCCATTTCAACATACACACACAAAAAAATTTGGACCACTCAGAGCTGGGAGGCGATAATGGAAGGGAGCGCCGGCACTCCTCTATAACATAGGACCAGGTTGCTCTCCTGACAACTTGAGTTCAATACCTCTGCAGCTGAGGAAGACTCAGAAATGAGGTTCTTACTTGTAACAGCATGTATTATCATGCCCCCTCTTCTCATCACCTTGTTTTGAATAAATAAATCCCTGCTTGGGCAAGTGCTAAGAAGAGGACATAGGACTTCCACTACAAGTAGTATCTACAAGATTTTCTCAGTGCTGCACTTCTGCTCCCCAGTGTCATGGTTCAACCCCAGCTGGCAATGAGGATCATGCAACGACTTAGACAGTTCCTCCCTCTTTCCCCCTGGAAGGGCAGGGAGAAGAAGGAGAAAAAGAGGGGAAAGGAAAGGGGAAAAAAAGCCTGATGGGTTGAGAGAAGGGCAGTATAATAGAACACTAACAGAAAAAGGAAAACAACAACAACAAGAATGGTAAAAGAATATACAAGATAAAGTAATACAACACAAGGCACTCTCACCACCCAGTAAACTAGTTGCCCAGCCTGCCCCTAGAAGTGATCATGGAGTACCACCTCCCAGCTAACACCCATTTAGGTACCCAGCATGACAGCTATCGTATATTCCATTGGCTGTTCCATCGTTCTGGCTGTGCTCCTGCTCAGCTTCCATGGGAAGCCCGAAAAAGTCCTTGACTAGTATAAACATCACCTATCAACAACTAAAGCAATATGCATTACAGACATCCCTTTCATACCAAATCTGAAACACAGCAACCACTAGAAGGAAAATTAACTCTATCCCGGCTGAAGCCAGGAGACACAGAAGAGCGGATGGCTGACACAGTCAGCATTTCCTAGTGATGTGTGCCACAGGACTCCACCTTCAGCACAGAGTCACAGCACAATCTATGTCCTGCTCTTCTGCTGGTAACCACCCTGTTTGCACGTGGCATCAAGCTGGAGGCATCCAAAGTGCCTCTCTGGATCCCACTGTATTTTAGCAGTTTGTAAGGAGACAACTGAAATAATCCATTCTTAGAATTGCATAGGCACAGCACCTATAAAAAATACCTTCAAGGCAGCAAATTCAATTGTTAAAAACTTGGGCAGTAGTATACTATCCAGCAGCTGGAATCACAAGAGCTAGGCATAAGGGTCTGTACTACATAGGTATTCAACTGTAACTGGAAAAAGGAAACCTCTGGTCACTTGCATACCTCTTCCAAAATTTAAAAGTTCATATAATTACAAGATAAGAACGCTCCCACAACCAACTACTGCCTATTCAATTTTGACAGTCATGTTTGTTGTCAAAATTCAGCCACTGTCTATTGTGTCAGATGTGAGGCATGTGGTAATGAGCTAACAGGACAGAGAAACCAGGGTGTGAAATGCAAAGCAGGAACCTAAGACTGCACACAGTCTATGTGCAGTCTGCAGTGATTTCAAGTTGTGATCTTATATCAGAGAAAGTTAAACCAGTACAAAAGTCCTCTGAACACATTCAATCATAATATTTGTTTTGTTTAATATGCTTTTGCTTGTTTTTTCCTTTCTGGGATAGTTTAATTAAAGTAAGCTTTGTCCTAGAAAAATAATCTTCATCCAGGTGTTCACCAAATATTAAATTACTCTAAAAATATGCATTAAAGCAGGTGCAAGTGTGTGCAAAGGGAGCCATCAAACACAAAGATAGGTAAAACTGTTTTCTTCTGGAACAAGTGGGCAAATATGGTATCTAGAGCACCTTTAATATGAGGCATTACACTTTTGCATATGAAACGGTTTCAGCAGGTAGTGACCAAATATGAATAAAGTTCTGTGAACACACAGGCATAAAGGACCCCCAGCAGCAGAATATAACAGGAAGCCTTGTTAGCAGGCTCGACAGGGTGCCCAGTGACTAACGCTGCCTGAAGACATACGTTTCCAGAGCCTTCAATCTTACACCTTTCACCGTTACTAAATCCACTTCAATAAAGAAACAAAACTCAATTATAACTTCCACTATCCAAACCAGAAAGAAAAAAACAACAGCTGGGAACAGACTGTGACTGCTGAAGTTTCAGAAGTTCATTAAGGACACTGCATATCAAGGCACACTATTAAAGACCTGGGTATAAAACAAGCTATAACTCTGCATAACCTGATAATTATTTTTTTCATTTTACTTGCTAGAGGCTTGATGTTCAGTATTTCATTTAGTACAATAAAATGTATCCTGCCCCAGAGTTCCCTATTGTTGGCTTAAGATGAAATGAAATCAAAATACTGGAATTAATTATGCAGTCCCCGCTGTCTCTACTCACCGGTGATGAAGAATTAGCACCACCCAAAGTGGTCTCTTGTATCAGGCAGTCACCCAGCTGTAGACCCAACATTTATTAAAGGAATATGAAACCAAAATGATACCAGGGGCTCTACTCTGAAATTCAGATAAGAAGAGAATGGAACTGGGTCTTCTGGGGCTGAAGGTGAACTCTATGCAGTATATGCAGAGCTACAGAAAATTACTGGGAAACTGGGAAAGGCCAAGACAAACAATTTGCCTTTCCTAGCTGGAATTCTGAAACCTGTCATTATCCAATGAAACCCAACCCTGCCCTGACCTTTCTAACCTTAAGGAAGCTAAGAAGCAAATTCATACATTAGGAGTTCATGTTGTGCATAAGGAGCGTGCTCCATTTTAGAACCATTTTCTACAGAAATTACTAGCCAGGCAGCTTGCAAATATAAATGTTTCACTGTTCATCACTGAGATGGGGCAAGAGTTACAGCCGTTCTGGAGTGCTGTGGTCTGCATCATTGCCTTAATGCGAGCATTCCAGGAGCATCAAATAATGCTTTAGAATGCAAACTTGCACAAATGGAAGAATTCTAGTTAAAAACATGTTTAACATCCCCGCAACCTCCAAAGACCTTGCACACTGAGGCCACTTATCCCTCTGCAAGGCTAGCAGCAGTATGGGGTATCCTGGGCTGCGGGATGTGCAAGCCATGTCACATAGACACCAAGAGAGCCCTCTCTTTTGTCAGCTCTAAGGTTTGGCTCTGCTTCCTGACTTTCAGACGAACCCCACACACACACGTCCATCCATGCCACTTCCTCACTCTGCCCAGGTAATTTTCCCAGGTAAGAAGGCTCCACCATTCCTTCCCTGGGAAAGGTCTCTCTCTTGATGCAGAAGTTGCACCTGAACTGCAGTGCAAAAGCCAGAATCAGACAGACACCTTATTTAACAATACGCACTCTGGCTTCACAACACACTCTCTTAATTTTAACACCTGCTTGTTAGTACAAAGCCACCAGAGTTTCTAAAATAACCATCATGGACCTAATTGACTACAATGTATGTGATATAAACCCGAAGCATGTTACTATACTGGATGGCAGAGGGTACGTTTCCTGCTATTGGACTTAGATAGTATTTATTTAGTTGCAGAAAGAAGGTTTTGGCCAGTGGATCAGCGTTTCAAGTAGTCTTATAAAGGGCAATAGGAAGGCAAAGGAACATGCAAGTACTGTGTACAGTGTCATACAAATGATACTGGGCTTTTCTACTTTCTTCCTCTCTAGGACTGAATTATGAGTCAATTCATGACTGGAAACAGAAAGCAAATATGTCTATATTGGGAATTGTATTGATACAGCTATTAGTAAACCACCAGTGCTGTTATCCTATGCTTTAACAGGAAAAAGTCAAGAAAGCAACACTGGCACGATAGAAGACAGCTGTTCAGTAGGCGGATAATGCTTAGAAATTATATATTCCTGAAACTTAAAATAGATATTCAAGTTTCAAATAAAGGTATCCTTCTTCCTTCTGTGCAAATATTTTCCTACATAGGATTCTGGAAGCAAACAAGTGCTCATCACCATGGTGCCAAATCATCATTCAACCCAGAAGCCAAGATGATTATTACAAGAGTGACTTAATTGACTCATTAGCAGTCCACTCACTGAGCCAGTCTCTGGACCGCCACCTCTGAATTCAGCGTGCAACACACGCAAGTTCCTCATCCAAAAAGCAACAAATGTACCGGACTTAAAGTCCTGAGTCAAGCAGAACTGAACAACTCCAGAGGTGAACTGTAACCCCAGGAGCCAAAACAGTACCAAAAGCAGAGCATTCAGTAACGCAGCCCTGATAACCCATGTGAAGTTCTCCAAGGTTTGCTGCTCCAGCACACCATAAAGAAGCACCAATAAAGGCATATGGCTAATCACACTCACAACACAGATTTCATGCTCAACCATAGTTTGAAGCTTGAGATCTCATTTACTTTCAGAATCTCCAAAGGACCAGATTCTAATACCCCAGGCCAATTTCTTTTCTCAGGTTTAACTGTGATTTACCAAGGACTAGATTAGCATCACTACAAAAATAAACAAAACACCAAAGACACATTCAGAAGCAGATTACTAGGGCTTTTCAAATGCTAGCCTAGAACTGTACAGGCCCCTTTCATTAGGATCTTGCTAGCATAATGTCCTGACATTCCACCCTCTTCATAATTCTGCTTACTTGTCTACATCTGTTCCTTGGCATCCTACACATCCATCCTCAGCTTTACTCTTCCTTTGATACCAACATTGCCCAACCCATTGTATTTTCATTAGTACTACACCAGTGCTCAGGGCAAGAGACAAAATCTCTCTTTTTCCAAAAGCTTTGCATGCTACAGGGATTTTAAAGAACATCCCTCCAACCATTTTCAGCCAAGTAAGAAAGGAAACATACCCATGCAGCAGAGATTTCAAGTACTTTGAAGAATAGCAGAAGGCTAAAAAGAGAGCATCTTCCCTTGAGCAAGTTATTTATGAGCTTATGATAAAAAGATGAGCGCCTCATCATCAGAATAATACCTTCTAAGTACTGAAAATAGAGAAACATCCTCTCAGACAAAAAACCTGGTGCCAACAGAGCCATAAACCAGATGGCTACAGTACACATGCCACAACTGATTCCAGTTTACTGCACTTCAGACAGTGCCAATTCATGGAACAGTCCTGATGAACTGGTCTGCAAATGGATTTTGTTTCAAATTGCAACAAAGCACTGCTAAATTTGAGTACTTCATCACTGCAGTCCCAGACATTTGTTGACTCTATCAGATACCCAGTTTCTTAAAAATATAGAGGGTAAGAAAAACACCCTTAGTACAAATAATCAAACTTAATTCTAGCCAACCTGAGGAAAGAGATCCTTTTATTTCTCACAGAAATGCACTGAACAATAGAATATGGATAAATGTCACATTCTGATTCCAAGGAATAAAACCCCCGGTGTCTAGCCAAAATTTCAAGGCATAGACAATGGAAATGTATTTGTGACCAGTCTGAAAATTCATTTTATGCCAATGCAATATTTCTGGAAGACTTACACAGGTTGAAGTGAAGATATATCCTAAGGCATCAAGGTATAATCAATAGAATTGTATTTGTTACCAGCCTAAAAATTCATTTTACTGCAATATAACAATTTGCGGAAGACTTAAATAGACCTAAGTGAAGATATGTCCCGAGAACGTTGCCTTTTTAACTGACAGCAACAATAAAGCTTCTGTTAGGAAGAAACCCCTCCTGAGTTCAGTATACAAGAAAGTTCTGTCTGGAATTTACTGGATCTCTAAACCATTGCTTGTCCTGCAGAAAGCCCATTTCTCATTCCTCAAGCATAGCCTAAGTTCAAACATATATAAAAATTAATTTAATACTTCCGTATTCTTCTGGCCTGGTAACTTTCAGTTTGAAGGATTTTAGCATGAACATCGCAAAGCAAAGAACACAGTTGCATGAAACAGCCTTTTATTAGATTTCTAGTATTGATAACATTTGTTTTCCCAGCCCAGCAGCACATCCACATAGTGGCCTCACCATCTTCTTAATCTCTCAGCACTGTCTTTCCTCTGCCTCCTCTGCCTTTTAATTGCACAATCGCCATCTCCAGTTTCCCTTATATCTCTGCCCCAGATACTGATACCCACCACACTCACACTGGGTACCTCCACAGACCCCTCCCTCACAGTCTCTGTAGTTTCCCTATTCTAATGCTGGGTAGCTTTCAAATAACTCAGTAAGTAAAGTTTTTGTTTGGTTGGTTTCTACCTTTCTACAGGCTTCACAAGTTTTAAGCACAGTGTACTCTCAGTTGTTTCCTCTCTGTTTCTTTAACTCTGCATGCTGAAGTATCTTGTGTTTACATTTTGAAAGGAAATGTGCAAAGCAAACATCTGCAATCCCCTGAATAAAATAACAAGTTCTTATCTAATGCTTTGCCATATATGAAAATTAGAGTTGCTTCCAGTTGTTGCTTATATTCCATAGAAAAGTGCAGACTACTGCCATCATCACATCCCACAGCCCATTGCATAAACTTATTTAATTCCAACCAGAGATTAGAAAACCTGCCCCCACGGCTATTCTTCAGAGGCTGTTCCAGAGACTCCCTGTTCTCCTCACTGTCTTCTATTTCCACCTTTAATTTTCTTCCAGCAAATTTACTCAATTTTTCCTTTTGTAAATAGTAAGCTTAAACAGGCCATCTTCCTCCCTGCCGCTTATCTCCCTCTTCCCCAACATAATTCAGGCATAAACAGGTTCAAACAAGGATTAAATCAATTCACAGAGCCATCACTGGCAGCTATTAAACATAGCATCTATTGCTCAGAAAAGCTTTAAGCCATGGATAGCTGCAAGAGCCAACCAGTCATAGCAGCTCTACACACACATCTTACTCCTCTGCCTTGGGCTCTATGTCACACTAGAAACACTCTATTGTGACAGACCTACTATGGCTATTTTTCTTTTTTGAAACAGCATCATTCCTGTCCTCCTCCTGTCCCAAACTGCCAAGCCTCTCTTTTGAAAGATTAACAAACTCATACCAGCCTCTCTCAAGATGTTCTCCTATTTTCCCCATTAGAGTTGAACTCTCTCCAGTACCCATCCCAGTCTGAAGTCTCCCTTCTTGAATATGGATAGCCACAGCTTCCCTCTGCAGGAATAAAATTCCTCTTAGTCATTCACTATTTCTCCAATTTAGTGTTCTTTCTGTTGTTTTCAACTTCATGACCTCTGCTCTGTACAACAGCTTTGTGCCTCTTTCCTCGCTGCTGCTGGTGAGAACCTAATTTTTCTCTGCTCTCCATAGCATTTTCCCCATACTGAGATATCACAACTCCATTGGAACGTTGTAAGATCTTGGACATCTGAATCAAGCCTGGATGTGCACAACAGCAGCTTTTTATCTCAAATACTGAAAATCATCAGACAGCAGAGGGTTCTGCTGAACTCCAGAAACAAAGAAAATGATCCTGATTCTAACTGACCCTCTACATCAGACTTTGAGAGAGTTATAACTGAGTTATGGTTTAACTACATTCTCCTGAACCAACTGCAACACAGCAGCTCTTTGCTTAGTCACAGAATAGTTGCAACAAAGCCAAGGTGTGAATGACGCAATTCCTCGTATGCTAAAGATCACCTCGCAACCCTCAAAGGCCAATCTAGAAACACTAAGCAACTGAGGAGGAACAGAGATGTTTCACCGATATCAGCTGTGTCTGATAAATCAGCAATTCTAAACAGCCCCAGTCCTAACTATGAATTATTTAAAATTCTGCACACATCAGAAATACAAGCATAAGCAATGTCCATTTGGTGGTCTCAAGATAAGCCGTAAGAAAAGCGACCTATGGTATCACTGGTATTCACTGGTATCCCTTGCTGGATAATCCAGTATGGCTTTACCAAAAAAATAGAGCCTGAGGCAGATACAAGATTTGACTCTGTATATTTCTATAATTGCTGACATGGATTTGCAATAAATCTGTCTGTACTTCACAAACTTTTCTTATTCCTCAGACTTAGCCCATCAAGCTGGAATGGCAAGCAAATCAAGAGTGAACAGAAACAGCCCCACCTTCCTACTCAAGATTTAACACATATGGCAGAAATTTCTATTCCATTTAGACCAACATATTTTGCTCTCAAGCAGGAACATAAATTTGAGACCAAATCAAGAAACTGTTTTAGAAGCAAATAAAAATAACCTGACCAAGTCAGATCCCTAAATTAATACTTTTTCTCTCTCTCTTTTTCTTCTTCCTTTAATCAAATTCCTTTTAAACTACTCCATTGTGTGCCTAAGTTCTCATTTATTCTGCAGTGTCACAGCGCTTTGAAGAGCGCGCTTAGTTTTTGAACAGTAACGAAAAAAACTCAACAAAACAAACAGAAATGCTAGTTGGAAGACGAAATACTGCCCTTACACTCAAACAACACCTTCCTATCTGATCCATCATCTGTGTGGCTCAGCTCAGTCTCTGAAGTGAATCAGCCATGAGATCCTACTGTTAAAAAGAGAAAAGGCCTTGCCAATCTGCACATGGTACAGAGAATCCAAGCAAAGTCCATGGACTCTGTCCCCTGAGCAGGAACCTTGTGCTGCTCTGCAGAGCTTAAAACAGGAAAACAGGCTGATGGTTAAAACAAGCAACCTGAGCAGGGTACCAGGGCAGGATGGACAGAACAAAAGTCGGAAGATCCAGCCTAGTACCTTATTCACCCAGCCTGCTGCCCCTCTTCCATGCAGAATATGTTAGCAAATACACCACCTGAGCTGACAGTGAGAGAGATTAAACGTTACATGGCTTAAAGCCAAATAGGTGTGAAGGAGTCAGGAATTAAACCTTCTTTTAAAGCACATCAAGCACAATGTTGCACAGAAATGCTTCTGCATCAGAGGAGCTGTGTTCACAGGGCGATGGGGTTAAGTTTAGCCCAATGGTACCTTTCCAGAAAATACGCATACATTTTAATAAGTGCGTCTTCACGGATCACAGAGGCATCCCCTGTACATTTAGGTAAGCTCTGACAACAGTTTTGGAACAGCCATGGCTCCACCAGCCACTACTCACTCTGTAAGCAGTCAGCGTTGAGCAAGTCTTGGCACTTCTCATGGCACTTGACTCCACATTCTCCGCAGCGCATTCCCTGCCGCGCAATACCCCACAGCAGCCCCTCACATTCGTAGCAGTAGGTAGGAGTTGTGGCTGTCCACACTTCAAAGTTGTGCGGGGTTGTACAAGAGATGGGGTAAATTAAGGCTTGCAAGGTCTTCTTATAGACATGAGATTTCTGAAAGGCAAGAGCACACATAAACCAACATACAGGAAGGTGAGCAAATGTATTTTTGGTGGTTAAGACATGAGTTTTAAGGGAAAAGGCATCGGCAGTGCAATAAATCTACACATTTGAGGCAGCCAAATTTATCAAACTTTCACAAGCAGCAGCAGAGGACACCCTTCCAAAAATGTTTCTCCAAGCATTTAAAAAAGTGGAAGAGACTAAATAAAAGAATTAAGGTTTGTGGATGAGGGATATCTTGCATAAAGCAAGTTTCACACACTGTCTCCCATGGTAGAAAGCACAGAAGAAAATGGTAAGATTACATTTTTTGGGACCATATTGACACATTAAATGTTAGTTTTTACATGTTTAGTTTCTTTAAACAAATGATACAAGTAGCTTTGCATCTATATTTTTAGACATCTGTGAAGCTGGCTCTGCATTACAGAGAGCCATATTCCCTTAATTTGCTTACTAAAAGTTAACAGGAGCCAAGCAACCCTCCCACTTACCAGCTCTTCATCTTTGAGAGATGTTCTAGTGGCCATTGCTGAGGTAATTCCGGCTTTCCGGGACTGAACCAGTGACTAAGAAGGAAGAAAGTTTGTTATTCACCATCAATATTCAGAAATGCACTGGCACTACATGCCCAGAGATGTGACCAAGGGGACTCTGTCATCTCAGATACCAGACCAGCGGTCTATTATATTCAAATTGGTTTCTCAAATGATAGCTCACATCTCAGAAGAGTCAAATGTATACCTTGAAAGGTCTCCAACTTGTTTCCATCTGCCCACAACCAGCTTCCCTCTGTTAAATTTTTATTTGTTTCTCTGGTAAGAGCTGTCAATGAAACCTGGGTTCACATCTCCATTTCTACATTCTGCTAGCAATGGTGATTCTGCTATTGCTTAAGATCACTACAATGGGACTCACTCTTCCATATCTAACTTCATTCATAGCCAGAAGGAGATTATTTCATCAGTTTTACAACAGACACAACAGATCAAACATGACAGTGAAAGGGTTAAAAATAAACAGATTAAAAAAAGAACAGACTGGGTTGGGAGCACAGGTTTGAATGTGCTGACGCATCACATTCATTGGCCATCACTGAATACAATGAACAGCATTTTCCCCTCAAAACTGCTTCCCTCCCATCATGCCAACACTATGTTCTGCACTATGTTCCAGGTGGAACCGGGCAGTGCCTTTGCAGCACCTCACACTGTCATGGAAAGGATTTCTTCAGCAAGCCACTCCAGTTACATGAAGGCAGAGATGGAAGCTAATGCTAGCAACATCTGCTTTGAAATCACCAAACCCTATTAGGAACCTCTATTTATGCTCTGATTCATCCTGTTTGAAGATAGATTGAAAAAGTTCATTCCATCAGTGATGGGGCAGGACAGACTGCTAGATACACATGCACTGCAATACTGCAGGTTCAAAGTAAAAAGCAAAAGAGTGGAGGGAAAACAAGGTAGAATAATTTTTGTTTCTGGTGAAGACTTGGTGGATAGTCTTTAGCTCCACTTACCATGGCCTATGGAGAGAGAGAATGAAAGCATACAAAGGAAGTAACAGAAGTTAATGCCATTATTGCGAAGATACAAGATACAAGCGGTTAGTAAGACGCATATTAAGCTTCCCATGCATAAGCTGGCAGAGAGAATTGCATGCATCTTTTCACAAGAATTACAGACTACAGAAACTTTGGTCTTTCAGCTGTTACAGCATTTCTCTCAAGCATGAAATTGCTACGTGTACTGAACACAGCCAATAGAAAAAACATTTCTCCTGCAAAAGCCTTATTTCACCATATCACACAAGCATATGAAACTTGTCCTCATTACTTGCTTGGTTCTTGTGCTTCCTCAGTGCAGAACCCTATTGGCAATATTGCAAATTACTTTAAAAATCCAAGCCCATATGCTCGTTTATCTATCCTCTGAAATTCCAACTTTCTGGTAAGTTGCCAAACCTCACATGGACATTATAACTTTCCCCAGAGATGTGATTTTTAGGAAAACATTTAAAAATAACACAGGCCTAAAAATAATCAAATATTCTGTGTGGAATTAAAAGGAAAAAGAACATGAAAAATATCTTCATTCTGCCAAATGAATGAAACTGTCTATGAAACTGTAGCTCGTTCTTACTGAGATTTTTCCAAGCACCACTCCTAACCCATTACTGTAAGAATTAATTCGACTAAACAGGAAACCTTCAACTTCTTGCAAGTGACAATGAGTGTTACCCTGTGTCAAAAAGTCACTTGCACTAATGGCTGTGTCACAGAAGAAGAATCTCTTACCAGATCACTGACAAGTGGAATTGGCTTTTTTTTGCGTAGATCGGGCATGCTATCAATGCCATAGAGACCACCTGCAGGCCTGGAAATTCAGGAGAGAAAAAAAAAAAAAAGATTAAAAATTTCACCAGCAGCGAGACAGAAAGGAGATGGCCAAAACACTTCCTTAAAGCATAAGTCTCCTTGCTAATATCATGGACAATGAGAACAGGAAGAATCACCTCACTGTAAATGCAATTTAGTAATAACCAAAGTTGTTAACACACTGAAAAAAGGTCATTTTCCCATTCTCAGTTATGAGGTCTGAGCTAGGTCAGAATAGGCTGGGCACTGCTTGCAGAGCACCCAGTGCCTCAGAGTCACTGCTGCCAGCGTGGTGGGTTAAGGCAGCCTTATCACCACTGCTTCTGTCGGGGGCAGGTTTGGCAAAAATACTTACCCAATGGCAGAGCCAGAGCTCTGTGGCAATAACTCACATGTGGTTTAATCTGGAGTAACTGAGCCACATGCCTCTGCTTTCAGAAGTACCTTTTGTTCTTTAGGAAGAGCTCAGTTTAGAGTTTACTATTTTAATTGAGCATCATGGCAGGAATGACAGAATGGTACGGTTGGAAGGGCCCTCTGGAGATCATCCCATCCAACCACCCTGCCAAAACAGGGTCACTCAGAGCAGGTTGCACATCCTGCAACCATCCAGGCGGGTTTTGAATGTCTACAGAGACGGAGACTCCACCACCTCCCTGGGGCAGCCTGTTCCAGTGCTTCGGCACCTTCAAAGAAAAGAAGTTCTTCCTCATGTTCAGATGGAATTTCCTGTGTTCTGGTTCATGCCCATTGCCTCTTGTCCTCTTGCTGGGTACCACTGAAAAGAGTCTATCCCCAGAAGGAAACACTTTGGGAATTTGAAAACATCCTGCCTCTGGTCTTTCTCCATCCTCCTTCTTTCCATTTAATTAATTTAGGGTTGGGGAGGTGGGAGAGGGATGCTTTACAAGCTTTACAAGCAGAAACAGCCAGAAGATTTTACTTAAGAAAGTGTAAAGTTAATGCTAAAAACGATTAAGTGTTTATCTTCTTCATACAAAACAACCCAGGCATTCCTGCCTGGTGTCGGTTAGGAAGGAGCATGTCAAAGTGGATCAGCCCAGAGGAAGGATGCTGCTACCCATCATCTGATTCTAGGCAACAACATACTTAATCCTGGCCCTCGAGGTCCACATAATTATTAGGAAAACCTCATATCTGAGGAGAAAGAAGATTATTATTATTTCTGTAAAAGGAACCATCTATGGTGCTCAGTGTTTCAAGCCATGCAGACCTCTACGCACAAGAGCTGCCATTTGCTAGTGGAAGTGGCAAGGGAAAGCCTTGCAGAAATAAACACTATAACCTGCTTCCTTCCCGACAAGACAAGCCTGAATAATTGTATCTGGATCCTGCCATGCACTGATAACACCGCACAGATTTAAGCCTGTACTTGAGGAAGGTCTGCTAATTCAGGTCCCAAGTAAATCATCTGCATTGCTTTTTGCTAAGGTTGGGAACTGAGGACATATTTCTCTGCTGATGTGCCTATCACATTCGTCCTGAACTGAAGAACAGACCTGTGATGTGACTCCCTCTCTGCAATGAATACCCAGCTGCCAGACAAAACCCACAGTCCCTCTCAGTGTCTCACTCAACCCCCCCATCTCCACACTGTTCTCATGCCTTGCTAACACTAAGAATATGGTTCCTAAAGCCCTTTTCTTGGCTACAGAGACTATACAAAAATGTTCTGACTCTGTATCCTATTCATTTTCACCCTGTACGATGCTGGCTTACATCTTTTTGCAGCTGCACGATAAATGGGCTGGCACTTTTAACCTGTGTATTTTGCTGATTTGGTACACTACACCCAGCTGAAATGCATTAGGACACCATGATTTCAGGAAAGAGGAGTAGAGGTGAAACCGTTCCTGCTGCAATAAACCACACACATGGAGCTACCCTTTAAGACAATCTAGGAAACCAAATTGGCACTACAAATTTGCACATGCCATGAAAATTTGGAGGCTGGGAAGTGATAAAAGGCAACGCGCGCCCCTCTGTAAGCGGGGACTACTCAAACCCCCTTTGAATACAAAAAAGAAAATAAAAATTCAAGGTGACCCAACCTGTGTTACAGCAGACCATGTTCGAGGATGGACAAGGATGTCAGGGCTGTGCCAAAGAGCGTAAGAGCCTATTATATAGAGAAACATGCCATAGCACTGTAATGGTAAAGTTGACTTTTGTGACAGGGCGTAGGAGGGTGACACGTGCGAGCCACGGCGGAGCTGACAGCTGCTGCTGGCTGAAGAAGCCTGTTGTGAAGGCGAGCGGTCCCGAGTGACTGCCCGGGCTCTGCCTGTGGCGCGAGTCCCACGCGCCCCGCAGCCCTGAGCACACACCACCCGCCGCCAGCTGCCACGGCCAGACCTCGCTGCGGGGAACGAAGACAAACTTGGGCATGAGAAGGGGGAGATTTGCAGCAGTTGAATTAAAACTACTGGAAACTTTGGGCAAGAATGAGAACAGTTTTCTGACGCTGGAAGTCCTCACAGCGAGGCCACACCGCGTTTTTACTGGAGGTTACCCTCATTTCCAATAGAGAATTCCAGAAAAACTTTTTGCCCAAGTTACACTGCAATAATCCTTTCTGCCTCATTATAGAAAAATCTGGCCCATATAAAGAAGTAAGAAATATCTGCACATTTCTATTATCATTTACATTGTCAGAACTCAGTCTGCTCTTGCTGGGATCAAACATGGAGTTTCGTCTGCTGTCCTGATGTTACAAAACCTTTCCAATACTAGCAATACTGTTTGGGGCTAAAATAGGTGTCACACCCAGATGATGCCAAGTATTCTAGCATTACTGAAATCATAATACAGCTTATTGGTAAGTTTTGTGTCAAAGATTTGTGTCAAATCACTTGAATTATGAAAGCATATGAGAAATAGAAAGGGAGGGTCTGTAAGATGAAAAGATCCAACAAAATGGTCACAAGCAAAAATCCACAGTCACTGCTCCTGCCAGAAGTTAATGGCACAGCTGGGAATTTATACCTCTTTTCTACACAATTTCCAATGATTTTTTTTTTCTAATTCAATTGAAAGGGAACTGTGATAATCTGGTATTTCCCAGGAAAGAAAAACATTAAAATTGCACGTTTTATAAATTCAAGATGAGCCTAAACAAGTTATTGTGCTTTAGAAACGTGTTTAGTTACAACATGGTTTGTTAAAAATATTTATGATAGGCTGAGGATTATCATAAAACCAGTCGTAAGCCAGAGAGAGAACAAGACTATTTGAAAGGTGCTTGTATTCATCACAGAAGAGAGGTATCCTAGTATCTACATAACTATACACTCAGATGACCTGCTTTTAGCTTGTTAATATTTAAAAAAAAAAGATTTTTCATCAACAATTCTTAATTTTCAAAATTATTCAGCTTGTTGTGCTTAGAGATACAGTTTAGTGATGGTTTTTGTCAGTTAGG
Organism: Rhinoptilus africanus; assembly: GCA_013400135.1. Lineage (NCBI taxonomy): Eukaryota > Metazoa > Chordata > Aves > Charadriiformes > Glareolidae > Rhinoptilus > Rhinoptilus africanus. The sequence goes on from VXBO01006350.1 coordinate 247,912, forward strand.
TCGATGGTTGGACTAGATGATCTGAAAAGTCCCTTCCAACCTAGGCAATTCTGTGATTCAGCTATCTCAGTCTCTTTATTAAAGCACAAGCTCTACTTCACTTAGTAAAATTACGGTGTTTGCACAGAGAGGAGTACTGTCAGTGCCTCATATATGCACACTCTAGCTTTAAATGTAATAGGGTAAGTCTCCTCTGCAATGCATGTAATATTTATAGCATTATTACGGAGTGCTGTATTGAGGAGTGAATAGCATTTCTGTAGAAGATTACTTGCCCTAATAAATAAAATATATAAGTATGAGATATTACACCCAGGGACTGATCCATAATACCAATCATACTTTTTTTGGGAGCTATCTCTCCAAAGCCAGTGACTACAGAAAGGGAGCTACTTTTTGCATTATGCCAAAAGTGCAAATACCTTGTAGCATGTATTCATCTTTTAATGCAAGTTTTATCAGATAGATGCTTCCATTAAATCTTGAAAATTTAAGCAAGCAGAGATGCTTTGCAATGACAGAAGATAATTACTTCCTTCAAAGGACACGACTTCCCTAATCTTCATATGAAAGAAGAACTCCAAACATAAGTGCTTTAATATACTTTGTGGCTAATAAGCCACAACAAGGCTAATGGTGGAATTAAAGGTTCACCACCCACAACCACCTTTTGTGGAAATCCCTTGCATGTGGGGATACAGTGAATAAGTTAAACTTTTCTCAAAACTGCGTAAGCCGGTCTGTTTTGTTACAGCTCACACAGATAGGGAAAATACTACAGACTAGAGCGAACATTGCCTTGAATTGACAAAACACATTTTTAAGTATTTCAGGACTGTAGGTGTATTGATCTTTCAGGCTTGGAAACCATTTTGTGTGCGCGAACCAACAAACTCAGTACATTGTCTCCTTGTTAAAGCAGGAGAAGGTGCTGTTTATAGTTAGAATAAATCACTGTCTTCTGCTCCTGCTAATTGCCAGTTCTCCAGCAGCCTGCTCACTGAAGTCCTAGGCTCCTTAGGAAATCGCAGGGTTGCTAGGCAGCTCCAGGCATCTGCAGGTGTGGAGGACGCTTTATGGGAGTACCAACATCAGAGAACAATGACTCCAAAAGCAGAAAGCCGTATAATGAAGCCTACAATTTAACTTTGCGTTTTATTAGGGAAGCTTTGTTCAGTAGTACGAGAATTAACTTACGTGTGTAGCAAGCCAATCTCTTGCTGAGATTTCGGGGCAAATCTGCTGCTATCTAATGCTTCTGATGAGTGCACCACCGCTAAACCGTATCGCCCTAATGGCACGCAAGGCACATAACCTAGCAGCTAATAAAATGTGTCATTGTCTCTTTTTCCCCAGAGAGGATTCTAAGGAAGCTACCATGCTGGCACCCATTATGCAGAGTATCATGCTGAAATTACACACAATCAGAATTTGTCTGCTTCGTTTGCTGCGAATAGCACATTGCAGAGAGAACGCATGGCCTCTCACTCTCACCTGTGCAAAAGAGGCACGATGATGACTGCTTTAAAAATTACAAACAGCAATGACTTCTAGAGCTACTGCAGTTTTGACTACTGCAATGGCCATGGAAATCATTGCAAAGACTTCCCCAAAGCTAATTCTTTCTTCTCAGAGCAAAAGACACAGCAATCTTCCTGAGCTACTCCTTCCCTTCAGTCATCAGTGACTGATTCAGGAAAAAGGACCTCATCCAGACCGCTCTCTGGTGCTCAGTAAGGTTTACTGAATGCTGCTGCCATAAGCACTTGCTGCCATCATATTACAGATTATACGTTGCAACTATAAACATGTTCTTAACCACAGATCTCTTGAAGAGCTGCACAGCCCACCTCCAGCTCTTTAAGAGACTCTGAAATAGAGCAGCAGCCTGGCCTTAAGTGAGGCATGGTCCTGAAAACAGCCATTAAAAACATCATAAGTGCTGCTTTTACTTAGGGTGAACTGCAGACCTTAAAGTACACTGTAATTATAAACACGGGGAAACATGGTCTCCAAATACCACTTACCCTCCTTTGAGCCAGGGTGGTTTTGATGGATCAGCCTCATCTTGACCCTTAAATGGGGGAAGGGAAAAGAACAGTATGAAATTAGTTTCCGAAAACATCAGAAAAAGTATTCTCGTTATATTGTGAGGACAAGATTACAGACCACACTGCATGCAGGCAAATGCATACAGAAACTTAGTCAAGCACCTCCAATGACCAACATCTCAGGACAAGTCAAACAGACACAGGCAGGCTACGCGATTTCATTGACTATCTAGAACCAGGACCAGAAGAGCCTGTTCAGTGCACCTCCTCTTTCAAAAGGCAGTCCTAAAGAACAACTTTTTGTCTTTTATTTCCAACCCAACAAAAGCATGAGTTATCAGAGAGCTCCTGTTACTACCACAGGTCATCATTTACATAAGCATGGTCATAATGAGGTTGTTATAAATTAAAAGCACCTGTACAAAATGCACAAATGACTGATGAACATGAAACTTTGTACAAACACTTGTCAGTTTTGTTCAGGCTCAAATGCAAAAACTTCAGCCCCCTAAGCAGGGAGGTCCCCTTGCAGCTCCATCCATTCATATGCAAGTATTTAATTTCCAGTGGGTGTCAAACAAGGGCCATCACTTGCAGATGATTGCAGGTGAACTGGGACCTCACAGTATGATGGAAAAAAACACAGACTGCAAATGAGAGGATTCATAGTCATTAATTCAAACCACATTCTTATGTATTAGGAGTGTATTTACAGAGCAATGTTTTGTTTCTTTGAAAAATCTTCAGCGGACTGATTAGAGCTGAGAAGTGCTTAAACACTTGCAATGTACCTGGAGGAAACAAAAGCTTTTGGATAAGGGGAAAATAGTTTACCTACAACTGGGGAACTCTTTGTTCCAGCTTACAGTTCATACATTCTCCTGTACTCCCTTAAAAGAAAAGCTGGTTTCAAACAGGATTAAGCAAGACACACCACTAATAGCTAACCTCAGACAATCGCCTCTGCCCAGAGTGTAAGGAGGCTACAAGTTGCAAACACTGGAAAACCAAGTATTTCCAGACATGGGCCTCACAACCTAAGGGCCATAACAAAGGGAAAGACTATCTGTCAAGAAAGTAGCTCCAGTTTTATGCCAGATAAAAGAAAAGAACACAGTCCCAAAATACTTTTTTTTTTTTTGTCCTGTGCTTTGCGTGAGCTGTGCAACCTCAGGTTGTTCACAGGTGAAAGACAAGGTCTCCTAAGAAGAGCAGACGTAACCAAGGAAGACAAGTGTCTATTTGAGGTCTCAACTTGTACAGCAGCAAATGTCCAAACATTTTATTCGTTAGCCCTACAACTCCAGGGCTAGGCAGATCTGAAGACTACATATATTTTTATTATTTTATTTTTAAACAGGCATGGACAACATGGCGTTATCCATAACTGAATGGACACTCCATCTTTTCTACGTGATCACACAGGCCTGCAGAGCAGGCAGGAGCCCAGACCCACAGTCCAGCACAGATGCACGTTTTCCCCATAGCCGGAGCAGCACACCTGGATCCAGGCTGCTGCAGGAAGGATTGTGCTCTACACATTTCCACTCCAAGCCATGCTTTTCCAGAAACCCTCGGTCTGAAACCTGCATTTCCTCTGGAAGGATCTGAATCAACTGCTGGTCAAGAGAGAGGATTTCGTGAAGAAAATGCAACCAGATCCTTCAGAGCAGACAAGGCAAAACATCCCTTCCTTTGCCTTTGAAAACTTGGAAGACCTGTGGCTAGAAAGCAACCCTAAAATGGAACAATATTTGATACTGGGCTGAGCCTGACACTGGTTGGTTCAGCTGTACTGAATGACAGAGAGTGACAAACAGAAACGTGGCTACATTTACTGTCAAAAGCAATTAGTGTAACAGGGCTTTCCATCTGTTTATCTGAGAACCTCTAAATATAAGTGACCAATATTTGAGACTTTAACAGACCACAGATAGCATGGGCAATACTGCAGGCTGGAGACCACAACAGCATCAAGAACTTTGTTTGGGGGAAGAAGATCCAGGGAAAGCTGTTATTTAACTGAGCAATAACCATGTCCTACAGGCAACCATGAGTCAACAGAGAACATCCAGGAGTGTGGATGCAGGGAAGGATGCTGTGTGCAAGCATGACCAAGAAACAAACCTCCACCATCTCCTATATTTTGAGACATGCCAAGTAAGATCTGCCGAGAATTCAGATAAAATAAATGCGCAGAAGTACAGTTTAATTACTTTTGCCAACCCTTTTAGACATGCAAATAAAAAGAAAACAAGAAAAGGGAAAGAGCTTCTCTAGAGTCAAGATTAAAAATCATCTTGGTTCAACAGCACAAAGCAAAAAAAAAAGAGCTTTCAGTAAATGACAATATTGATGCAGGGGCAAAACAGGTGATGGCTGTGTGGAAACAGGAGTTATCACCTGCTGAAAGCAAAGTAAAGAGGTAGTTTGCTCCAGGCAGCATTTTCCCCTGAGAAAACCAGCATCTGACATCCATCAAACAAGGGCTGGTGCCTTAAGACTGTGTGAGAGCCAATGCAGCACCCACAGTTAAGGTGTGCCGGGGAAGGAGGGATCGTGTTCTAGACTAGCATAAACTCATTACCGGCTTCAACTGCTTGAAAGGCTTCAGAGCAAACATGAAGGAAATAATTAACATGGAGGCAATCGGAAAACAGGAAAAAAATATAAAACAGGGCATACTGGTTTGGAAAACATTTTTTTTTGTTTGACAAGGCAACTGTTTTTCTTCAGACTATAAATTGAATTTTCAACTGAATTTTCATTTCAACAAAAACCCTTTGATGCAATGCCATGTGACGTTAATAAGGCTGGATAAGCTGAGAGGGAGTAGGGAGCTTTAAGGGGGGTAAACAAGTAACTGAGCCAGCCATGGACAACGCAATAAGGAAGCTAGTGGGAGTAAGTAGGATCTGCTGATAAAATCTGCCGATGACAAACACAGGACAACTACTGATACAGAGCTCAGATGTCCAATGGAAAGAACTGAAAGACAGCAACAACAGAGGATTAAGTATGGTATAAATGGCAAGGTCAGAGCCACAAAGCCTGCTGTGAATTTGACCGCTTACAAGGTGTAGAAAGGCATGTGACTACAGACGAGTTCTAGTCATCACACTGGCCACAGGCCACTATGATACAGCCATGTAAGGAGATAACATCATCCATAGAGTATGTCCAGTGAAATGTCTCCATAGAAATAAAAGCCTAAATACCACTGTACTGTGCTGGTAAGACTCCTTCAAAGTGGCATAAACAATCTCTTAATGGTTCTGTAGTAGCCTTTCAAAAGGAGAAGCAGACACAAAACCTAACCAGTTTTAAAGAAGGAAATTCAGCAGTTTATGTATGAGCTAATGGCACAGTCTTACACAGTGGGAGAGGGCTGGCAGTCACCAAGAAGTCCTCTGCAGTCCCTTGTTGCAATGACATACGCAGTCAAAGGACCAGAGGCTGCATCACCTACAAGCCTTGTCCTGAGGGTTAACAGGGTCCAGACACCTCTGGGAGGGCCAGTTAAAGTAATCCACAGTTTACACCACTCTTCTGGGTAGGAGCTCTTCCTACATTCCTCTTCATTTAAAGGTGGCAAATGGCAATGCTGTTTATATGGATTTGCTGCAGCTGGGGGGTTCTGCACCCTCTGAAGGCATCACTCATGCCCAGGCACAGGAGGGCTCCAGTAGCTTCTCTGGGTCCTGTCACCAGCCATGGATCTGCTCAAGTTCAGTCCATGATGACAGCCTGGCTCGCTTAGAGCCTGGGCAAGCAGAGGAAACAGCAGGCAGATGGGAAGAACACAGGAACAACTTTGAAAGATTTTATCACTGTCCTTCCCAAAACAATCAGGAGGGCAAAGGGAAAGTAGGCACGTTTAACACCTAGACATCTACATGCTGCATATCACAGAAAGTGTTTTGCTGCCTTATGCTTCACTTCTCTGCACAGCTCTGCCACTTGTTCTCTCCTTGAAAGCAGCTGGGCCAGTTTAAACCTGAAATTTTTATTATTTAAAAATAAAAAATTTCCTTTAAGCACATAAAGCAGCACTGAAAAGATGGAGAAGCAAACATGTAAACAAAAGAGCCCATCACATCTCTATTCAGTTTTTTTTTTCTGATGCTGATAGTTTTACACCTAATTTCCAACAAATACCTTCAGCTGCAGAAGTGCTTGTCACCCCTATTAATGCAGTATATGCACTCACAGTAAAGCAGTTGCTGAAAGGTCTTCTCCAAGTAATTAAAGTTTCTTTCAAGCAAGAACCAGTTAGCAAAATAATGCCAGTGAGAGTAGCATGAATTTAATACCATGCACTAAACAAGTCAACAGACATGATCATTTAAAGCACAGTACTCAGTCATAGGGAAGGCGATGTTTAGTCAAGCCTAAAAAGGAAACTAATAGAATTTTGCTTATTTAGGAAAAGCAGCAATTAGGCTTACAAATAATTTGAGAATTTATTTCAACAAGCTGCGATTTCTAAATTTCACATTTTTATCTCATACACAAGAAGATGTTTCAATGGACAGAAAAAAACAATGATGTACTTATGTAGAAGAGAAAGTCCATAAAATGGACAGTGAGACATCAAATTAAAAAAAAATTTTAAAAAAAAATCACCAAGTTTGGCGCAGCACAAGGAAAAAGAAGAACATCCCCAGGTCTGTTAGCCCTCTCCACATAAATGCATCTCTCCACATAAAAGGCTTTCTAACAATGTAACTTTCCATCCTGTTTAAGTACTGTGTCTAGCACATTATCCTTTTAGATAAAAAACAGATGTAAAACATGGAAAGCTGCTTTATTTAAACAGATAAGAAAAAAATCAATAATTACTTTTTATTTGTTTTGAAAATCACCCTCACTTGTTTCCAAATACTATGCTTTATTATTAAACCTCAAAGACCTCAATTTAGCTATAGATTAATCTGAATTAGGATAAAACAAGGCACAACTGTTTCACTGTTTAAATTAAACTTCTGGTCATGCTTAATTAGACCATTTCTTCAGGGGTATTAGCAGAATCAGACTGAACTAAATCATCCCAATTACACCAGTCGGTCTTGTGGTTCAATGTCTTCATTGACTCAAATATGCTACGTTTTACATGGAATCCAAAGCTGCAATAAGCCAAGGGATTGTTTTAAACTCACTGTATTCTGCAACAGCGTCAATTTAAATACTGACTGAAGAGCCCCAGAGGAAGCTCCTTCCACCTGAAGTATCTTCCAGTATCAGTTTCCCAGCTGCCAGAGGAGCGGTTTAAAGGAGGCTGCAGTGGTTTTGCACTGAAGCCAGAAGACAACAGAATTTGACACCAGATAGCTCTGTATTCCTGAAAAAGCATTAATGGACAGGCATTCGCCAGTAAGAATGAAACACAACTGTGGATATATGAGCCAATAAAGCTTAGAAATGCAAATTCATCAAATGCAAAGGATGAGGCCCAAAAGCCATGCAATGCTCAGCTTGCTCCAGGAAGCTGATTTAGCCTGATTCACACAAGTAAGGGAGAGGCAGAAGCGCAGCAAGCACTGAATCCATACAGCACAGATTCAAGAAAATACAAAAGTTGAGAATCCAAGGGCCAGAAACTTCTCTACAGGAGGTACACTTGCAACCACAAGCTAATACGCTACCACAGCCGTTGACAAAAAAATTCTGTGGATCCTCTTAGGAGGAAAAGAGTTACCTGTTGCCCACAGGGTGATAAGCAGAAAGGTAACCAGTCCGTAAGTGGAGAAGTAATAGCTGTTGGTATTAAGGGAAAAGTCTCGCCCTTCCCATGGAGTGCACAGAAAAAGGCGCAGGATCTGCAGCAGACACCCCCCCTTATCCATAGTCTTGTTTAATCTTGGCATTATAGCCCATTGTGGTGCTTTTGACTTTAATTGCTGTAAGCGTATGAACCAGGCAGAGATGGAATGAAGTAACACAACTGAGGAAAAATGAGGAAATACTTGGTTTAAACAAGATTTATAAAGAGGAAGACTGAAAAAGACAAGATAAACAATTTGTACTCCGCTAACATGGTGCCCAAGCACACGACAACCCACTGAGCACCAAAGGGAGGAGATTACTCCAAGCATTCGTGTTTTCCTCTTTGTACAAGGTAATACGCACTGAACAGACTCTTAACTCACACACAGTGTTAACAATTCCTCTGACAACCATAACATGCTAAACTGAATCCCAGCGCCTCAGTGGGAGCAATTGGCATGCACACACAGGAGTTTTGGAAAGAGATGCTGGTTACAAGGGACAACATGTACAACCTGGAGCTCTCCTCTACCTCCTTCTGTGAAGAAAAAAAGAGAAGGAGAGGAACAAAAGTTAATAGACCATATTTCTGCCATGAGCTCTGTAAAAGGGTTTTAGAAGGAGAGGCAAACATTTGCCGCAAGTTGATAAAACATTTGTGCAGCAGAGAGAGTTTTCCCATGTGCTTCCTGGGACAAACACCAGTTAATTAATCTCTACCAATTAATCTTGAGTTAAACTAATCAAATTTCATCCATAACTGCACATGCGTTAGATCATATGCTTTTGAGAGCTGATTTTTAGAGTTCCTGTTTTATTAACGCAAGAATTCTAAGTAAACTTAATACAGAATTGGAGCTGCTATTTACCATACTGGAAAGAGAACCTGTATTTATTATAGAGAGGAACAGATTTGCTCCCCCTTTTCCCCAGACCGCATCCACTGCTTGCATCTGAAGCATGCCCCCTCCTTCCCTCCTCGCCCCCTGTACATTTTGCCGGTTACGAGGAAACTGGTAGCTCCCACGGAACACATTTTGCTTTTGCAAATACCATAATGCAGAGAGATATTTTCTGTTTTTATAAACCTAGGCAATTCTCCTCTGAGAAGAAAAAAATCCAGAAGCCTCCTACACTAAATCTCATGTTTATGGATAGGCAATTTCAAGGCTAGTAAAGTTAAATGAGAGTCATACTCAAAACTTCCGGTACAGACATGGCATTTTTTTAAGTCTTCCAATCAGATAATTCTGTATCTGCATAGAAGGATCATATTATTCATTTGCATATGAAAGATGGAGGGGAAGGCATATCTTCATGGCAACAAGGGCCACTCAAATTGGTTTAAAAGCTAAAATAGTTTTCAAAGTTACTGTCTATATGGGTGTAATTACACACATGCAATCACTAAGGAAAATAGAGAAGCTATTTTAACTCAATCACTAAGGAGAAGTCAAATTACTTTAGCAAATCAAGTGCTGGATTGTAGCTAAAATAAAAATCCTACTTTCCACCTTAAGACATGCCCACATGGATCTTGAGCAGGGAGGAAAGCCTGCGGACTGCCCTACAAGCCTCCCCTTCCTGAGCTAATGGAGGAGGAGATGCAAGCAGCAGTATGCTGCTATCTTCTTCCTCACAGCCGGTCCTGCAGGCGTGACATGTTTTGACAGTCAGCTCTGCACCAACCTCCCGACCTGGAGAAGCTCAGGAAACCTGGGGTCCACCGCAGACTCAGAAGGGGATGTGCTTTTTTGGGCACAGACACTTCTGACTGTTCCCTTCTAAAGTGGTTTTCTATATCATCCTCCTGCCTGTCCCTTCCTATAAAGCAAAACCTTCTCACCTAGCCAGCCCCAATTCCACTTCAAGTCCCCTGGTTATCTCCTTCTTGCACATTCACCCCAAAAGCTTCAAGCGCAAGCGCAATCTCTCCTGACTCGGTCCCTGGGGTTGTTTCAGTGTGTCCCAAACAGACCTGGACTTCCCTCATTCCTGTCTTTTTATCTCCTCTGTATTTGAAACAGATTCCTTCCCGATGTCTCCTGAGAAGTCTCTGAGCGCAGAAGACCTGGACTGATGTACCCTCTGAGGTCTGCCATGCCTCAGTCACGCCAAGCAGGGAAAGCCCCGCTTGAGCCCCCGGCTGGAAAACACTGAGGACAGATGGAGTCTCTGGCAGCGCAACAGCTCAACTGTAGCAAGCTACCAGTGAAGCATATGCAAACTACACATTTTTCAAAAGCTTATTCACTTCGCTCATTTGGGGTTGATTTTCCACAGAAAAAATGCATGACACAGGCTAGCACTGACAAATTTTAAGGCCTGAGGGCACCAGAGCTTTTCAAATATAGGTCAAACTTATTTTTATACAAACACAAAGCAGTAAATCTTGCATTAGATTCAATTTTGAGGGGAAAAACCCACAAGGATTATTTTGGCTTAAATTCTACAGATAACTTTGATTTCTGAGCCTCTTCAGTTTAAAGCTGTTATGGATAGTTTCAGGCTGTATATAAAATTTGGCAAAGCTCTGGCTAACTGCAGACAAAGATTTAAAATCATCTTATTATGTCTCATTACTTCAGGTGTGCTCACAGCATCCTCAGTGGTGACTAACTTGGTTAAACCCCAATCACAATTCTTTCACCATTCCAATTTTGAGCAGCTGATTTACATCTACAAAAATATCTACCATTTCAGGGCTGGTTTTAAACATATACAAGGTGAAACAGTTTTAATCTTCACTTACGCTCCCCTCCCCCCCCCCAGCCCCTGCGTTTTTCTCAAATTAAAACTTTTTAAAGCTTGCGCAGATTTTCAGGGGATATTTTATTTCTTCTCTTTTGACTTCAAATTAATCACAAGAATTATTTACATGCATCTGCTAAGTTCTAAATTGTTCCGGTGATTTGCATCTGCGTACAACTATAAATAATTCAAACCTTTATGCCAGTGTATCATCTCTGATTCACCAAAACACACAGATTTACCAGCACCTTCAAAGTTACCATCCATTCCTTTGCTGCAGATTGCTGCCAAACACATTTAATAGAATACCTTGAACTGAACTTTCAAGCAGGCACGAGTAATACAGTGGTTCAGGCTCAGAACCAAAAAAGCCAGGAGGCAGAACTGGTTTCTCAGTGGACTTGACACAGGGGCTTAAAAGCCTATTAAGAACAAACTGTATTTTTAAAGTGAGACATAAACTCTCATCTGCAGTTGGGGAAAAAAAAGCAAACCAACAACCTTTCATTGCATTCTGAGTAAGATGCTTTTTCCAAAAGGAAGAAAATGAGAGCTTGGATCAAACTTACTTTGAGTGCAGCGAAGAAGCACGTAAAACTGTTGCTTCACTTTCTTGGAAAATGTATGCCAAAACAACCCTATTTCAAATTAAGTGATTCATTTTGCCCTGCTCTACAGCCTTTGGCAACACTGTCGTCCCCTTCTCTCTCACTGGCTATTAGCAGGTTGTTATTCACCCACTGCTCCCTTGCCTGCTTACTCCATCCTGCATGAGCACTTCCTGCTTTATGTCCCTCCGCCTCCGCTCCGGACAGGCCTGCTCTTCCGTTCCCAGCTTCCCTGCCTTGCTCTGGTGGTTTGGGCTGCTTTCCTTTTGACATCTCCTCCAGGGCAGTTTTTTCAAGTTCTCTCCCTTTTCTTATCCCTTATACAGTGTTTTCCACTACCCTTGACTCCTTTAGACTCCTCCTGTCTCTCAGAGCAGATTTCCTACATCGTAATTTCATCCCATACTTGTTATAACTTCAATTATCACATCTACCATATAGATAGACTTTTATGCAAGCGTCACACAATCATCAATTCTTTGTCACATCACCAGACGGTGTTCAGGAGAACCGACCATCAGGTTCGCTCAGGAAGGCTCAGGAATGTGAATATGCCCTGGAGCCAGATGTAAGGTACCAAAGTCCAGCTGTGATCCTCCTGCTCCTTAAGGGTTCTGGATACTTCTTGCCTTGCGAACGTGCCCGCACGGCTCAAGCTCTGCTGAGATGAGCAGCCTCCTCTCACATTCAGAAATAAGTTATTTCAGTACTCTTGTTGCACTGTGGCAAATGTTAATCCAAACCACTGCCTGTTCCCTCAGGTCCTAAAAATTAGGACATCTGTCCAGGACTTGAGCACTATGCAAACGCTACTAAGAAAAAAAAAAAGGCATTAAGAAAAATCAAAAATAACTTTCTGAATTAAATAAAAAAAACAGCTTCATCTCTACAATCCATACGTTAGTAATCTAAACATTCCCTTGAAACACAAAAATATGTATCTGTGCCAAGCCTGCTAACGAATCCTAGTGTTGCCCTCATTAAAAACTTATTATTGACTCAACTCTATACTAAGGACCTCATACAAAATAAAACCGCTAAGAGCTGATTACAAGCTTTATTATCTGCAGAACTGAGAAGGTCACTGGTACAGAAGTCAAATACAGATTGACAGATTGTTTCTTCACAGCAAAAGCACAGTCACTGGAGAAGACACTTGGAGCGAGACAACTCTTTCAATGGGAAAAACAGCACTCTGATTATTATGACTAGCTTTCATGATTGCAAGGAGAGAAGTGGACAAAATATTTGATATAAGGACTTTCACAATAAGGATGTGAAGATTTCAAGCTGTCGTTCCAATATCCTGACTGCGTAGTGATTTAGACAGAGATGACACTGACAAAGTTTTCTCACTGCTTGGAGTGGGAAGGGGCAGATGGACATATATGTCAAGGTTATGTTTGGTTTTACCAAATCAAGACCTATCACAACATGGCCCATCAAAGCACGTCAGCCGTATCTATCTCCTGGATCCTCAGGAATGGGTTAACCAGCACTGCTCCACCACTCACATCTGTATCAGCTCACAATTGCTGTGGTCAAACCCTTCATTATCTGTGCTGGCAATAAGAGATGTAGCTCCACAGAAATGGAAGAATTCTTATCTCATCAACAAGTTACGGAAACAATACCAAAACAAAGTTCTCAACTATTTTTTTTTAATTTATTTTTTTTAATTTTTAAAAGTCTCCACTAAGATAACATCTAGCAGTGATTGAACACTGAGAACTCCCACCTTGTGATGGAGCCACTTCAAGTCTGGAGCCACTCAACTCCCCAAACTGCCAATCTGGCTACTTATAGCTCAAATGCACACTTTGTTATCACATGTCTTAACTATTATATTTAACAAGAAACCAAGTCACGAATTATGATGAAAACCTCTAACACCTGCTATTTTGAAGATGCACTCCAAAGCTCCCTCTCTCAAAAACAAAAAAGGAAAAAGAGGTGAAACTTACTAACTTGCATTTCAGTGTCTTATGCTCTTACACAATAAATTTTAGGGGGTTTTGGTCAGTACTCTTGTACAGCATACGTACTTGCCTTTGTAACTATTTACTCGTGACTTCTAATAAACTGTTCACTCACAGAGTGAGGTGTTGGCTACTGGCTGCACAAATTTCAGATTTTGACATCTCCTTAAAAACATTTTTTTTTTCAGTTTACCTGAATTTGTCTCCTCAGCAGAAATCCAGTTTCCTTCCTGTGCTAATTCTTTTAAGAGTCTCCTACGCATTTGTCTCTTTTCCCTCAGCACATTTTTGAAATTGTTGATGCATTTGTTCAGGTAGATGGTCTCTGCGCACACCTTGTCGAGGCTCATGGGTCTGCACTCCTTTGCTGGCTCAGGTAGAGAGTTCGTATTTCCTCCAGGCTCCTCAGGAGGAGAGCGCTGCCCAGCAGGGATTTCAGTGTCAGATGATGGCCTCAAACTGGAAACAGGACGCTCGTGTGGAACAGATGAAAGACTGGAAGGAACAAACTGCATCTGAGCAGATGCTTCACTGGTGACGGTTGTGTTTGCCTGGCTCTCAGAGGACTGACTAGGAGGGGTTTCTGCAAAGTTGTCGGAGCTGCCACACATTCCTGAACTGGTCAGCATAAGCGTATTGTCATCATCCATCTGTAAGCCACTATCATTTTCCAAAAGGATCTCAGAATCGCTTGTCTCCAATTTGTGAAACACCACCTGCAGAGCAGACCTGAAGTGATGAATAGCTTTCCCAAGCTTATTAGTGTAAAACTTCATGTCTACAAGATCAATGTTATCCCGGGAATGGTCAAGGAAGTACTGGGAATTTTCCAGGACATCCCTAAAGACCTGATCAGTTGGATCTTGATCATTCAGATCCATTTGGATCATATCTTTCAAGCTGTCACTACTATCAGCCATTTCATCTGTTGTATGATCATAGCTAATGGTTGTGACCCCACTGGAAACATCTTCTCTTTGAATATCAACTTTCTCCACGCTGGTGAGTTTGCATGGGGTATCACAGTCCATCTCAGTTTCTTCAGCAGTTATCCCCTCAACTTTATCTAGAAGGGAAGAACAATTCTCAGTGATATTTTCAGTGTCAAGCCTGTGCTCACTACCATTGTTTGAAGCACACATCTGGCTTGCATGCCCCAAAGAGTCAGGTGAGCAGCAGTAATTTCCATCACCCAATTTGGCCAAATTGGTCACCTGCGGATTTTGTGGAGATTCTTGAAGGGCCTGGTGAATGTCACTGGCATCTGAAGGCCGCTCACTGCAGCTTATTATTTGTGCTTCCTTCCCAGTTTCAGGTACTGAGTTGCTTTTCTTAGTCAAGGTTGACTTCACAGAATCAAGTCTCTCCCCTACGCACTGTGTTTTCCTACTCGTGCTTTTATACTTCACCTGGCATGAGTCCGTTCGAAGGTGCCCAACTGCATCAGTTTTCTGAGCTGCATCAGGATTCACCGAGTTGCGATGACTTTTCTTGAAGCCAGACTGTGAAGAGTCTGGATCTGTTTTGTGGCCCCTCTGGCCACTCTGTCGCTTTTGCTCTTCACTGGTAGCAATTCGGACCCCTGAGCTTTGCAGAAGGATAGACTTCTGTAAAATGAAGTCTCTCTGTTCACAGTTGACAAGTTTCACAACTGCTGGTCTTGGTGTTGATGGCTTGCCTGTACCAATATCTGATCTATAAGCATCTTTAATATACTTACTGCACTGGATACCATTGAAACAGTGATATTCCGACAAGAAGCTGCAGATAAGCTCCAATGTGTTTTCACCCTCTTTTTCTGGGATGCCATAAAAGTATAATACTGGTTCTTCCTTGCGTGGGTCCCTACTTGGCTCTCGAGCATGTGTACCCTGCGTTTTGCCAGTGGAACCACCTTGCAGGCCTTCTATCTCGCTCAAGACCGTATCCACACAGCTGGAGACTTCATCCACAGAGCCTTTTATCAAGGTGAGGTGCTGCCGGAGCTCTGCAATCTCTGTCTGGATGCGACTTATTCCCTGAAGCTCTTTAACAATGTAATCAACCACATCAGCCGAGCGATCTCTTGATTGCCGTCTATGGCTCTTGTATGCAGTGGGTTTTTCCTGGGGAAAGCACCCTTGCCTTTCAGCCACCTCCCTCCAGCTCATGGTAATGCTCAGGGAAGACAGGTCCTGCCCCTCAGACACTCTGCCCCACTTTCTTTCAGAAGAGGTCTGCATCGTACCATCAGAAGAACTTCCCTGCAAATCCTTCTTGTTCTGTTGAACTGAGCACGGTATTTTTACATAGCCATCCCAGTTTAGTTCCACCTCACCAACACACACTTCGCTCACTCCCTTGGAATCACGTCCTCCATCCTGATGAAAGTCCCCTCCAGCAGTGGAAAATTCAGTGCTGGCAGAGTTCCTTTTTATTCCACAAACAAACATGTCCGTTTCAATCTCCACGGGGGAGAGCTGGCAGTGATGAGCATGGCTGGGATTCTCATCTACCTGGCCTTGAAGAAGCCTCTTCATTTTGTCCCGCAGAAACAAATGGAATTTTTGCTTCCGGAATTGCTTCCTGCCCCACAGTTTTACAACAGGTTGTCTGTGCTGAAGCGCAATTTCATTTTCTTGCTTTTTCAATCTACTTCTAGCAAACATCATCAGCAGCTGCACCTGTGTTTCTCATAGTGCTACAAGCTGCACAAGCACACATCAATCACTTCCCAATGCACAACTCACATCCAGTTTTTATTCTGTCACGAAGCAGCTACCAAAAGAGGGGAAAAAATATTACAGTTTGGTTCAGATAGAAACAGCAAAAGTAACTTAAGCATAAGAATAAAGAAAACAGCATCCACATAAAAGCAGACAGAAAGAGGATGTGCTATTTAAAGTGTACAGACATCATCTTGGGTTTGGCCACCTCCCCAGATCAGGTCCTCCTTTGTTAAAGTAAGTGTTCCTTGCTCCTCCTTCTGTCCAAGAAATTAAAAAAAAAAAAAGTAAAAAAGCATTTCTGTGGCCATTCCCTTCTTCTACCTGGTTTGCAAATCACTCTAAGCTGAGCTCCTGGCAATAGTGCACTGCATGATTTAATTATCCGACAGAATTCTGACAATTAGTATGTATTATGTCCCTGCTTATTTCCTTTCAAGTCCACAATCTTCATCTTTTTTTGCTTCAAACCAAAGCAGAAATTGAGTTTAACTTGGCGCAGTCCCAGCTATCCCACAAGAATCGCATGAAGTGATGGAAAGTGGCATGAAGATTGGATGACAGATTTTAAGTGTAAAACCTTTTTGTTATTTTAATATTTTTATCTTAATATTTTGTTACCAAACACTAAAAAAAAACCTACCAAAAAAACTCAAAGCTTACAAGTTCCCAAGCTAACCTGCAGTTAAATATGCCACACTCAGCATATGTACGAACAGGCTGAGCTGACAGCACGAAGATTCTGCACGTCACTTCTGCTCCAACACTCAAGATTTTGCAGTGGATCATTTTCCCAATTTAAATCCCCTCTTTAAAGAGCAAAATAAATTAAAAAATTACTATGTTAACTACCTAAAACTGTCAAGTGTCTTCACTGCTGAACTTACTAAGCAACATATAATCAGCTTTTTCCTCCAGAGAGGAAGGCAGGCGGAGACCCATACAGGGCTACACCGGGAGCCAAGGTGACTGGAGAACACCACCGTCTTTGATGACTCAATTTGGACTTGTTGCTGAAGCACATATTCTTTCTCACGTTCTTGTTTGATTTAAGACCTATAGTGAATGCCTTTCATTTTTATGACTACCTAGTTCTAAAAGAAGTAATAATAAATTTTAAGCTCCACAATGCACAAACATAATCACCACAGGCCACTTTCAGCCTAACTTAAATTTTGCCAAGTGCGTCCAGCTTTGTGCAGGAAGGTTCATTGTCATGCTGAAAGGAACAGAAACAGGGTTTCTAACCTCGTTTTTGGTTTAGCTGTTCTGAGGCTAATGTGTTACAGTTCAATGCAAAAACCAAGATGGATTTTGCTCCTCCATTCATACCTTCTTTGAGGTCTGGTAACCTTGGCTCTCCTAATGTGGTCTTTGCAACCCTGAAGTCTTCTGCAGGGAGGGTTATATGTGTTGTCCCAGCAGCACCCACTAGAGAACGCTGGATCAAGTGCTGAGCACAAATATTTCACGCTCTCATGCTAAGCAGAGGACCAAACACTACAATAGGTCTGTTTGCACTGGATTGAGGCGTTGATCTACGACCCAACAGACTCACTCCGAGCATTTTCACTGCCAAGGGCCAGCTCCGGAGCTCACAGAAGCTTTCACCCAGTGCCTCTTTCAGATATCAAGGAACAATTTCCATTTTCAAAACTTTAACTCGCAGTTTCTACGCCTGCACTGATCCCAAGCGGCTGCAGTGCAGAAATCCTCCCTAGGACATTGCCCCTTTCATGCAACAGTCATCCTCCCTCTCCAGCAGAGAGCCGTTTACACTACTGCCAACATTTTTCTGTTCGTGAGCATTTTCATCTTGGTGAATACTCTTTTTTCGCTTTTGTTGTTTCACTTTGGGGCAGAGAAGGAAAGAATGGGGTTTGGTCTGTAGGAAGCAGCATTTGCAAATACCAATCTCTATAATCAGAGCTAATTAATATTCTGTGACAGAGTCCGCATCTGTGCATAAGGTTTAAGCCCCATTATCCAGCATCTCAGCAGAACTTCCGTACTAAAGGCAATACCTGCCCTTGTGTAGGCTAAACAAATTCCCTGTTGTATTGATTGTAAACTTCTTAAAGAAAAGAAGTTTTAATTTTATAATTATAAATTTTAAATATAATTTTAATTTGCAGACCAATGGTCCATGAAGATCAGGTTTTCTTAAGTCTTTCTCATCTAAGAACTCCCTTGTGGAATGGGGTTCACCTAAGAAATACTTGCCCCGTCTCTCTTTTTTCACCACTTAACATAGTCTACCTTTCACTTGAGTGGCTAAATGGTGTTTAACACTAGAAAAACACTTTTGTATCAATATTAAGAAGTGAACTCTCAGAGAGCAAGCACTTGCCAAGAGGAGCTCTAGAGTTGTGGCTCCCTACATGTGTTGCTTGAGAGTAGCACGCAGAGATGCTCATTTCAAATATTTTCCAACATATTGAACCCCAAGCACTGGGAGAAAAGCCTACACATGCTTGTGCAAGGATTCACTCAGAAAGCTCAGTGTTCGTCACGCTTTCTTCTGCACGCAGCTTTCAAGGCACCAGAGGGGCTTAATGATCATTTTAGTTTTAAAAAATAAATCAATTCAAGCTGGAGCTTACTCTCATTTCTTTTGTCCTCTGCAACATTCAACAGTGGCGGTTTCTTACAGAGAATGCTTTTTTCCAGCTGAACACTTACTTGCAGGACTGCAGACGCTCCAAAGCGGGCAGCTCAGTGCAAACGCTACAATGCTGTCACTTTTATTTATATATGTAGTGTTTATGGTATATATATATGTATGTAAATGTACATACAGATATACAGAAATACTTATTTCAATAGAGATTTTCAATAAAAGTCTTTGATTTCAAATACCAGCAGTACCTTTCCAGCTTTCCCCAAGAGGGACAGAAACTGTATCCTCCCAGGCTGGGAAGAAGGCCGGAGCAGAAGACGAGGATGGCAGCTCTGTCTCAGAGGGAAGCTTCTCTACCTCTCCTTACAGCGGGTGGAAAGGAACGGAAATGTCCATTTCCATCAAAGAGCAAAATAGGGCCCACTTACAGGAATGCCAAGAAGCAGGTATGAGCATCATCCTCTTTGCACCTCTGACACAGTCTCCCTCCCTCCATTCCCCACCTTTTGCCAGCCCAGACCCACGCTCAGACCTGGAGCTCTGGGTATTCGTCCCCTTCATCCTGTGCGCCTCTGCGCCTCCTGCCAGCGTCCCCCACTCCTCCTCTCCACCCAGGATCGTGTGTGCTCCTGTTCCCTTCCACTCTTACAGCCTAGGAACAGTGCAGTCACTTGCCCCCTGTAAAGACCTCTTATTCCTCTAACATTGCCTGTGTTAGAGNAATCTGGATGCAAATCCTTGCTGAAGTCTTTTTCTCTTCCAGAATCACTCCAGGAGTCACATTAACACATAACAAGAAATCAAGTCTTTAAAGAAAGAGTGTTTGCATACTGGTATCCTGCCAGATCCTGCAAGCCCTCACTGACTACGCAAGCTTTGTTCTGACTGCCTTTTTAGCAGGCGTTTCTCTCCAGGAGAACCCCACACTCAGTTCAGATGGAGCTGTCTCTGGGTGTGCAGACTGAAGAGAAGCATCCACAAGTACCACCATTTCTACATCCCCCTCAACTTCCCAAAAGGAAGCCAGGCTCAAGCTAAGCAGGAGGAAGACATCACTGGTTTTACTTGGGGATATTCAGGTTGTTTTGCTATTCCCTTGAGGACAAAACTGACACATTAAGATTTTAAACAGGGGAAACAGGTGAGCTACCACAAACACTGCACAGCTTGTCACCGGGCACTCTTCTGAAATACCTCTGTAATACCTGACTAACAGTTACTTTTCCACCTGACACATGGGTCCGCAATGATAATAAGAGCAAAAGCATTGCATGCCAGCATCAATGAGTGAGAAAAAAGAACAGGAGAAATCCCATGAAGGAATAAAACACAATAATGAGTTCTCTGCTCATCAGCTGGAGATCAGTCATACTTTACACTTAGAGCACTCTAGGGAAGGTCAGGCTTTCACCAGATTGAGGAGGGCTGGCTGCAGCCCCCTGTGAGCAGTATCTTCACTTCTTCGAGCCACTGGACAAAGGTGGTTCAAAACAAAGGCAGCTTTTTGGAGCCTTCATCACTGCCCCACGCAGCAGTGAGCTGCCGACAGCCAAGTGGAGAGAGGTGGGGAGAGCCCAGCCCCTGTGTCTATTAAACCTCTGATAAATGAGGTGATTTATCTTCTCACTGGCTATCTGGTTTTCAACACGCTAAGGGAAATACCAAGACACCTTAAGCCCACACCATCATGTTAGAAGGTGCCGGTACCCCAGGGCAGATGTGGTGTTCAGAGTTACCAGCAAAGAGGTATACAAACAATTGACTATGATCAAAAAACATTTCACAGCAGCCTCTCTGGCGATCAACTCGTGCACCATGGCACTGAGTAGAGTTTTTTGTATTAGATTATATTCACATTATCTTCCACACAAAGTAGTATTGCATTACCAGTACTAACAATTACAATAGAAAAAGCAATAAAATAGATGGCCTGGCTACTTTATAAAGAACCATTTAAACATTAAGACTACCAATAACTAAAATGCAGGGCATTCTGAGAAAAAAATATTTTGGCATTAAAAAGAGAAAGAAATCATGGCTAAGGCTGCCATAGCAACATCGCCCCAGCACTGCATGCTGAAACATCATCTCTTCCTGGGAATATTACAGCATTTTTAAACACATTAATTGCTGAAAGGATCCTAACAACAAGGCTTGACAGAAATACGAAGGGTTACCGCCAGACTTGCTGACGTATGACTTCTGGAGGTGAGCATGCAATTTTCTAATTAACATGATTAAATCTAATCTTGGGTTCGATCATACCAAACATGGCATTATTGCCTGTTTCTGAGATTGTGTGTCTTTTCAAACCTTCTCCTGATAATTAACAAAAACTCTAACTTTCAAGTCCTGGCATGAATGACTGGAAGAACTGAGATGAGTGATGATGGGGAAAGAACAGCAGGACTGGAACACAAAATGTACTCTTGAAAAATTTGTTCACCTCAGGACATTTCTGCTTAAAAGTACAATGCAGAAGAGACACGTTGCACTTCAAAGTGCATTAAAGAAGAAATATATCCATGCTATTGAAAAGAAGGCAGCTACAAATGGACAAAAATTATTTTAAAAACAATGTGAGCAAAGAAACTATGATCCAGTCCCTTGGTAAACCTTTTACAGTCCCTTCGAAGCCAAGCCTCAACCTAGGTTCTTGTTCAGGGATTATTGCATTAGCTGCAAAACCACATCCCAGCCACGCTTGTAAAACTTGCTGAAATTTTTAATCACTTCCAATGATGTCTTCCAGGTTTCACCTGTACCTACAGTTTTGTTTCAATAAAGCTAAGCAAAAACTGTGTCAGAACACTTCAATGCAGACATCAGTGAGGGTCAGCCTTCCTACCCGACACATTTTACAAAAAACCAACCACACTTAAAACCTCTCCAAAGCAGTCTGGTAGATGTGACAAAAGGTCATGTTTGGCCTGTCAGCCACCCTCATGGTGCAAAACTGATCCCAGGGAACACTGCATATTGTCTGAATGAATTACAGTTCTGCACCTCACACATTACAGTTATTTCTTACCTTTTACATGAGGCCATTCAAGTGAGGCAAAACACACCTGTGAATAATATTTTGCTGTAACAGCAAGTTATCAGTGTAGCTACAAAGTGAAGCAACTGTAAAAATCAATAAGTATGAGAATAAAACACCCACTAAAGTGTTTCGAGTACATTCACCAGTGTAAAAAATTCCGTTACGAAACAGCATGAAATTAAATTCATGTCATTAAAGAGTATCGCTATGCGGTACAGCAAGGAGATAGCACATCCTGTCTTAACTCCTTAATACCCCCTTCAAACGTAGGGGATGCCACAGAAGTTGCTAAGTGTCTCTCAGCTTTCTGTAAAACGGGATTAATGTCAGTCATCAACCCAGCATCATTTCTGTGAGCACAGATGCAGACGGATTGAGATGTTCAGGCCATTTAAGTCCAGCTGTCTTGTGAGGCCCCAGAGAGCACCTCGGCACCAGGCAGCCCTGCCATTCTTCGAGACGTGCTCATTCCCTCTGCTGCCACATCCTCTTATCACGGCTTTTTCTGCGAGGTAAAAGCAGCAGTGTCTGGCACAGCGATGCACCGGCTGCAGTAACAAATGAGGTCTGTCATTACTTGGCGGCCAAGAGAAGGTGGCACCCAGGGACACAGTCAAAGAAACAGGGGTTGTCCCTGAGTGCAGAGGGAAGCTTAGGCTGGAAGCTGCCGGCCACAGAAATGCAAGGCTCGTGCCTAGCTGACAGCAAGCTAAGTATAGGGCACATATCTAGTTCTGAGACCATCCCGTGCTGAGAAAAAGGCAAAAAGGGTAACTGACTGCTAAAAAAAGCTCAGAAATCACAGCTGCTTCTGTCGTTCTTATGTAAAGTTACTTCGCTCCTTGTCAGTAAATAAAAAACCTGAGCAGCAGCTATCAGCAGTTTAAGAGCAAACCGAGAAGCAATTAAGTTCAGCAGCCCCCTTGTTTCCAGAGCATGAGAATTTTGCACGCAGCTGAATCAATCAGTAAATGGTTTACCCATGATGACCTAAGGCTGTACCTGTTCCTTAAAACAGCTTTTTTCACAAAACAGGGTCCTAAGGACCAAGTATTATATTGAACAGGTAAGCCAGGAGCGAGAACCAACTTTTTGTTTAAAGGAAACAGCACTAGCACCAGCCCAAGCATTGAGCATGCTGACAAGTTAGCTGGCCTTGGGATCAGGGCTCTAGAAACGTCTGCTAGGCTTTGGGGAAAGGTTTCGGATAATTCAGATTATTCAGCTAACTCTAACCGGAGAGCAGACAGCCAGCACTGCCAGCACAACCCCAGCACTTCTGCTTTAAATAAGGTTCACACGCACCATTATGAAAGTAACGAAGGATGCTAAGATCTCTGCCTTGACTAACAGAAACAGAACATGCTGTACCTTTCCTCTACTTGTAATCCAATTTGCAACCCAGTGCTGAAGCAATAGTGTGAACTCTCAGAGTGCTGCATTTCTCACAAGAACCACCAGGAAACACTCATCCCTAAGAATTTTCTCAGAACTCCAGTTACTCACTGAGGGGCCTGGAGCTGGTTTTCCAGGTAACGGTGCCTCAGCTCACAGGGACATTTAGGTAGGGGAGAGACAGGCAGCACTCACCAACCCAGGCTGACGAATTAGGAGATCCAACTTCTGTTGTAAGGGCAGTGTTAGCACAGCTGGGGTACAGCCTAGTGCTACATGATCTCGCTCACTGTTTCTGACCCGTCTTGCGCTCCTTTAGAGCAGACACTCGGCAGCATTCAGACAGGCTGGGTGAAGGTAACGTAGGCAGCTGATGGAATAATTAGGGTTTTCCAGCTCATGCTGCTAAACTGCAGCACTCCAACTAAAATCCTCCTGGGCTAAAACTGCAGCTTTACTTCTATAAGCTTTCTCCTTTTCATCTTGAGGACAGAAGACCTTAGCATTCTGTATTAAGTCTTGATGTTTATCCCCCAAAGGCTCACTTCATTAGCAAAAGAAGGCTGCCCGTATAAAAGGAATGAAAACTGAAAAGATATCAGAAACAGTCACACCATCTGCTCTGATTCACGAGCTTGTACAGCACCCTCATCGCTCCTGCATGCCAGTCATTTCATCTCATCTCGTCAGCTCACAAGCTTCTCAGCACAGGAAATTGGGCCAATGACAAATACTCCGGGTTAAAAGCAAGCCTGTTTTAAGTGACATTTAAGGAAGAATCAACCCCGTAATTTAATTACTCTCAAGCTATTTGCTTTTCAAGTGATCAAATTTAAATTCTCCTCAAATCCCTTTTCACTTTAACTCTTCTTCACGTAGTGATTTTGATGTCAAATTCCACCTGAGATACAAACCCTCCAAACAGAAAAGTATGAGAAGTAAACAGACACAACCTCAATTATACCAACAAAAAGACATCTACAATTAGCATGTAACGGGTGAACACAAAACTAAGAAACAGAGCATACAAATGAACATACTTACAGAAAATAGTTTTTACAAAGCATGTGTTTAAATCCAGTCAGCTTCAAATGTAGCTATTGTATTGCTAAAGTAAATACACACACACACAGAGCCCACTCTAAAAATAAAGAGCAGTTCTCCTTGGTTGCTGCCTACTTGCAGTTTGTACCCAGCCACTTAATTTGTTCCAATCATGCACTTACCTTGCTGCTTCAAAATAAAACAAAAGGTTAAAGTGTAAAGGAAATTTAGATAATTAATAGAAAACTACAGAATACAATAGCTTGTTCTCATAGAAAAGAGAAGTCCTGAAGGATTCCTAATCTTGTTAAAGGTTCACCAGAAAATGAAATTTCACTACGGAGATTATCAACATATTGTTGGTGTCCCATCTCAGGTATTGGGGAAAGCAACGTTAAAGGCACCGAGGGTATCCCTCTTCCACGGCAGCACTAGGATGAGAAATCACGTAAAGTTGAAGGCATGTTTTCAAGGGGAAAAAAAAAGTGCAAACAGCTACTAAAAATCCAAAAAGCAAAAATCAGCAGAAGCCAATAAATACAAAAGCCAAAAATGCAGAAATCCTGTCGGCTTCCAGGAGTATCCCTCAAGAGAAATTCTTCACTTCACCGCCACAGTGCATCTTTTCCCTTTCTCAGGCAGTACCAAGTGCAGTTAAAACTTCATCCTTCTCTTCAGTTGTGACTCAACAGAAAATATTGTACTTCAGAGGCAGAGAGAAAGCTGTGCAGCTATTGCTACTTTACTCCTCCTCGTCAGCTGCTTACTGCCTGGCTCCTCACACACGCAGCCTCCCCGCTTTGCTCGCGCACCAACAGTCCTCGCCTCGAAATGATTCTCCACTTTATTATCCATTCAGAAGGAAATACGAACCGATGGAGCCAATCTGACTAAAGACAAAACGCACTCCTTCGGCATTACGAGAGCAGGCAGTACAGCGCAGAGAGCTGATCTGTGCTGAAAAAGCGCTCTGCCTGACTCCTGGCATCCTATCACACTGTGGAGCAGGGGGGCTGGGGAAAAAAGCAGGGGACTCAACACAATTAACCAGCTCCAAGACGATTTGTTGCTCAACTATATAAAAGTCAGCTATAGATGTTTATTTTTATACCTCCTGTTCACCCCCAGACTAACCCACAAGATCCAGTGATGCCCTTCCTAAAATGAACCATATCCAGTTTCCAAGCAAAACTCATAACAGTTCTGCTACTAGTGTGGGGGATTGAACACCCGTTGATCTCGCTTTTCCCAAAAATAAAAGTCACATTGTTACATAAAAGAATGACTGCAGAAGTGTTGTGCACGGAATCAGATCCACTCACGTTGTACCGACACTTCTCTCCTGGGAGCGAGCAGCAGCAGGCACTCATCCTGCAAGAAGTGCCTGAAATAAATGCACCATTTTTTTGCCCCACAGGATGCCCCAAGGACATCCAACACACTGCTGCTAAGAAAATCTTCCTGGCCTGTTGGTCCACGTTCACATCCTCCTTTTCACAAATGCCTTTATCCTGTCTCCCTTCCTCATGCACCCAACACAAGCACCCACCTCCTTCCCAAAAGCTGTTTCTCTGCCTTTAGCACCCAAGGCACTGTATGGGAGCTGTGCACACTCCCCGGTTTTGCTCAAGGACAGCTCACCGCATCTTTCAAAACAAAGTCTTTTCACAGTGTGGGGTGGGATTTTGAAGAGGCCTATATGACTTAGCTGTGGAAATGCCACTATCCTCCCATCTGCTCAACTACCTCCTACCTCCTTGTGAGCCAGCCTTGCTGTGAATGATACTTCCCCCCCCCACATCGCCCGCCCCTCAATCTCTTACCTACACCAATATCAACTTTTATTCAGCAGTTCCTCCAGAAGCATCACTGTGGTCCCAGCCTTGCCCTTGTTGCATGGCATATTCTCCTGTCACCTCCTCCCCTCTGGTCCCACAGCTCCATCCCAGCATCTCGCCAAAGCATCAGCTTGACAACAGACAGGCTGGTGTTCCCATCAGCTCGTTTATTTAATGGACACAAACAGAAGTTTTGCTTATAGGTAGACTAATGCCATAACTCACAATACTTTGTCTCGGCAGTGCCACTGGTGAACAGTACCCCCTCCTGCTCTTCCCAAGTGCAGTCACAGCCCTGTCCCCTGCAGCCAGGCACAGCAGTCAGGCCACCGACCTCCTTCCAGATTCCCTGTAAGGCTGGCATTCCTCTCTGGTCACTCATATCCTCCATCCCCCAGAAAACCCTCCCTCTTTTTGCTCCTTCCCTTGCTGCAGGGAGATGGACCACAGGCCAGGTTTTCAGAAGTGCTTTAGCTTTAAGTGATTTTTAAGAGTCTAACCCTGAGTCTCTTGTTATATGTTTGCATCCCGCCAGGAGCACAGGGCTCCTACCCAACACGGAGCACCAAGTTCCACAGCAGTAGAAATGACTGCTGCTAAACACACCAATTATAGCACTTGAGCTGGGAGCCAAAGCTCCGTATCAAATTCATCCACATAAGGATGAAGACTGCCCAACCGAGAAAACAAAAATGCAATCCAGGATTTGTGCAGCACTGAGTATCTTCAAAACTCTGCATAAGAATAAGACAAAAAAAATCTTGCCAGGGGTCTCTTTTGCTGCAATATTTTAAAAAATTATTAAGCATCTGTCAGATACTTTCTTACTTGCATTAACTCACTATAGCACCTGAAGCATCCATTAGACAGTCTCCCAGGCTTTTACATGCCTTACTTTTTCCAAAGATCCTACTACAAGACAAGCCCATGTAATCTTGCCATTTCTGCTTCTGTCCTTCACATCTCTTCCTTCCTTGGTCTTTGCCCATCCCTGTACCCGTCAACATCAGACATTAGCACATCCAAGTGAAAAACACACTGAGGCCAAACACAATCACAACAACAAACACAAGAGTTGCAACTCTTGAGACCCAAAGAGCCTGTGCTATCACATAAAATTCCAGTACTCCAGAACAGGAGCAGGGAAAAAAAAAATGAAGGACAAAGCGAACAAATCTTATTAGACAAAGTGACAGGAGACATCGCTAATAGAGGTCATGAGCAATGGAGTGCTGGAAAATGTCACAGCCCTCGCCATGGCTCACAAGGAGCTGGAGAGAAAAATGTGACTACAAAAAGCCAAAAACACAGGTGCTCTCAGAAGCAAGGAAGATCGCACCTTTCAGCCATTTAAAAACCCTTGCTTAATGCACAGGAGATTGAGACAGGCGCTGTTTTGCAGTGATATTTTGTTTACTGAAATAACAATGATAATTCAGAACTGGCAAAAATAGGCACGACTTGCATCCAAAAAAAGCCTGTGAGAAAGAGTGTGCTTTACCTTAAGGCTCAGAGTACTGAGTTATTTGCCTTCTACTAGAGAAATAAACTTCCACTTAAAAATTTAAATACTTCTTACTGCTATTTTTTAATTCACCAACAGATTTTAATTTTAGGTTGAGCCAGCAGGGAATTATTAAAACTGATAAAGCCAGGCTCAGCTATATAGGCCAAATGCTTTGATGTCTGCGAGGTATACATTACCCTTTCTTCTTTTTTAATCCTCATTATCTATTTCATTCCAACTTCCTGTAAAGTACTGAATTACTGATAAAATTGTAAAAGTAAGCAATTCCTTCACAAGCACGAGTGGATTAACCAAAGGAAAATGAACACGCTGCGAGCGCAGGTCCTGCTCCTCCTCCTCTCACACTCACACCCCTTTCTCCCTGTGGGAAGACAAGCAAGAACGCTGCCAGTGTCCTGGCTTTTGGGCAAGTACAAAATTGGGTGGTTAAGTAAATTAGAGGTAAGAATGTTACATAGAGAGATTAAACAAAGACAGAAAAGGGAAAAAAATGACAAGAGAAAAGAGGGAAAAGTCAATGGAGAGAGCTCGTCTAGAACAGTAGGGAAAAATTATGTTCAACTCACACTTACATTTAACTCATCGCACAAACAGCCTCAGACATCTCTGACCCAAGAGCTCTCTAAAACAATTTTTTTAGTTGTTTCACTGGAAGAAAAAAACACAACTGTGTCCGAAATGAAACTGCCTGCTGCATCTCCCCAAAAGACAAGAGTTCTCAGTAAGGTAGCTCAGGTTCAGAGTTGCATTAGACCTTAGGAGTTCAAATGCACAGCATAAAGTTTATCAGTTGATTCAGCAGTGAAAACACTCTATTTATTATCTTCTTCAAAGCCACACGAAGATCAAATCAAGCCAAAGTGTTAATGAAAAAGCAGCAGCCTCCTGCTGTTTGACAGCTGTCCTCAATGAATACCACGCTTTGAGGTGCATCTCAACAGTAAGCAGCGCTGCTGAAACACACACACGCCTGGAAGAGATGAGGCTGTGAATTCCAAGGCATTTAAAACTAAAAACTACCCTGTCAATGCCATTTCTGTCATTACAATAGCTCCAGAACGTACTTATGAAACATAGGCTTAAGATGTTGCTTTCAGATGAAAGAACCAGTTTCTTTAAGCAAGGTGTCACTCAAAGCACCAATTCTTTCTTTGCCCCTTCAGAAAAGGGGAGGTGCAAGGGCAACCTGCAAGCTCAGAAGGGAAAAAAGACATAGGTCCTTCCTGCAGCACCCAGAGCACCTTGGAAATCGGCCATCGCCAGACACTGGCCTTGAAACACTTGAAGAAAAGGAAGGAGGCAATCTTCCCCAAAAGTTCTCCCTCCTGAAAAAGGTTTTTCTCCTCCCATAAAAGAAAAAAGTTAATTATTTGGCTTATAGAAATGCAACAAAAATATCACTGGCACATTATAAAAACGGCTAAAGATAGAGCTATTGGGACTGTTTACCCTCCAAAGACAGGCAATTAAGTCAAAGATAGGCAATATAGTGTTTTGAATAGGTGAGAACAAACCACTGGCTGACTTGTCTTGGTATGAAAGATGTTTACACTCTGTATGTTAAACTTATTTGACTGTAAGGACATCTGCTGAACCCTGAGAGACGAACATTTCTGAAATAATAGAAGGAAAGACTTTCATATAGCCTGGGAACAAAGGATATTCGCAAGGCCAAGAATGCAGCAAGATTCAAGGAGTGGGATTTTTACAAGGTTAAAAAAAAAAGAATTCACATAGCCCTAACGCTTTTGCAGGGCTACAAATCTTTGCACTTCAGAGTTTAGGCTGATTTTCATCAGACAGGTATGGAGAAGAAATGCTACAGCTGCCTGCAGTAAGTTCTCCCATCTCCTCCCCTCTGAGGCTGCTGCTGACATACCAGTCAAACTCCTCCTGGGTCTAGAACAGATCTAGTCTGACATGGGAATTTTTAAGGTTCAAAATCCTTAAAGGGGTGTTGGTCATGAAGTTAGAA
This sequence comes from Rhinoptilus africanus, assembly GCA_013400135.1. NCBI lineage: Eukaryota > Metazoa > Chordata > Aves > Charadriiformes > Glareolidae > Rhinoptilus > Rhinoptilus africanus. Next base: position 277,215 of record VXBO01006350.1, read on the forward strand.
AAGCTCAGATTAAGGTCATCTTCCGTTTAATTTGTTTATAGTCATCACTGTCACTCACAACAGCAGACAAAGCCTGTCCCATTCTTGTTTCCACAGGGTTGGTTGCACTCTTGACTTTTGGGATACAAAACTGAGTAATATCAGCTCTGCAAGCCAGCACTTCACAGAGGAGGCTGATCTATTCCTCAGCCACTAAGTTCCAGCCACTCCAGGGCACAAACAAGCCTCATCTCTTCAGAAGCCAGGGCCGAAGCAGTGCCATCCCCACTCATCACAGCCCACACCAGCCTTCAAAGTTAAGAGTCAGACTTTACAAGCAAAGCTGCAGCAAGTGACAGGCCCTGGGGAAGCATGTTGTCTCCTTGAGCCCCAGCAATTACAGACAGAAAACCTCCCTTAAATGCTCTCCTGAAAACACCTGAATGCCCCCACAGAGCCCTTGTCCCAGGTTTTGGCTGCCCACCTGAAATTCGGAAACCTTTTTTCTAGCTGAATTGTCATTCTCCATTTTTAATCCAAAAAGTACAAGTAGAAGATGGACTCTTAGCAAATCTGTGCTGCCTTCTACAACTCAGATCATCAGACCATTTTACCAACTTGATGCCCCCCATTCCAGAAACAATTATTATACCAGCTGTTAAACTACAGTCAGCTTGAATACCTTAGTCAACAGGCGGTGAGGAAGCGTTTATAGCAGAGAAAACTCTCCCTCTGCTGCTTCTTCCTTCAAATTACATCTCTCCCTCTCAGTGGCATCCAAAACATAAGGACTTGATATTTCATGAAATTGGAAAATTACAATCAATGTCTTAATTGCACATCAAATTAAATAATCAGATGTAAAGGCATCTGAGCGCAGACATGTGCTGGAGGTGGAAAAACCTGAAATTATACTCTCACAGTTAAAGCTTTAATTGCCTTTTTTGATCAAGAGACCCAAGAAGGACAAGTTGCAGGTGCCGTGAAATGCAGACCTCAGGTAGACATAACAGCCTTCCAACATAAACTCTTAAGGCAAGCACAAGTAAGTAAACTATTCAGCATTTCTGTTGTAAATACAGATGAAGAAATAACAGGCTTAACTTGCAGCCATGGAAAGCTAGGTTAGGTGTCTGGAAAAGCTGTTAATCGTTAGTATAAGTGAGCATGGATTGTCTAGGGAACCCACAAAATCTCTACCACAGAAAGTTCTAGCAAAGGGTGTACATGAATTTTTCAGGGATGCTTTCGAGGAAGACAGATGCTCTAATTAATCTCTTTATATACTGCCCGGGTCTCGGTTTTATCGCTCCTTACCTATATCATTCCAGAACCTGTCTCAGATAGGAAACTACATGGTCACACATATACCTGCTGACAGGCACGAAGGGGCATTGCTCCCCACGGATGGTCTGCATGAAACCCAGCTGTCCATAACTTGAGGGCTCAGTCCACTGTAGAGCATGTTTTCCTACCTCAGCTTGACAGTAAAAGAGGGAGATGGTCTCTCACAAAACTATTTGTGCATTCTGAAAAATGTAGGTACAACACAAGGATTTGGCTACAGGAATTCAGCGCCTTGATCCCACAGGGTAGCAGCCAGCAAAAACTTAAAGACGATTCTTTCTCTAGTTGGAGGTAAACCCCTTTCTTGGGAACAAAAGAGGCTGTTCTACTGCTCACTTAACAAGAAACTATTTGTTTCCTTCATGTTATTCAACACATGACCACATGCATTACTTATTGTGTCACAGCCAGGCCATACCATTACACGCAGTTACATCACCATTACATGCAGTGAGTTAAGGAGTGTTCTTTGCACTCATCATCATCTTACTCCAGTAATTCCAGTGTTAATTGCTGTTTTCATAGCATACCTGTGAAGTGAAAAAGTCCCCATTACAATTGAAGAATGAGGGCAGGTCAAGACCTTCTTCTTTGTTTGGACAGTTATCTCAAGACAACAAAACCCTGAATTTTTCAGAATACTTATGTTGGGAGCATATCAAACACTATGAAGTCTGGCTTCCAGCTACTTCACTTACTGCTCTGATAGCTTATTTCCAGAATCTGAAATCAAATAACCAGAAATCAATTCATGGATCACAGGAAGAGGCAATGGAAAAACCCTTTCCAAAAGCCACGATGGCTTGTCCACCATCAGGAAACAGAGTGGCAGACAATTGACAACTAATAACCGTACGGAGCAATGCCCAGCTACCTCTGCCCACAGGCTGCTTCCTCTGCCAGCACTTAACATCCTCATCTGCTACAGATGCACCGACTTTCAAAAAGCAGGGAAATAATGGTTTTTACTACCCTATCTTTGTCTTTATGCCTGCTGACTTAAATAACGTGCTTTTCTCTGTAGGCAGGAATAATTTTGTATATTTATATTCCCTGCAGAAGGCTGCAGTTGATTAATGGACAAAAATACCCCATAAATACTTGTTATGAACCGCATATAAGCCTCTGTCAGTCTCTGAGGACACTGTTAGCGTAGGCACTGAACAAGAAAAAAGGGGCACTGCCACATCATAGCTCTGACAAAGCTGACTCCAGCAATCACACCTATATTAATAAGCCCAGACATAGTTTTCACACTTCCAGTAAAGGCATTTGACAGGATTGAAAAATGGGCCTGAATTAACTGGGTCTAGAAACCCAGTCAGTCTGCTCCCCTGATTGGGAGGGACAGGGAGAAAATTTAATGCAAAAAATTAAAATGACTGTATTTCTACAGTTTCTGCAAGGGGATGAAGATTGCACTACAAACCAGGCTTTGATTAGGTACCTGACCTAAGTGAAGTGACTGAGAGGCCAGTTAGCCCCTTTGGTAAGTCTGTGACGGCAGGAACAAGCACAGTTTGACCAAAACACACACAAATACAACACAGGGATGGTGGGGGGGGATGATTCCAGCAGCTGCCACCTCTGCTCTCTGCTCTCAGGTGACAGAAGCTTCTCCACCTTTTCCAAAACTGGAGACGAGTGGATGTACAGACAGGATGAAAAAGGGATGATTCTAGCAGCTGTACACAGTTGTATATTAACTAGCTATTACTACTGCAAGCTAAAAATAGAATGACTTAATTAGGATGAGTAACATTTAACTATGTCACACAAATATGAAGGAGACTTGTACTTGCTGCAGATGAAGTTCCTTAAGTTAGGCATGACAAAATTCAGGGTGAATACAACAGCCAATCTTATAGATATCGGTGTAGACAAAACTGGATCCTTCAAGTACCCGTTATACATAATATCACAAAAACACATGCATTTCAATCTGCTGCAGTACTGTGATGCATTGAATAAAATCAGGTTTAAATAAATTGCAATAAAATCTACCACTCTCAGTTTGTCAATAATGGTTTCTCAAAAATGTTTGTTATCTTAAAATACAAGGTGAATATTGACTGATTAAGAAAAACAAAAAACAGATGGAAACATGGTTAAAATAAACTTGTCTTTTACATAAAGCAATCTCTATTTGTATTTCATATATTCTTGTATGTAACAACCTAAAGTAATGATGAAAGTGAGACTAAATAGATAAATCAGTTCAAGGCTAAATCAAAATTCCCTTCTAGATGGATAGGTCTATTATCTCCTTTTTAGTACACATCACCAGTTTTGTCTTGATATTCTCTGTTGCTTTTCAAGCTCTCCTAGAAAATAATTTTCCAGTGTTAGCTTGTAAAAACTTTTAATGAGTATAGGTTCAATTGCAATTTACCATTTAAATAAGCAACTGAAATACCATGGGGAATTTTTAAAAAATCTCATTTAAGAATAAACCTGTTTACAAAATACACCATATTTTCTGAAACCGTTTCCACTTGAACATTTGTCAGAAAACAAAATTATATCTATGACAGGTTCATTACCAGGCATGAGTCACTAATAACTACCGTTCTTCAAGAAACCCCTCAGATAGCCTAGCATCCTTAATATCTCCTGTGTAACTGCATGGGAAAGCCACCATCCAAGAGGGGCTGCAGTATGATTTTCACAATTTCACTTCAGTGACAGCATCTATGTAGCAAACACCTCTCCCACGCACCGCTGGTTGTGCTCTGAAGCCCACAGGGTCCTGCAACACGGTGCAGCTCAGCATCCAAGGCAGGCAGGTGGGCAGTGTGAACACAGGGACGCCACGCTACGAAAAATAGTTACGGAGGCTGTGGTTCCACGGGCACTTCTCACAGCCTACTGAGAGGCTTCCTGGATGATGAAGTCCCATTCTTTGCTCCCACAGGCGACTGTCATATAATAGCTTTCATAAACAGACACATTTTTAGATTAATTAGAAACAGAAAGGGCAAAGAAACCCATTTGGAAGCTGTTCGCTAACAATTAGAAAAATCACTTTCTGATTTCTAGCCTGGGTTTGTTCATAACCAGCTTATACCCTTCTGTTCTTGCGCGAACATTAACCTTTAGCTTAAATAGCTGTAAGCTTGCCAATATTTACTCCCCTGCTCTATTAGTACGTGGCAGCAACATCCGCTCTCAGCTTCCAGTCTGCTAAGCTGAGCCATACTTGTTTGGTTTCATCTCACACATCATCAGCACCTCCCCTCCCCGGTCTGCCCCAGCGTCCCCTTTCCCACTTCTGTAACCTATTCTCTGATTTTTGCAATAGCCCCCATTCTCCAAACCATTTGCTGGTTGTCTACATGGCACATTAGAAATATGATGGACGTACAGGCAGATGACACCTATTGCCCACCTGCTCTGTCACAGCACAGCAGAAAGTTTAAAGATCCAATGCATGAGCGGCTTCAACAAGATCCTGCTGTTTTTAAGAAGGTGCTCCCATGGGCCAGAGAGTGGCACAGCGGCTCAGCTGGAATCCCATCAACCTGCAAGCCTGAAGGCACAAGCTACTCCGTACAGCAAGAGACTCGCTGCCTACGGCACACCAGTAAAGCGGCACTCAGACTTACCACAGCCCTTCCAGCATCTGGTACCTGCATGCTTGAGCAACAGATGAAAATCTCAAGATGAACAGATGAAACAAATCTGATTAAAATCTCTGGGATTATACCCCAGCTTTGTGCCTAAATTATCTTTAGTTTTATAGCACACAAAGGATGAAACTGCTAATTCATTCAAGAAATTCTCCCTGCAGAAGAGGTATCTGATACCTTGATGTTCTCAAGCACCTTCCAGCAGATGATGCATGTTACAAACCCAGCGCACAACCTGCCAGTTGCAGGCATTTCCTTACAGATTCACAAGCCAAGGAGAGGAAGAACTGGTCCCACCTTTACCAAGAACAGGTTTCAAGTGAAACCAAAGGGGAACCACCAAAAAGCCCTTTTGGAAAGTGCCAGTGATTAACCACCACAGCAATGGAAATGAACACACGGCTTGATCCAGGCTCACCTGATCAGCCCTCCACAACGTGACAACATTGTTCATACTCTAAATATGAGACAGTAGACAATGTGCTGGTGGCCACTATATGGCTTAAGAATCCTGTTTGGTTGCCAGGAAAGGAGTCTTAGATACAAAGAAAGTTCTCATATCACCTGGCAAGAACTACTTCCTAATGGACAGCATTCATTTCCTGTACCACGAGAGCTTCAAATGACTTGAATTCAATAAATCATTGACATTAAAATGTGCAGAAAATAAAAATGCTACTTTATTTTACATATTACATAGCATCAGCCAGAACTGGAGCCTTGCTGTCTTCAAGCATTACATTAAGCATTATTAACAGGATTTTGACTTCCAAATGCCACTTTTACAATAGGTGGGGAAAAAAGCAATCATCTTATTTAAATCCAGATGCGCAGTACTGGAAGATTCCAGTTATAACCACCCTTACATGACTCCAAAATTAGCTCGGAAGCATACAAGGCAACCCTGCCCTACATCTAAGTAAGTTGTGTAACCATGCAGCCTGGAAAACAAGAAACAAGTGAAAGAAAGATGACACTAGAAGACAAAATAGTCATGTACCAAACCCTTTTTTCTGACCTACTGCCTTCTTCTATAAAGTTACAGTGCTATTCAAAGCATTTGCTAACATCACACGAATAGTTAATGCTTCATTTATGACGCTCTGAGCCTGTACTAGTTAGCTCATCTTTTCCCCAAGTCTTGTGCTTTGTAAGCCAAAGCCCACTGCTATCTCTTTGGTGCAGCATTTCTTGTACAGATTGCTTCAGTAATACACAACACTGGGAAATATCCCCTCCTCCCACGCAGAGCCTTAAAATAAGAGTGTGAAGTCTGGCTCTCCCAACAGCCAATGCTATTTTTAAGGGCTGCGTATGTGGCAGGTAGGAGTCCCCCCCACCCACCTCTCCTATTGCACCCCTATTCCGAGCAGGAGGAACTGACTTACTCCAATGCTAGATGAAGCTTTCTCGCTTTCTACTAATGAGCACCACGTGCGAGTGCCATGTCGAGGTGGTCAGGACACCGCAGTTTTCTGTGCCCCACGCCACATCAGAAACAAGCCTCTCTCAACAGAGCACGCTGCTGTAAGCCTTGCTGCCATTACATCCCCAAAACAAAGTGCAAAGAGGGCAGTTTTGCATAAGATGGCAACAGCACCTTCAATATTATTCTACAGCCTTTCATATATATTATTTAGAGGATTCAGTCCACTCTCCAGACAGACCTGGGTTCCAGTTTTCCTGAAAGCTTCAGGCACTGCTGCAGGAGGTCCTGGGAAAAGACAATCACTTGCTCAACAAAGTATTTGTAAAAGTTTTGATACAAATGCAAATGCAAGTTGGGCAGCATTACACAGGGGAAAATAGCTTCCTGTAGTTCATCCCGGTTCAGAGGCACTCTGCACATGCATAGCTCCTTCAGCCTGCAACAGGCAAGTCACTTCTGGAGATAATAGATACAGAATTTGGTGTGACCAGATTGCTTAAGAGAAACAATACCGGAGACAAAAAGGCAGCAATTCTGTGTATGTCGTCTAATTGGGAACCTAGGAGCTGTACAAGACATAAGGTCATCTATTCACATTGCCAGCCCACTGCTGCCACCCACATCTTGCTCTCTGATCAGCAGTGACACAGCTTCCATGGAGAGGAAGAAGGTGAGTAAGACACCTTTTCCTTCAGAAAACACCAGCTTGTAGAATCAAAACTTCTTTTACAGGACCATAATGAATGTGAACAGGAATATTTCTCAGGTCTAAAATGTCAAAACAGGGGAGGGAGCGCAGGGAAGAGTCATTCCTTGGACAAGTGTTACAGCTTAGCAGTCAATGCACTTTTCTAAAATGTGAGAAACCTAAATTAAAATTCCAATATTGCGCAGCTTAGATGAGGAACTAGAGTCCTGTTTCCTCCTTACTCTAGATATATTCTAGATTAAGATCCTGGCTGTTCCACAGAGGGGTCGGTCATCTGTCATATCCCAACTAATCTCAAAAAGCCAAAACCAGAAAGTCTAACAGCTCACCCACTCCAAAAGAACCCACACTTTGCAAAAGCAGCAGCCCCTTTCCATCCAGCTTCAATCCTGAAGTCAAACACGCACACATGAAGAGTTTCCAGTAAAAAAAAAGGGAAAAAAAGAGAAAAAGAAAAAAGAAAAAAAAAGAAAAGAGAGATATAATGGCAGACTCTTCACATGCCTCCTGACACTGCCATAACGACCATACAAGTCAGAGAACAGATGCATACAGTTCAGCCAACCTCTGTTATTTGAACTTAATGTGCTGTGCCGGTACAAAATAAGAGATGCACCTGATTGTGGAACATCCTGTGTTTGTAAACTACATCCTGGATGTCACACAAACATCTTCCCTTTCTTTCTAAGGAACTCAATGGAATAAACCTCAGAAGAAAAGTAAATTACACTTGGAATCCCATTCAAATGCTTCGGAAGAATTTTGACTTATAGGTGTGTAGAGTTTACAATACAAAACTACAGAAGCAAAGCTATAGTCCTGAATACTACTATAGATCAGGAAGAGAAATAACATATCATGATTCTTTGCCTATCCACTCTGCAAACTCCTGTTACGACTAAGAAAACTTGGGTCTTTTCTAACCAGCAACAGGAAGGTATGGAGGAACTCTGCTGCCACTGAGGGGGACCTGTGTGCCAGGGAATACAGAACATCAACACCAAAAATGTTTTTTAGCAGAGGTGAATAGAAGCCGAGTGTCAGTACACTGATATGTTCAGAGAAACTTGCAGAAAATCCTGTTAGCAATCAAACAGGCTCCCAGCTGCCGTGGTCATTATAAAAAACACTTCTGACCAGTATGTTGCTCCACAAGAGGGCATTTCTGTTGATTTTAGCATAACTAGTCTAAAAAGGGCAAGCGTGTTGACTTTTCCCACTGGAGATAATGTTATCAAAAAGCTACTCTAAAATCATAACAGCCACTAATGAAGGCATAACACAATTTTCTTGTGTGTACATACAAATAATTATCTCTTTGCTGTAACATAAGTGTTAACATTAATTGCAAAGCAGATTAAAAAAAGGTAGTAGGCTTCAGAGAATCTCAGTAAGGATAAGTAAACATGCATTTTATTCCAAACAGATGTGAATATGCAGATATCTTATTTAAGACTCTAAGAGATGAAAGAAGCTTTTCTTTCTCAGAGTACAGCATGTCAGCTGAACCTTCCCTCTCACAGAGGCTACCCGAAGAAACAACAGACACAGGTTGTTTAAGCACCGGGGAATCACCGTGAAGGCTTTGGGGAGTCCTACAAGACTTGCCAGTCTGCAAACTCAGATGCAACACAGGAAAGGAATATTACAGCATGGGGAGACAGTACAACACCTCCACTACTTTTGTGTTTATATGCTTTCTAAATAATTTTTGTTGTGCAATCCATAAGGGACCTGAGCGCCGCATAGGCATTTTATAGGTAAGGTATGCAGAAGGCATTCGGCTGCCATTACGAGCACAGACACCTGAAAACAGATCTCCTCTCTGGAGCAGAAACAGTGATTTCACGAGCACAAGGGTGTTCTACAGATCCCCACCAACGCTGGTCCTTGGGACATTTGATCAGCAATGTTAGTAATTTGGTGGAGGTTAAAGATAAAAGATAAACTTCATAAATACAACACATAAGAAGGAAGACATTTAACTGGAGATGTAATTTTTCTGTATGAAGAGAAGTTTCTAGTAACTCCGTTAGAGTCACAATGCTTCACTCTGCTTCTTTGCCACTGTGTGGGAGGCTTAGAAAATGCAGAGCTTACTCATCTTCACAGGATTGATAAAAAAACACCTAGGCAACAAAGCTTAAGGGAAATAAAATGCCCAAAGTAAACTATTGCATGAACAGCACAGTTCACGAGACGTAGAAAGGGACAGTTACTAATCTTTTGGCGACTGGCTCAAAGCAGACATGTCCTCCGATAGCCATCTGGCCTGGTGTACAGTACATGGTTTTAATGATCAGAGGGCCTGGATTCACATGTGGGCAGTACGGGCAGGCAGGTAACTTACAATCAAACTAGCAACCAAAGCTGGCACCAGTTAGTGCCTTGCTGGTCTCCTCACTAACAGTGGAAGTTCAGAAAGGACTCTTCGGGGCAACCCACAGCTACATAAGAAGGGAATAGTGGTGGTACATCTTTTTTTCCCCAAAATAAATATAGGGCTTCACACTCAACATGCTCCATGGACCACGGCTCTTAAAAGCGAGGCCGTGATGGCTCTGAAGTATTTGTGGTGCTTGATCAGAAGTGCTGACTGTGAAAATATGAGGCAAGAGATAATAAGACTGAGGGTATAATTATAACCTGTAACACTAAACAAGAACAGTCATTTAGTCCTCCTGGTGCAGGTAGAATCATAGAATCACAGGGTTGGAAGGGGCCTCTGGAGATCATCTAGTCCAACCCCCTGCCAGAGCAGGGTCACCTTAGAGCAGGTTACACAGGAACGCGTCCAGGCGGGTTTGGAATGTCTCCAGAGACGGAGACTCCACCACCTCCCTGGGCAGCTTGTTCCAGTGCTCTGCCACCCTCAAGGGAAAGAAGTTCCTCCTCATGTTTAGGTGGAACTTCCTATGCTCAAGTTTGTGCCCGTTACCTCTTGTCCTGTCACTGGGCACCACTGAAAACAGCCTGGCCCCATCCTCCTGACACCCACCCTTCAAGTATTTATAAATGTTGATTAGGTCCCCCCTCAGATGTCTCTTTTACAGGTTAAAGAGACCNATTACCCCTTCAATAAGGTCACTGATGAATATATTGAAGAGGACTGGGCCCAGTACTGACCCCTGGGGAACACTGCTCATCACTGACCTCCAGCTAGACTCCACGCCCCTAATCATGACCCTCTGGGCTCTGTCTTTCAACCAGTTTTCTCTCCACCTCACTGTCCCGGTACTTAACATATTCCAGAAAAACCATGTCATGAACTACATCTGCCACCCCAGAATATGATCTAGTTACATAGCAGTAGACAAAGATTAAAATCAAAATAACTGGTATGAAATAGATCTAGAAGAAGAAGAAAAGAGGAAACACTGCTCCAATGACTTTGCGTTGGAAATGAAAACAAGTAAAGTGATGTATTTAATCTCCTGACATAAGAGGAAAATTATGCATAAGACATTTACCCCCATAAACAAATTCAATACAAGTGGATAAAATCCCAGACCCCACACCCTCTTGTAATACTTAAATATACTTGAGAGGCAATTTGATTATGTGATTGAATTTTTGCTCTTCTCCAGTCCGTCAGTTCTTCTGTGTCCAGCCCTGGAACCCTCAGCACAAGGAGCACATGGACCTGTTGGAGCGGGTCCAGAGGAGGGCCATGAAGATGATCCAAGGGCTGGAGCACCTCTGCTGTGAGGACAGGCTGAGGGAGCTGGGGTTGTTCAGCCTGGAGAAGAGAAGGCTCCGGGGAGACCTTATAGCCCCTTCCAGTACCCAAAGGGGGCTACAGGAGAGATGGGGGGGGACTGTTTGCAAGGGCATGGAGCAATAGGACGAGGGGCAATGGTTTTAAATTAGAGCAGGGCAGGTTTAGATTAGACATTAGGAAGAAGTTCTTTACAATGAGGATGGTGAGACACTGGAACAGGTTTCCCAGAGAGGTGGTGGAGGCCCCGTCCCTGGAGACACTCAAGGCCAGGCTGGATGAGGCTCTGAGCAACCTGATCTAGTTAAAGATGTCCCTGCTCACTGCAGGGGGATTGGACTAGGTGACCTTTAAAGGTACCTTCCAACCCAACACATTCTATGGCTCTATGATTCTAAAATTCAGATTCAAATTTGTTTAACAGTGGCACAGTCATGACCCTAGCTGAAGGCTATGTCAGTTAAGGAGGGCTGCAAGTTGAAGATACAATAGCTATGTGTCTGTTTTTCCTGTGGAAAAGAAGCTCCCATGAGTGACTGCAGCAAACGAGCTATCCAAACGAGCTATCAATTAATCCTTCTTTGTATACAAAGTTCTAAGTGTGAAGGTGACAATTATTGAGTCATTTCTCTCAGGGCTGAAAACCCTAGTTTGATTCTGGCATAATTAAGTTTCCTCTTCACAAACACAGAAAGAGAACAAGGAAAACAGCAGAAGTGAGGAAAAAACTATGCATGCTACCACAAGGCTTTTTTAACGTGGACAATTACGAATTCCTTTGCCATTTTGTAACTGTCAAGTCTTAATTAAAATACTACATTTCTCTGACTCACGGTGCTGTAGGATGCATGTATGTTATTCACATGAATATTAATCTCTTCCCAGGTAGGAGGCAGAATTGCTCAGGGGATTTATTATCACATCACATATGGAAACTTCTTGGGTGTCTTTTTTTTTTTTTTCTTTTCTTTTCTTTCTTTTACATTTCAGACAGATCATTAGCAATTAAGAGTCATAAGAACCATCTTGGTAGTCTATGTGAGAGGAAATCCAGTAGTTCATATCAGTGAGCTGGAGCTCCACGCATATTAATGAAATGATAGTGCACATGGAGGAAAGGGAATGTGGAAAAGAGCTGGAAGCATCACTTTGAACATTAAGGACATAAGCAGCTGCTCTAAGCACTGGAATAAAAGAGGAGGATAGTCCTCTTGAAAGCTTCTACGTAATGATAGAAGATGGGAAGATGTTAACAGGGTGATCAGAGAAATGAGACATGACCTTTTCTAATTACCAACAGAATCACTTGGTTAGACTACCATCACAGGGACTTTTAAAATCCTGATACTTATCTGTATAATTTGTATTCATATTACCAACTTTCAAACAACATCTAGGAATGAGCTGATGATGCATGAGGTGCAGAAAGCAACTAGCATAGATGCTCTTCTAGATTTCAGAAAAAGTACAGAGATAAACAGGGATGCAAACGCATCCAAGAAAACTCTGACAGTCTTCCTGATACCTTGGAAGGAAAGGAATTAGACAAGCTAGAAAAACACTGTGCAATTCAAGAACACAAGCTAATTAAAACTCAGAAAGTAAGTAGCTAGAGCTCAGGAGAAACAGGCTTAAAGGACCTGTTCAGGAATCTGTTAACAGTCAATGAAACAGCATTAACAGACAAAAATCACAAGTTGTCCAGTGAAGAGGAAAGAAAGGACATACAGTGAGAGACCTGTCAAAAAAATAATCACAAGCTCTTCAGAGAGCTTGAACCTTGAACTACAAATATCTTCTTATTGAAGTTTTTAAGGGCAAGCATTATTACACAGGAAAAAAATCAAGAGGCCAAACCACAATTTTAAACACCTAGCAGTAAGCACACAATATGACCAAAAACCCGTGGCTGCTACTCATAGGAAGACAAAGCTATCATCAGGTGGCCTTAAGAAGGCTGGCACATTTGATGCCTTAATTGCTTCAGGTCTTCACTACACAGGGACAACTGCAGTCAGGCAGCTGACAGAATTAATAATTTTTTTTAACAAAAAGGAAAAGTAGTTTTGCAAGTTATAAAAAAAAGGTTGCAGTAAAGAAAAAGAAATTTGAAAGCAAACAGATAAGGTAGTCATTTCTAAGTCAGCTGGTCCTGACAAATCTTCATCCTCAGGTACCCAGGTTGCAATACTGACAATCACAAAGCACTAGGCACTTGAAAAACAGGCAATGCACTTGAAGATTTTAAAAGGGCAAAGCAAGCATTTATGCTTAAAAAATAGGAAAAGGAGGACTTGGATAATTATGAAAGCGCTAACTTGACTTTTTTCCCCCGCTCCTGGGAATTGAAGATTGGAACAAATAATCAAATTATTTGCAAATCTTCCAGAACATAAAAAGGAGAGAAATAACAGCGAGTTTTATCAAGAGTAGAACTGTGTCAAATGCATTTAACTTCCTTCTGTGACAAGGTATATTAGTCTTAGGGGCAGGAGAAGAACAGTAGAAATTTTATATCCTGAGGTCTGGATGAAGCTGCTTAAATTGATGCAAACACACTGGAAAAAATTACACTTGGGATAGCCAACCTCAAAGAATGTATCAAGCAGTGTCCCTCAGGCAGCTCTGATAGCACACAGCCTGGCAGCTTGGGTACTACACAATTTTTTCACATACAACTTGAAGGATTTGTAGGCATAACAGATTGGGAAGAGAGACATAGCCAGCGTGCTCAAGAAGTGCAAAAAAACCCCAGACAATTCTGTAAGAACAAGTGCAAAGCCATATCCAGCTGTAATACAACACAAATAGAGGCTAGCGAACAGCTAACAAAGCCCTTCTTCATAAGGAAACTCAGCCCTGGAAAGGATAAGAGGCTAACTATGCATCAGTGTTAGTCTGTGATAAAAAGGCACTATCACGGCAGGATACCCGATATCTTGGGATATCAGGATCATAGCCTGGAGAACAAAGTCTTCGTTGCTCTGTAGTGCACATGAACAGGCTCTCTGCTGCGTTTCTACATTCAGCTTTGGACACTGCACCCCAGGAAAAACAACAAAAGGAGAGAAAAAGAAAAAAAAAAAGAAAAAGAGGCAAACTGATTAAACAGTTCCTAAAAAAACTACCTGTCAGGAAAAGGCTGAAAGAAAATGGGTCATTTAGTGAACATGAGAGGAGCAAGTGGGGCTTCATCCTCTCTTTGCAGCAGCCCTTCACTGTTGCAGAGAGGAAGGGAATCCATTCTGCTTCTTTACCACTTGCCCTAATCATGAGAAATGGATGTATATAGCACCAGAGAGATCTAGAACAGAGATTAGGAAAAGTCTTTAGACAGCAAAGACAGCTCAGCCATGGAGCAGGCTGCTGGAAAGCTCCATCTATTACATTTTTTTGTTTTAAGGATATTTTTGATCATTAATTGTTAGGAGAGGACAAGACAAAGCAAACCATAACCTTTTGCTATCATAACTAAACTAGTGTTTCTGTAACAGTGATCTCAAAGCATGTCTTCCGTCCAATTCAGCAGAAACACAAAGATTGATGGTGAACCACCTCATGGACCTTGTTCTCCCTCAGAAAAAAAAAAAAAACCCACAAAAAAAACAGAGAGATACCCAGGGAGAGGCATCACTTAATCTCTTGTCCCTTTTAGTATGTTTGTGCACTTGTTTTCTGTAATGCATAGAACTAAACCGTTTTGCTTGCATGCTCTATGAAAGCACAACAGAAGTTCCTTTTCTTCTTAGATGCTAACAGTGTTCTTATATTTTACTTTCCATGTCATGCTTACAGTTTTGACGCAAATCCCTCCTGTTTGGAAGTGAAATAACACAGTAATTGTTAGATGGGAAAGAATTTACAATCCAGATAAGGCGAAGGAAAACCTATTTCTGCTATGGCACTTCAGATGCCTCTCAGGAGGCAAAAAAATAGTAATAATTGTTTTCCTAAAAATTTGCAACAAAACCAGAAGAGAAAGAAAAGTCTTGCTACTGACAGATACTGTAAAATAATTTTTTATAAAAACAGAACAAGAGAGTTCTAGAAAAAAATAGTATTTCTAAATGAAATATATTAACTCTGCACTTTGGGTAATAAGCAATGGTTTATCATCTACAGAATATGAACACCATATGTTATCTTTCTGTGGGCATACAGATGGATGAAAGCATAAGACTTTTTTTTTTTTTTTTTACAAAAAAGCAACAACTTTTTGGGTCTTAATCGCTGTTTTCTAAAACAAGAGTGTTTATACTGCTGAAGAAAATGTCACAACCTTTTCCTTTTGACTTCCCAAATGAAGATTATTTATTTTTAAATCTTACTTTCATGAGATGGAAATACCAAGACTTATTATACACCCACTTTCAATTAGTATATATAAAAATATTTGATGTAAAGTTTCCCAAGGAACATTTTCACACGACAAATAATACGGATAACTCCTACTAAGCTAACAAGCTATCCTTAAGTTGCCTTGAGAAGAAGTCTTAATTTCAAACAGTTTAACACAAACCATTTAGTCCCAGGCACCATGATTACTATTTACAAATTCAGAGCTATTTTCTCTGCTCCTGCGTCTTTTCTGATACTCATCTCTAGTTCCACACAATGACGATCAAAACATGTGATACCATTAGATAGCTCTAAGACCATCACAACATATTGCAGTCCTACACAATACATTTGATTACGTTTTTGTCTGCAAAACATCAAAACCGTAAGGATGTCTTACAAGGAAGAAGAAATGAAACCTTCATCCACAGATCTAAAACCCAGGTAGCACAGAGAAGGAGCGAAGCAATACTCCATCCTACCTCTTGAAGCCGCAGTCGAACTTTGTTAATGGCTCTAATCCAGTGGGCTCTTGCTGGAGGAAATGGTGGTGGCTCGTTATCACCGTGGTAGCTTAAACACAAGAAACAGAAAATCACTATATGAAAACCACTCATCTGTAGCATTAGAGATTCATCGTTACACAGTGCAATCATAGCTTCAGCTCTGCAAGCTGAAGCAACCGACAGGCTCTGGTCAACACAGCCCTGTACACGCTCTGAGAAGTGAAAAGCTAAAGCAGAGGTTTCCTTATATGCAGGAACCATCTTGGAAACTGATGAGCTGAAAAAGATACAAGCTAGGATACAATCCAGCCCCAGGAGCAAGATGATATTGGTCAGAACACCAGGAAAGCAGCCCAAGATACACATTGGCATCATAACTGCACACTCAAAGAGGCAGATGGAAGATTTTCCATCCCCATACCTGTTGCAGGTCACTTCTAACCACTGCCTCTTGCTACTCACCCCTACTGCTACAAATTTACAGCCCCTCTTCAGTGGAAACGCTGGCAACTGGGCTCAGCGGTGCTTTTCACCATTATTGCACCTTTCTCACTCCACCCTTTCCTACCGCTTTTCAAGAGGGCACACGCACCCGGTACCTCAGTGCCCCACAGCACATTTTACACTCCCTAACCTCATGACATTGGGCCTTTGGTTTGCATTACTT
Organism: Rhinoptilus africanus; assembly: GCA_013400135.1. Taxonomy (NCBI): domain Eukaryota; kingdom Metazoa; phylum Chordata; class Aves; order Charadriiformes; family Glareolidae; genus Rhinoptilus; species Rhinoptilus africanus. The sequence goes on from VXBO01006350.1 coordinate 293,537, forward strand.
CTTTTATATGTTGCTGAGGTGTAAATCACTGAAACAAACATCTTTTCCTGTCTGTAAAGCACCTCACGCTGTTGACAGTATAAAAAAGCCCAAACTGTATCTGGGAACAACACGAATCCATGCTATACATCTAGCGCAGGTGCAGCTCTAAGGATCAATGTTCAGAACTCAGTCCCATGCATACTTCATGAAGACAGGAAGGCACCACCAGATAGTGGGGAGGAAGGGAACCAGTGATGCAGGAGCATCCAAGATAGATGCCTGAATTAGCCTGAAATAGACTATGTGAATAACCTTCCCTGTGCAAAAATATAGGCCAGCCATTCTGGGACAAGACTCCTGCTGCTCTGTAAGGAGAAAAGGAAAGTGACTCAGAGTTTATAAACAGTTTAACACTTTTTCTAGTCTTGCTTTCCTTTTTTCATCATTAGTAAGGGTTGCCTACACATGAACTGCTGTGGTTAATTCTCTCATATAAGCACAGTGACACCAGCTGTACCCTTCAAAGGGTACAGATAGGCAGACATCTTTCCACGGACCTAACTGAACCAGAACAAAACAATCACTCATACTTATAAAAGAATAACCACACCTACAATAGGGGCTGCAATGACTTGATTACCTCCAGGAAAAAAAGTCACTCACAAAGTTAAGTAATGAAATTTGAAACACCTGTAAAATCTGTACAAATCCCAGTGCATTACTCCTCCAAACTTAGCTGAAGTACTTTTGAAGACGGTTTTCAATACTGCTGACAGCTTGGGAAGCCCAAGTGCAAGGACAAGAAAAGCTGCCGCAGTGAGTCAGAGCAACATGCTTATTCATATTGTAATTCTACAACCTACAACTACATAAACACCAACTCTGGTTGCGGTAGCCTACTACACAGAAAGGAACTAGTGCAGCTCTAACCATGACTACATGTAGTTCTTGGCTGCTCACACGTAAGCGTGATCACACATGGGCAATGGAAGCAGCTATCTTTGGGCCAGACTACATTCATCAATCAGAAACAGAAAATACAGTAAACGAGCTTCAAGGCACTAGCAGGCGTTCCTCTTTAGATACACAGCAAACATAGTTTAAGCTTAGCCAATGTCTCATAAATAACTGGTCCTGAACATACAGATGTTTCACAGATCAGCAACATCCAAGTCAGTTGTTAGCGTAGGTTGTGAGAACAATGTACATAATTTGCCCCAGGAAATAGCAAAGAGAGGAATCCTCTTTGAATTAGTTGAAAAGAACTCAGCAATAGTTTCACCTACCTCACTTGGGCTCCTGCATCAACATCCTTGGGCTTCTCAAGTTCCAGAGGTAACTTAACTGCAGAATGATCTGCACGTCTCTCCTCTGCCTCGCAGACCTTCTCCTCCTCCTCTTTGCCACAAGGCTCCTCTTGCTCCCTGAGCCATGCCTGACCATCCTTCTGGTAGCTTCCTGAACTGTGGTAGGAATGATTCGACTCTCTTTCCTGGTGATCATCATCTTGCTCAGAGCCATGAGCACTTTCATGGGAATGGTCCAGCTCACTTAGGTGAGAGCTTCCCTGGCTGACATTACAAGAGGAGCCATATCTACTACTGCCAGCAGGACTATAAGAAAACAAGAAAGTCCATCAGAAAAAAACAGTGGCTTGGAGAAACGTAAAGCAATCTGCACATGTAACAAACTGGACACTAAATATTACTGAAAAGAGATGTTATGAAGTCACATTTAACTATTATGTTCCCTGAACTAGATCTAGACTTCTGAAGCTCAAAACTTTGGTAGGCAGTAGAAATACTTCAAATATAGCCTACCAGTATATCGACTACTTCTTCACCTTAGATCAGCTAGAAACTGCCAGTGAAGATATTCTAATAATCAGACAGGAATAAGAATGGAAACATAGCAATTCAGAGCGGAAGTGTTTCTGTCTTTTGCAGTTTCACCACAGCTAAGGTCTTCACCATGACTATTTAAAGCAGACTATTATTAAGAAGTACAGTTAACTTAAAGTTAACTTTATTTTTTTATATATTATACATCTGTGATAAAATACCTTGCAGTCAAGATTAAGGTTGTCAAGACCATCAACTTAAAACCTTTCACAAAAATAGAGCACTTGTTCAAAGGGAAGAGATACGTCTCACTCCAATAGCGCTTTTCCAAAAATTTAATTTCTATAAAAATCCCCAGTGCCACAGGGATTCAAGGCACCACTTCCAGGACTGAATTCCTAGAATCCTTACACAAAATACAGTGGATGGATATTTCTCATGCAGTCAGGAAAACTACATCCAAGAATTAAGCAGCGCTAATGTTTCTCTCACTTGCATACTTTGGAGAATTTGAAGCCAGATGGGAAGTTTTGGAAGCGCAGCGTTGCAAGGCACAAGTTTCAGTTACATCATGCGGAGATATAAGTTTAGTGACTCTCTGTTTCGATTTTTGAGGGCAACTGTAACTTAACACATGCACCAGACTGAATACAGACTCATGAAATAGTGATACTTTCCTTTAGTGGCTTTCCTAACTGCATGAAATAACCTTTGCGCAGTAGGAAAAGCAAGCATTAGAATACCTTCACTGATATCTCTGAAAATGTTTTTAAATCCTCAATAATGTGAAATGAACCTACTTCATTCTGTAATTCATCAGCAATATGTTAAATTTCTCTCTAAAATTAAAAGCCTTTTACCCTGCATTTTGAAAACAAAATGCTCTTTCCTTCCAATGCATTCTACCTAATGTTACCTTTTTTCTTAGCAAATAGAACATAATTAGCACTAAACAAGAAAGCAAAGGGAATTGTATGCAGCAGAATTAACACACAAAGAATATAACTTCTGAAAGGGTAATGAAATTAGCATTAAAGCATCTCATTCAATGGGGCACAGTATAAGAACGTGGGAAATACAATTACACTTATAGAAAAAAGAGTGGGAAAAGGTGAGGAAATGGTCTAAGGGCTTGTACATAACTAGTGACTGCAGTTTGCCACATCCTCTGTGACAGCTATCAGTAACGCTATGAACACTTTACAACAAATAGGGAGTGGGACTGAGCTACAAACATCAGACACCAAGGCCAATACTGCTCCAGTATGGCATTATAAATGGTCAAAAAACTTGAAACCATTTATTATGCCTCATTTGTAACTAGCCTTTTCTCATTCAGTTGTTCCACACTATTCAGATCTGCAGCCTGTGTGCTGGGATGAAGCACTGCTCCAGTGGGAGCAGAATCAAGCTCAGTTTCTTTCAGTTCAGGCTCATCTGGTGCATGCTCTTCTGCCCGATCTTCTTTCTGCAGTTCACCTGAAATCACGTTCTGCTGATCTTCTGACTCTTTATCAGTCTTCTCTCCCAGCTCCTTGTTGGATGTATCATCAACAGTGCTTGCACCAGATGGTTCTTCAGAAAGTTCATTGTCTACAGTGTCAGGCTGCTTTGAAGACAAGTTTACTTCTATATTTGCATCAGTCAGTTGATCTGAGACTGCAGATTTTGAGTTTTCATCTGAACTGACTGTCCCTAACACCTTGTCAGCTGGTTTTGACAAAGCCTGCGGTGGTATATGTGGTTCCCTTTTGGCAGAGGTCTCCCTGTTGTCTTTTTGCCAGGGAAAAGAGAAGTCTAGCTTTTTCCCAAATACCGCTCCTTGGGCACTCTCTGGCTTACTCATCTTTTCCTCACTACCTCCTTCAAACAGAGTGGAAGAAAGTTTCTTAAAACTGGACATGAGGCCCTGATCTGCCCCTGCTTTAGTAACAGAAGGTGTCTGCTGAGAGAAGAATGACCCAAATGGCTTCCCACTATCAGCAGATGACATAAAGCTGAATTTTGGCAAACTGGGTATGTTTGGTATTTCAAAGACTGGTTTACTGCTGTTTGCCTCTGGAGGAACATTATTAGGTTTACCCTGTTGCCTCAAGTCAGATTTGGAAGCAATCCCTTCTGCAGGCACCTCATCAGTTGCTAAAGGTTTCTCCTGTTCAGCAGTTTGCTGCTCTGCCTCACTTGTCTTCTCATCACTCAGCTGGAGCAGATGAACACTGGGCTCATCAGCTGGAGCTTTGGGCTCTGTACCATTACTACCGATAACGTCCTGCTGATCAATACCAGCATTGGCCTGGTCCCCTGTAACAGCGGGCTCTGATTCAAGTGGAGCACTCTCATCCAAGTGGGGAAGGTTTTTGTTTGCATCGTTAGTTGGGGCCTCCATTTCCAGTTCAAGCCCATCAGAAGAGCCAGTCTGAAGGATGTCGACGGCTGCCTTGTTTGTAGAAGCAGTTTGTTCCTCTGTTATATGTGAAGTTTCCACATCTAGCTGGCATGTATTTACATCAGTCTGGTCAGTGGCCTCAGCCTGCACTGCATCAGCTGCGTTACTGCAATCAGATTGGCACGGCTTAGTGTCTACTGTCTCAGAGGGTTGCACATTATTGTCTAACTGCAGAACCCCGAGGGCTTGATTTTCACTAGAGACTGCTGTTTCTGGAGTGATCCTCAAAGGTTGTTCTTTACAGGTTTCCAAGTTCCTATTTTCCTCAGTTTCTATTTTCATAGGAGACTCTTTTATGGAGTTCTCTTCTGCTGAAACAGGTAATAATTCCTTCAGAGAGCTCGAGACATCTCTTCCAGTCTCTCCATCTGCAGCTGTATTTTGTGTCTGCCTAGAGGCTTTTGCTGGAACAGACACAGTGACATCTTTCACACTGCTGCTTTGAGGTTTAGGGGTGGGTTTTGGAGGCATCTCTTTTGGAGATTCTTTTGGACCTTTGAAGATCCCAAAGAGGTCATTTGTGAAAGCTGGTGCTGGGCCACTTGGGAGGGATGAGAAACCAAAGAAAGAAGAGCTTTTCTTCTGTGCAGTAGGAGGTACAGTAGCTTGAGGTTGGGAAAAGAAACCAGATAACGTTTTAGGTGGTTTCATTTTTGTCATGAAACTTGAAAACATTTCAACTGAAGAATCCAGTACCGATTTATCACTCTCAGATTCCTTTGGTTTGTTTTGCAAATTAGATGTCTCTGGTATTTTAGAAGGAGGGTGTAGCTCCTGTGCCTGTTGTAACCTGTCACCAAGAGCTTGTTCGGGTAATTTATGTTCTGGCAACTCACGCTGCACACATACTTCTTCAGAGACCACTTCATTTTTTATGTCACTCATAATAGTTAAGTCATTTAGATTCTGTGAATCCGTTTTTTCCATGCTATAATCTTCCTTCTCAGAAGCTTGTTCTTTTGAAGAATAAGGCTCTTTATCCATAGGAAAGGCAGAACTCTCCATTTTCCCTGTGCTATCCAAGGCATCTTCTTCTGCCCCTAGGGAAACAGCCTGTTGGCCCTGAGAACCCTCCTGCACACTGGGAGTCTGAAGGGAAGGACCAGGAGCAGCCGAATCAGTTACTGCAGTGTCATCAGTCTGTGGAGGCTTTCCTAAGGTACTCTCTTCAGCTACCTCAGTAACACTTTCCACATGCTCCACTGCCAGCATTTCTGATTTAGTTTCTGGGATCGTGAGGTTATTAGACATCTTTTTGCCAGTCACTGCTGCAATAATATCATCAACTTCTTTTTTATTGTCTGCATCTTGCTGCCGGGCAGAACTGCTGATTTTAACACCAGAGTCAGCGGAAATATTTTGCATCACATACAGCTTAGAGTTCACTGGTTTAGCTGGTTTTGTAGTATTCTCCTGTCCTGCAGCATTTTGTGGCTTTTCATCCAAAAAGGATGTCAAATTGAAGAAGCTAAAGCTAGTACTTCTTTGAGGTACGCTCTTCTCAGCGGTTGGACCGCTGGAGAAGAAGGAGGGCAGGCGAAACAGCCCCTCTGTTTCTTGCTGCTTCCCACTAGCAGGAGCAGCAGGTGCTGAAGGCTTTGGTTCCTCTGATCCAGTGAAAAAGGAGAATATACTCCTACTGGCTGGCTGTGCTGGCTGTGGCTTCGAAGCAGTGATATCAGAAAAGCTGAACGGCAAACTGAAACCCGACTCTTTAGGTGTCTGATCTGGCTTTGGTTTTGCCTGATTATCTGTGCCTCCTAAACGATTTCCGCCTTGTTGCTTTGGTGTAACTGTGGGTACGCAGTCAGATGACTGATTAAATTGGCTTATTTTGGGACCTACACCCACTGGCTTCTGTGAAGCTTTTCCAGGAGGCACTTTTTTACTCTCAGGAGACGACTCCTCAGCTTTTCTGCTTCGTTGTTCCATTTGCAGCCCAGAGCTAGGAGAGACCTGCCTGTCCATGCCTTCTGTTCTCACCCCTTCCTTAGGGGTGGAGGACAGACATGGCATACTGGCACTCTGAAGATCCCCAGACTTCTCAGTTTGTTGCCTTGACTCAGCCACCGTTCTGCTATTGGGTTTTGGCAGAATAGTAGTACTTGAGGTTGGTTGAGAAGACCCAGACTCCACTTTGAAGAGATCTCCAAGGGATCCAAATAATGATGAGATGCTGGAGGTTTCCTTCTGCTCTGGCTGTATCACTTTTTCTGGTTTATCACTTCGACTTTTTTCCAAATCTGGTGATGGCTGTGGTGCTTTGCTTACTTGCGTTTTAAAGAAATCAAAAAATCCAGAAGCTTGGGTTTTGTTGGCAGTTGAGCTTGCAGGAGAATCTTCTCCGAGACTGAACAATTTCAGAGCACTTTTAAATAATGTCTCCTCAGGCTCAGTGGCTGGGTGGCTCTGATTTGTCTGTGACTGACTAGGTTCATTAATATTTGCATGCCTTTCAAGATGCTTGGAAGCTGGTGTTGCTTTAACAGGTCTTTCTTCTCGCATGGACCTGCCATCTGGAGCAGTTTGGCTCAATTGAGAAGGAGATTTTGTTAATCCTGGTTTTTTAACACGGAAGTTTTCATTCTGATTTAATTCTGGCTTTTCATTTCTAGCAGCCTCCAACTGAAGTTCTGATGAAGTATTTCTTCTCAGTTCTGATGCAACAGGAAACTTTTGCTCTGCTTGTGCCTCATCTGATTTTCTGTTTGGTGCAAGTGATACAACATCACTTCTGCCTTCAGATGATTTTGGCTGGGTGTCTGTTCTCTTCAAGGCAGAATCTTCTGATGTCCCAGGGTCAGGACCTGAAGACTTTCCAATTAGTCCACCCAAAGCAGAAAATAAAGAGCTAACTTTGTTCACTGGTGTTTTCTTATCTTCCTCAGTCTTTTTTGCTTCTGTTACTCTTTCAGTAGATGCCACAGTTTCTTCAGCTTTAGGGGTAGACTGAAACAGATGGAAACCAAAGAATCCTGATGACCCGCTCGCAGTAGTTGTCACGGGGACGGCCTTATCCACTTCCTTGGTGTGGACTTCCTTACTCATCGATTTATTGAAAGCAGCTCTGGAATGTGTTCTGAGATCAAGGGTTAGCGGAGACTCCTCTGAATAATTAAGGGTTTCCTTCTCAGGTCTAAAATCTACTTTGAGTTTTTGAAGCTTATAACCTGAGAAGTCTAGCGGCTGCTCTCTCTGATAATAAATAGACTCTTCAAACATTTGTGAAAAGGTCTCCAGATTCATGTTCATTAGCTGATCACTCCTCTGCAAAGCTATTGACAAATCCAGGGGTTTATTTGTTGTATAATCATCTAAAGACTCTTCTTCAGCAAACCAAAACAGCTCATCTTCACTGCCAAGAGGGACTTTAAAACCACAAACAGCAATTGTGCTGTCTTCTAGCACAGCTCTTGGAATGGAATCCATCTGAAAGTTATAATCCCAGCAGTCCGAGTAGGAATATGCTTCAGGAGCACACACATAGACATATTGTCCGGTGGGATCAGTGAGCAGCGAATACACATACTGGCTGTCACTGTACATGTAGTATCCGCAATCACCATCTTCTGATGGCCACCATATACCCTGCTCAAGCATCATTAGCCACTCCTGATACTCCTGGCTATAGGATGAGTACATAAAGCTCTCATCCATACTTAAAGTCTCTTGATCAATTAGAGTCCACATAGTTCCATCACAGCCAGAGGAATAGCTTAAATCCATGGGCAACTCTTCTAATGAGTAACTGCCATCTCTTTCAAATGGTGGAAAGTTATAACTTTCACTGAGAGAATTACCAGTCCACGCCTCATTTTCTTCTGAACATACATCTTGAAACATTAACTGGTCAAATGAGTCATATGACATCACACTTAAATCTAAGCTCTGTCCATCAAAGTTGGCATTAGTCTGCCAATCCATCACATTTGCATTTCCATCCTTTTTACAGAGATTCACCACCATATCATTTTCAGGCCAGTCCAAGAACTGAGGGGGCAGAACAGAGTTCTGGTTTAACATGTAGTAAACCGGTACTGCTATTTCGTGAGCGTCAGCCAGTTCCCCCACTTCATATTCCCATTCAAAGCTAGAATGGCTTCTTGTTTCGTGATAAGCTGAGTACTTCTCCGCAAGGTTATAGCTTTTATTAGTCAAATTGAGAAATTCATTTGATCCTTTGTTAAAAACAGTTGGGAAAACTCTAGATTCTGCATCCTGACAAGTGATATGCCTACTATTTACAGGCCTTCCAGATAAGTCCTGTACCTTGTCTTGAAGATTTAGAGCACCAGGGAACACAGGATGCCCACAGTGGGGAACATGGGGCTCAGCTGGTTTATTTACTCTTGCACTGGACAGGTGGTCGGTAGTTTTGGAAGATTCCATTGTTTTCACATTATCTAGTTTCTCCTTTGGTTTGGGCAGGAGATTTTTTAAGAAGCTGTGAGCTTCCTGCTTTTCTCCTGTGCCTTTTTGAGTGTCAGGAGCCATTTCTGAGTTGCTGGGTTTTGCCTCCGAGCTAGAACCCTCACCTCTATCAAAAAGTTTCATGAAGCCTGGAGAGTTTGTTTTCACCTTCTCTTGCTTACATTCAGACAAGTTTTCACTTGAAGCAAACTTAAATAAGCCAGAAAATAATCCAGTAGAAGTGCTTTTCTGGCCATCACTCTCGCTTTTAACAGTCAAGTCTTGATTATTTGCTGTACTTTCATTGGAAGAAATGCGAAGAAAGCCAGAAAGAAAACCCGGTGTGTGCTGCTTCTGCATGTCATCTGCACTTGCAGCTTCTGGCTCTTTGGCTGAAGAATTGGATTCAACTGAGCTGTTATTTAAGTCTGGTGCATTTAGTCCTTCTCTCGTCAATCCTCGTTTTACATTTCTAGATTCTTCCTGAGCACTGTTAGTTCTCTGCTGCCCTCCTGCAGCCTTAAAGGTAGCAGAGGCACCCTCCTGGTGCTTTTTTCTATTTACTTGGGCACTAGATAGGTTTTCTTTATTCATGTTTTTTGTTTGTTCAAATTCCTCCTTCTGGTCTGACAAATTTGGAACAGAGCTAGATTTTAATGAAGCGGTATTTTCAGATTTACTGTTTCTGTCTTCAAGTAGAGAAATGCCACCAGAGCTCTGATGACTTCTTTGGTCCTGTGAAGGTGCTAGATTTTCTGCAGAAGAAAATTTAAATAATGAAGGAATAAAGCCCCCTTTCTCATTCTTATGTTCCTGCTTTTCCGAAAAACCCAGCCCACTGAAAAAAGGAAGTTTCCCAGTGAAAGGAAATGAGTGTTCGTCATTTGATGAACTGTTTTGTCTTATATCCTCCTCAGACTTATGGCCTTTAAAATGCCCAGGTGTACTTTCTTTCTGCCCTTGTTCAGCAGAAGGAAGCAACAATTGACTGAAAGACTTTTTGAGTGGACTGAAAAAGCTTTCGGATGCCGTACCCTGATCTTGAGGCTGTGAATTAAGTTCCACATTACCTCTGTTTTGCTTGTTTCCCAGTCCATGACCTGTAGTATGTTGATTCCCTAAGCGATTTGCAGGAGGCTGCTCCCTGGCAGTGGGCGCACCCTCCTTCACGGTGGCATCTGTCTGGTTTGTAGCATGATACAAATCCGGCTGCTTCTGTGGCACATCCTGCTGCTTGGGAGCCAAGAGACCATCAAAATTGGCTTTCAGACTGAAGGAACTGACTGAGTTTGTGAGCCTGCCAAAGATTGAAGACACAGAAGTGCTATTTGCATTTACCTCTGCCTCGCTTGTAGTCTCACTCGTCCGTATCTCCGGGTTAATGCTGCTGGTCCCGGCTGACGTCTGCCCAGATGGCCTCTCGCTTCTGTTTGCCTCATCATCTTTCACAGCATGGCTGTCCTCCTTTGTGTGCTCTTCTTTTATGACTTCTTGTTTTGGCACTTCCTTATCTGAGAAGATCTTTAAAGGATTAAACATGCCTAAAACGGAATTCATAACCGAATGTTGGTTCTGCTGGCTGCCCGCAGTAGTTCCTTGTGATTGCTGGAGATGATGAGGTGCAGAAGCCTTACTGTCCATCTCAGTGGTTTCTGGCTTGTTGGAGTTTATGTTCTGGGCTCTTTTATCACCACTCACCTGGGATGGCAGCAAAGAGTGAATGGAGAACTTGGTATCAGCTTTATTTTCTGCTGTCACTCCAGAAGGTGAACTCTCACTTTTGGACTTACTAGAAAACACATTTGAGATTCCACTTTCTGATGAGTTTCTGGTTTCTGTCTTCTCTGGTGTGGACGAAACAAGCTTTTCAACAGAGGCTGTGAGCTGCTTTGTGCTTGACCCCACCTTTTCAGTGAAAGAGCTGAACAGGGAATTCACTGTATTCTTCACACCTGACAAGTCTGGGAGAGATTCAGATTTGCCCTTGGTACTCTCCTCTGCAGCAGGACATTTGGGCTGTTCAGACTTCCCATCTTCTAACGGATTATCAGCATTACCCTGCTTCAATGACATGCTTTCAACATTTTTTCTGGTCTCTGGCAACGTACCAAATTTGCTGATTTCTTCCTCCTTTTCAGCCAAGTATTCTGAAACTGATTCTACCAGACACTGAAGTTCATCCATCGTATCTATGTACTCCTCGCTGGGTTCTTCAACAGGAGACAGCGTTAAGTCTTGCGCAGGATGACCATGTTTGCTCCCTTTAGTCTTGTTTTTTTTATCACGGCTAGCCTTTAACTGGGAGCCAAAATTTCCAGGGTAATTAACAGTGAAGTTTCTCAAATGGCTGATGTCAGAATCACACCATGTTTGTGAAAGTGCAGCCAGTTCCTCCATTTCATCATCAGAAACGGGTGAGTACTGGAACTCATCAGAAGCACTGCTGTCAAATTCCTCAAGGATATCCACAGGCACAAAAGTGTTATCTGGCATCCCTATGAGTTTCATGTCTTCACTGTTACTTAGGTGAAGTGAGCCCTCGTGGTTCACTCCCTGCTTGTTGAGCAACTTGCCACTTTTCACCATTAAGCCATTTTTGTACGGGCGCAGGACGGGATAAGCAGGCAACCGTTCATTACTTTCAGAGTTACTGATGTATTTTCCAGTTCTATCATATACTGGGAAGTCATCGTTAGGTTCAGAACTAGTTGCTACACCGTTGAAATAAACCGTTTTCTCCCCAGGAAACTGCAGACCTTCATTACTTTTGAGGCTTATTTGTTCACTCTCTTCAAAATTGTATCGCAGCTTCTTTTTCCTTCTCCTATCTATTGTATCATATTCCTGGGGATACCTAGGGACATCTACAGACCCTGATTCCACACACACATTTTGGCAGCACCTTGATCTCTCACAGTGATTGAAATTTTCTCTTTTTGAGAGAGTTTGCATCTTTTTTGTGTTTGTTTCCTGCCAACTTCTATTTTTATGACTCTTTTCTAAGAATTCCTCTATCAGCAGTTTTCCTAGCTCTTCATAGTTACTCTCCTGTTCTTCTTCTCCATCTTCAGAGTTAAATGGAATGATCCTGACTCTTTCTTTTCTAGCTAGAGATCCTTGTCTAAGATAAGAAATAAAGGGGGTGGAAGGAAAAGGAAGAGAGGCAGCAAAAAAAATAGGAAGGGGAAAATAACAGTTTTAAAAAGAGATCTAGAAAGGACAGAAAAAATAGTCATGAAAAAACATGCATTAAATAAAGAAAAATTAAAATCAGAACCATCCAGAGATAACAAACATGAAAACCTGCCAATCTGCCACCATTACATTTCAATCAAGTAGTCAAAAAAAGCAGCATGGGTTATGATATTCCACCAGTTACAGTTACACAAAATTTAGAAATGCCTGTTTGAAGGAGAACAGCTTTTTGTGATCAAGTGAGGGCATACAGCCTTGGCTGTACCAGTACTCTGCTGTTACTTTTTTAGGCATGCTGAAAAAAGTCACTTATTACAGTAACAGTACTACTTTGAGATGCAGTGCCCACGCACACCATTCCACTATGCTATGCATGCATTTCGGTCACTCTAGGCTGCAGACTTTGTTTTAGCAGTATTCATAAAGCACACAGGCACTTTGTTTCACCCAAGGGTGGCTACAGAGCAGAGACTGCATGCAAAGACTCAGGAGTCACTGGATTCCAGGAAAATGGGCACAGGGGACAAAATGCAAACTGTGCACACCAGCAACACGTGGACTCCCAGCTGCTCCACCACTCCTCTTTGCTGTGAGGGCTCTCACTGTAGCTAATGCCCTCAGGGGGCTCCTACCAACACAGAATTAAGATCCTCGGAGCTGTTATTGGATCAGAAGGCAAAACAAAACATTGGCGATGGATATTGGGCCATTGGAAGCCTCAGACAGTTTTCAGGTTCTGTACTTCCCATTTACTATGAATCTAAACAGAACCAGCAATGTCCATTGTGGGAGAATGGATTAAAGCAGCTAGTGTTTTGCTATCAAACAATCCGAAGCTCCCTAGAAACCCAAGTAAGTGACCCTTGGAATTTTGGGATTAACTCCTAGCCCTTGATCAGGAGGATTATCTCAATTGTTTAACAACCTGAAGGCTAGTAGCAAGAAAGCTTCTTCCTTATTTAAATCTCACAAGAAGCGTTCTTGCCAGCCTACATAAAAATAAACAGGTAGAAAGTAGATATGAAAAAAGTCAAAACGCTCATCTGAAAGATGCCCTGCAGCTTTGTCTCACATCATTCATTGTTGAGAACTGTATGAGGGCACACGTGTCCTGCCCCTGCAAGAGCAGGGTGAGAGAAGGGAAAGTGCAAAGGGCACGTGGATATTGTATGGATACTGCTAATACAAGAATCTTCCCCTTGAGAATTGCCTGGGGCACCCCAATATTGGATACTGGTGGGATAGCCCTGAAAGACAAATAGGTCGTGGCTTTTTCACTACTGTGGGTTTAGTGCTTCATTTCCACCAGTATTAGCTAACTTACGCTAATTGGAAAGATGCTCATTACTTTAAATGAGCCCTGTTGTACACAATTTAGAACACTTACCACACTTGCAATCTTAAGCTGGTAATTGAAATAATTTTCTTTAAAAAGCTAATGAAATTTGAAAGACTCCCAGGGCCACCATAGTTACTGGATCAAGCCCTTCCAAATCTCAGTTGAAAGCAAAGGGAGCTACATGAATGCCTGAAGAGCCATTAGCTTTAAATGCTGAATCAACAATTGACTAATTTAGGTGTAAAGGAAATTACTTTTTTTCTAATTGAGCTCATCCCCCCTGTGTTTCCCCTGCTATGGTAGGAAGCACTCCTTTTACTAGAAGTAAAGCAATGACAAGAAATCCAACACCTGAGAGGAGAAAAAAGATGACGTTAGCCCAGCGTTAAACTACCACAGATCTGAAACAGAGCCAAGGCAAACAGCAAGTTATCAGCTGAAAGGTATCACAAGACCACTTCACAGCAGCAACAGCAAGGAGACATGCACACAGGCTGCAAAGAGGTTAACCCACCTATCAGACAGATCTAGAGAGCGCCTGCTCTCTAGCGAGCACTGGCGGCTTGTCATTTGACTAGGCTCAGATGCGGACTCTAGGTCAGTTCGGCCACTCACAGTGGAATCTATGCTATCATATCGCCTTGGAGGTAAATAGAGCAAGAGCAGGGAGACATGGAGGACACGTGGTTACACAAAATGAACACTGCAAAGAAAAGTTAGTGCTTAATAAAAATCTAAGGGGAAGACATGTGCTATTCTGAAGTCAAACTGTCTGTTGGCAGCAAAACACGCTTCAAGGACAAATAAGAACAATACTTGTTATCCTGAGGAGAGCAGGGGAATGAAGTACATGCCCATCTATCAAAAGAACACAACCAGGAGTAACAGCTGATAAAGAGGATCAGAACTTTCCCAGCCAAACCCAAATGTTAGGAAAAAACCTCAGGTGTTAGTACAGACTGTTTCAATTGAAGCACTTTGGCATAGAGAACTTTTTTCCCAATTCAAGACAGATTCTAGCAGAATCTTGTTTGGTTCCTCTGGGTCTGCCCAGGACAGCCTCCTACAAGATGTCACTTCCTCAGTCACTAACTGCAGCCTGCCATGAACTGGGATTTCATCAGGTGACTGCCTGGCCCACAGCACTTAGTGTTGCTAGGAGCAAAAGTCAAACAGAAGTTGGTTTTGCAGTACTCAGCTACAACTGAGTTTTGAAGATCTGCCCAGCCAGCTCTCATGAGAAATACATGTCTGGTAAGAAAGAGAATCCCACGTAACTTCTTTGGAAAGCTTTTTTGCATTTTCTAAGTTTTAAGATTAAATACGTAGCAAAAAATCTTGCTGGGTCTGTGGAAAATGCACAGGAAACAGGAAAGCTCAGAGGGAATCAATCACCATCTAGGACTTGCCTTCCTGGACTGAAAGTAATTATAGACAAGAGCAGACTACAAAGCTCTTAGTGTTTAAGTAAACTTACTCAGTCCAGATCCTTTCATATCAATACCTTCAGGAAAAAAGAAAAAATATACATATTCTATCTTGGTATTCTTCAACAATTCAAACCAGAAGTGCTTCTTTGGAAGGTCTTAAAAACACACTTATCCTTTAGATACAATTAAAAGTTCACAGCCCCACCTCCAAGCAAGGGGAGCCATGAAAGATTCCTTGCACTGTCAACACCACCCCAAGAAGTCACATAACTGGAAGAACGCCCGGCTGTCACTGGCTTCCCCAGGCTGGAGGCTCAATACCACTGTCCAGCTTGGCTCCTCCATAAAGAAAAAGCTTGAGCTCATCTTCCCAGATGCTCAGCAAGATCCTTATCAGTTTTACTACTGTAAACCAGCAGTACAGAATAGCATGGGAAAGAGAATAACTTGCTTATATAAAATACTTAATGGACTAGGAAAACAGCACTAAGTATGACGTGATGCTGCAGTAAGTGCATTTTGTTGGTACATTAACCTCTGCTGCTTGAAATCTCAGTAACAGTAACAACGTTAAATGTTATTATCAAGCTTCAGCTTTTATCATTAAAGACCATAAGGCAAAAAGAGTAAGAATTAGTCTCAGCCACACACCTATAAGGGCAACAGAATTCTGGTTCATACTTCAGGGAACCAGAACGTTCTTATCAAGGGGGATGAGGTAGAACAAACCAGTTCTAATACATATAAAACCCTGCACCTCTAACTGTGACAGAGTTTAAGCAACTGCCTTCCTCTCCCACACCAAAGGCAGAAGCAGCAACATGGCCTGTTCTACACACTCACTCTTACCAACCTGACCAGCACTGTCCAAGTTCTTCTGCTTTACACTTACACTTAACTCATTCTTTATTTGGAACAGTGTTTTTTGTAAAGTTTTCTACAGTTCCCCGCACAACCAGCTCTAGGTTCATAGCCATTGATTCCAGTAAGTTAATGCTGTAATGCTCAATACTTGAAAAAGATAAAAACAGTTGTGAAACTATTGATTTATGGTCAAAAAGCCTACTTAGAGCAAGTAAACTCTCTTTCATACAGCTCAAAGGAAATAAAAAGAGAAAACACACAATCAATATTGCTACATGATAACAGAAAAAAACAAAAACAAACAAAAAACCCCCCCAAACCCTAAAACTAATTGGTTACAGACTTTCTCCTTGAATACGCTGTTCCGACAGAGCTAGTCAAAGAACAGGGCTAATCTGAAACAGATAATAAATCTGCCCCAAGAAATAAACTTCTAATAGGATAACTCTGCTAGATTGTGTTTCACTGGCTTGGGAAGCACACCCACCCAATGGTACCAGAACAACCCAGTGCTCTGGCCTTCAAAAGGTAAGGTGAAAGTGGAACCAAGAATAAGCAACCTCAGAGGTGAGCATATCTTTAAAAGGTAATTCACTAAACTGCCAGATCTAGTGCAACAAATAGCCTCATGGGTTTTTCCTGGTTCACAGCAGAGTCTTGGTGTTAACAAAACATGAAACACCCTCCTATCAGAAGCCTTTTCAGAGCCCTTGAGCTGCTCTCCTCTGCTAGAACGGTGCCTTCAGGATCTGCTATGGAAAAATCAATGGGAAAAGAAATGGTACCCAGAAGATGGCACCCACCTGATGGCCACATGCTCCCGATAATCCAGATCATAATTTTGCAGGGCGTCAGCACAGGATTCCCGCAGGACCCCTTGCTGCTGCAGGCGCGACGGCACAGTGAACTGGTGCACAGAGGCGTTGGGCTGCGCCGTTGTGTGGTACGGAGGAGGAATGCTGTTACTTGTCTCGCTGCGATAGTCGCTGTCTCGATCATCCACGGCACTGTCAGCATCTTCAAAGGCTAAGAAACAAAAGCAATTAGGGGCACTGCTCTCATGTTGCCTTGCTGGGACAGTGAAGCCCATTTAGTTTATAATGAATGACCAAAATAAAGGCTATTTCTGCTGTGGATATATCTGCATGTGGTAGCTGGTTATAACCTCCAGTTCTTTCAAGTATGCGCCAAGGAATTCCCGTGATCACCTTCATACTCTTCTTTCCCACTTTTTATTATAGTAGTTTATTTCTCTTTAGTCATTCCTAGTAAGCAGATTAAGACATTTTCATTTGCAACAAACAAAAAAAACACTCCAACACCCAAAATTTCAGATTCTTTGCCTCTGCCAAAATGAACATTTAGATGTTGGGGGGAAAAAAAACAAACACAAAACCCCAAAACAACAGAAGATAAACACTCTTTTATGGAAAGGAATTTCCTTTCCAGGAAACTTTTCAACCTTTAAGCTATAATACTCTCTCCCATCTCCTCAGCATCCTTCTCAGTACTTCAGGGTTCTGGTTTTCTTTTTTTTTTTT
>VXBO01006350.1:310612-337172 GCA_013400135.1 Rhinoptilus africanus
TTTTTTGGTAAAAGTATTAGTTTAAATTAAGAAAAACTAATTAAAAGCTCTCAGTAGGAAAATCAGAACAATTACACTACTACTTATAGGGGAAAAATGGCTACATCTACCACACACAGAGACACAGCTTAAGTTCAGTAATCAACGCTAATGATAGCCTTCACAAAGGAAAAAGCTCCTTTCAAATGACTCCCTGTCCCTGCAGAAACACCTTTGCTTGCTAACCCTTCAGAAAAAGGGAACCCAGAGTCATAGTATGGAAAAGTATCACAAATACAATGCTGATGTATGGCTGTGTGGCTATGCAGAATACAAGGTTATCTTTGCAAGCTTAAAGTGAAATACACACACTGTAGGGCAGTGGAGTGCACCATTAGCATGCTTGAAACAAAGGAAAATAAGGATCAGCCATTATTCACTCTCTCCGCCACCAAAAGCCTGTCTAAAAGGGACAATCAAATTAAAGCTCCCTCTGATAAGTTATTAGTGGTATCTGCCCTACACAGCCATTAATCATGAGGGTGAACAATAAAGTGAAAGTGATGGTTTTATGCCAAATCCTTAAAAAGAACCCTGAATTTAATTGCTGGAATTCCAAGGAGATGGAATGCAGCATAAAGGAACACCTTTTTCTTCCACTGTCACTTCCCACCCCTCCAATTCAATTTCCATTTTTTTTAATCCAAAGCAAAGTTTGTTCTTAATGATGTTTTCAGTTCCCAGCTGAGTAAGATAACATCCGTTCCCTAAAGTGGATGGCAGAGTAGAAAACACCCCAAGCAGGAAGCATGTCTGCAAAATACAAACCACTTGAAGGCACTCAGCTCTGCTCTCTTAAGTACAATCAATTCAATTTGATTGTCCACACCAAAAATGGAGTTAGGCCTCCTGCCTTTCAGTAGTTTAAATGCTGCGTAGTTCTTGTCAGTCTCTAGTCAATTGAATAGAAGTGAACAGCAATCACACACTGCTTTATTCAGCTTTATTAAAAGCACAATGTCCATCAATTTTATTACAGTTCAGTGCTTAGGAGAGACACTCAATACGTGCTACACAAAAATTATTTGATATGCTAAAGTAGCAAATCCCTCTGAGAAGCACCAAACTTCCAGTCTGTGGAGCAAGGGTTGATCTATTTGTAGATCACAAGGCACGCACCGTCCTCAGAAGGACAACGAGCTATTACTCAGATGAGCAATGTCATTGCAGAACACTTCAGCCATTACTGCCTAATGCACAATAATTACTTTTCTTGAGACAGAAACACTGTTTCAAAGAGCTTCCCACTTCCTCACTTTGCTGCTCAACTAATTTCTTCTTCCCATCAGATGTAACTCTCATATAAGATAAAGCCTAAATAACTCTGATATGATGTAAAGTTCTTCCGGCTGTGGCTGCATAATCATTATAAGCACTTGTAGGGGTTTAAGTCAGCCTGAGTTACAGGTTCAGGATCTGGTAAAACACATCACACCAACAACTTTAGGGATAAACAATTTATCTCACCATACCAGTAAAATAACAAATACAAATCAGTAGTAAAATTATCTGGGTCAAAACAACAGTGCATCCAGAAACTCACTAATACTGGCTAAACTCAGTATCAGGGCATGCAAAGACTTACACAGTTATGGTTATCAGGTAGCAGGACACAGCTTCTCCAGGTCAGCAACTCTGCTGCAACGATGGGCTCAGAAATCTCCTAATTCCCCAATTAGACTGCTGCAGAGGCACCATCTGGACTTGTTAATCAGTCATCACATCTCACCTCTGCACTACCAAATGAAGATTTCCCGTATGAACCACAGTATCTCTAATCAACATCTAAAAATAGATTATTATCTTAAATATTAATCAAACATTTACAGCATATATGTTTATAAAAGGTGGCACCAGAATTCCTCACAGTTCTTACTGGCGTTAAACACGAGGAAGTCTCTTAGAGCTCATGACACAGAATGCCTCCCCAGTGACACGTGTGAAGGACACAAGGCTCCAACTACCACAAACATGGATGAGGCAGGAACACATTGCTTCTCTGATGTATGTGCCAAGCCCCTACAGCATCCATAGATGTTAATACCAGGCAGAAATCCTCAACTGACTCATAAATAAGGGCCATCTCAAGAAAGTCTTATGCTGAAATGCACCTTACCTATAAGCAATCTCACTTTATTTAACAGAAGCATTCACCAATGAAGACATTGCTCAGCCTGATTAAAAGCACCAAAACCTGGTCCATATGTGGTTTATCGCACACACTACTTTTGCAAGAAAATAGACTGTGAAATGCCTGCACATAGTGATGATCCCATTCATCCCATAGTTGACACTTTAAGAGACTGACAAGAACTTGCAGAAGCAGCTTGAAGGATGTAGCATCCCTTCAAAAGGAGGGATCAGGTATTACAGCCGGTGTTTCAGCAAAATATCCCTCACAACACACACAGTGTGATAAATTCAAGCAGAATCTTCTTCAAGCAGATGATACACCAAATATTCTATAAAGAAAGCTGTAGCTTAGCCTTGGTCTCTGAAGATCGGTTAATTAATAACAAGATACTTAACAATAAACATAAAAAGTCATTAATTGTTTTATCCCAGTTCGAGAAATGTCACATGTATCAAAGAGCTCTTAAGGGATGAAAACTGTTTCCTTGTTGCTGGACCCACTGTGTAGAGAGTGTGGGGTAAGGCTGAAGGAGCAGGGCAGAAGCATGCTGTTCATATTTAATATTGAATATTCATGCATATAGGCAGCATAAGAAGAAAACCCATTGGACAGTCACATTACACAGTAGGATTTTACAAAGATGGGGAAAATCAAGAAGGGAGACAGCTTCTCTGAAACAAACCACCTCCTGGAAACTCTGTTATTCCTCCCCACTCCTACATCTCCAGAATTTATTACACCACTGCCGCAGGGCAGAACACATTTAGTTTTTTAATATACTGACCTCAAAACCACTTTCCTCAGTCCTGTCACGCCAGCTCTACTAGTCACATTTAACCCCTGGCAACTTTCTTTACACCAAGCTTCAGGACAGGAAGGAAAGCTAACAGCAAAATTATTACAGGTGACTGGATGAATGCACTTTCACAAGTGTTTTTGTTGTTTTAAGGTCCCAAGGCACAGCAGAAGCTCCTTTCAAAAGGCTGCATTCAGTTGAAATTGCCTCCTGCTTTTCTAGCAATGATATTTCAACAGTCACTGCGAGCTCGGGTCCAGTTATCCTCCAAAAACTTGAGCAAAAACTTGGACAAAAACAGCAAGTGCAGCACACTCAGGCACTTGGGGAGCAGGTGGTTCATTTAAGGTTCTGTATCCCAAAATCCCCACTACTTCTCCAAAATAAACCACTGCACTTTCACGGATTTTGTCTATTTTTATAACGGCAGAAGAGACAGAAAAGTGCTAACCAAAGGAAAGACCTACAGTCCAAGTCCAGAGAGATCTCTGCCAGCTCCACACCAGGGCCTTTGCAACTCACCTTCCCCACCCTTCATCCACTTAAACTGCTTTTCAAGATAGCTGCCAACAACTTCTTTCCTTAAGTCTCAGACCCCACACTCCACCGCCTACTGAACCACCGGTCATTTCTGACAATCATGTACTCTTTCTGAAATCTTATAGTCAAAACGTCTGCTAGTTCAGAGAGGACTACTGAAGTAACACGGAGGAAAAAAAGAAATCTCAGAAGGATACAAGGCCGTATTTTTGAGGCTCTTCTAGAGCTCTCCATGCTAAAAACTCATAGGTTTTGAGAAAGTATTTTAGTGGAGCTTCACAAGTCATTAGTTCATCCTGTTGCCCTCACCACTTAAAAATACATTAGAAATTTGCACAATTTTTAAGACAGCAAGTTAGCAATATTCAGTCTTCAGTTTAAGAGCTTTCATAGCCTTGTTTTTCTCACTTGAAAATGCTTTCTGCTGCTGAAACACTCAACAGCCAAGAACTGGACTGACAGTCTGAAATGCAAAGACTGCCTTGAACATCTACCCTACTTCTTTACGTTTTTCCCTCTCCTAAAATGAAACCGGGTCAGCAGCACACAGCATCCCTTTTCTAAAGCTCCCTCTGCCCCACTAGAAAAGCTCTGAGCGGCAGCACTTCTCTTGCAAGAAGTTCTCATGGGGAAAATGTCTTCTAGCTACAAACATGCTGTTTCTGCTGCTTCCTTCTCCGTTGCTGTTGTAGGTTTACAATCAGAAGTATGTTTTTCATTATGTCATCAAGCTAAGGACGCCACTTGGAAACATCATCAATACTGGCTGAAGCCTGCCTGTAACATGATTTCAAAGAGGACGGCACAGGAAGGATGAAGCAAGGGAGGGAGGGAGCTCCATGAATACAAGGATCTTTTAAAACAAAAACACCACACACCAACACTCCAGATAAACACGAGAAATACCATCTACACAACACTCCTGAATCTCTGACTGACCAATGCCTAAGCACCTCATTTCCCTCCCAAACACACAAAAATCAGGGAATCATAGAATCATAGGGTTGGAAGGACCTTAGTAGATCATCCAGTCCAACCCCCTGCCAGAGCAGGGCCACCTTAGAGCAGGTTACACAGGAACGCGTCCAGGCGGGTTTGGAATGTCTCCAGAGACGGAGACTCCACCACCTCCCTGGGCAGCTTGTTCCAGTGCTCTGCCACCCTCAAGGTAAAGAAGTTCCTCCTCATGTTTAGGTGGAACTTCCTGTGCTCAAGTTTGTGCCCATTACGTCTTGTCCTGTCAGTGGGCACCACTGAAGAGAGCCTGGCCCCATCCTCCTGACACCCACCCTTCAAGTATTTATAAGCATTGATAAGGTCACCCCTCAGCTGTCTTTTTTCCAGACTGGAGAGACCCAAATCTCTCAGCCTTTCTTCATGGAGAGGCGTTCCAGTCCCCTCAACATTGAATAAAATAAAGCTATTTAGGACAGTAATCTTTGTTTTAGTAATATACAAAAGTTTAGTTAGGTCAAGTTTAGTTACTTGGCTGCAGTAAGAGTGTCCTCTCCAAATTCTACTGTGTCAAAAAAAGGAAAAGCATCAGGCAGAATCTCTCTGCTGGCAGTAGTCACAGTTACCTTTCCTTGCATGCACCCCTCAGCAACACCCTCACTCTTTTTTTTAACAGAGGGAACAGACTTTTGTTTTAAGACCAATGGATCAATCTTTGCAGGTCCTACAGGCAGTAGAAGCCACATGCAGCTTAAGTAGAAGCCTCACCTGTTGGAATCTGTGAGACTTCCACAAAGTGAAGATGCACATTTTCTGGAAAAATTAACAAAAACTTTGAGCTGTGTGTCCCTCCGCAAGAGTTCACACACCAGTCTTCAGGTGTGGGCATCAGCTCTACATATTACAGCTGTGGTGTCTGAGTTTTACCTTTCCAAGGCTGATAAGCACTAATTAAAGCAAAACTGTACCACTCCTGCCATGATGCTGTCTCACTGAGCTTGAATATGCTACAATACCTACAACCCTTCTGTCCCACTGTCCACCAGCCATTTCTGCTTTCAGATTTGCTCCTATATGTAGCATTTGGAATGTCTGTGGTTGCTCCCAGCATATCACCTTAGTAAAAAAATCACTACAGATTTCCTCGTGTTTTTCAGTTACTCCGAACATTGACTTGGGGTTATGTGGGTATGAAGAACAACACAAAAGAGGGGTACAAGCAGAAAAACAGAATCATCTTTACAGGAAAACAAGAATAGTCCAATTCTTCCTTCTTATCCTCAAATTCCAGCAAAAGGTGCAAACACCTCATTTAAATCATGGGCAAAACAAAACTAAGCAGTGAAAAAAAAATGAATGGACAACTATCCACGCAAATATGAAGATTCAGTGAAAGCAAAAGAAAATACAATGGAGCAGATTTTGTATATGCATGAATATTTCCACTTTGCTTGTACCAGAGCATGCTGCATCACTGTAGGATCAGAAAACTTGCAAGAAATCAAACTGTTACGTACTCAGCTGCTCTCCCCATCCGAAATAACTCCAGTTGCCTGCATGTAACACAAATGGCAGCAAAAATAAGAATGGAAAAAGAAAGCTTAGAAAAACAAACCACAAGCATACTTTTCATGTATTTAAAATGCCTTATATATTGTGAGCTTGAAAATGTAAGAGAATTTTTTTTCATTATAAAAACATTAAATTTATTTTGGGGCTTACTCTTCACTGTCTAGCTTGTTTATAAGTCATTCTGAAGATTCAGATCACTATAAGCTCTAGGAATAATTAAGCAATCATGCATTTATTAACACAAGTAGACAAGATATTTATCAGCACACTACTGAGCAAGAGCTGTTAAACACTGTATTTCCTAGTACACACGTTATCAGGGTTACAGACAGGATGCCCCAGAAACTCGAGTCCAGTTAAGAGCAGAATCTGATTCTCAGCTAAACTGTGTAAGTCAAGTGGCAAAAGTTGTTTCGTGTTTCCATTTCTGCTCCCTTCCCAGAATAACGTTAACCCAGTGGTGAAAGCACTACACCAGTAATAAGAGGATGAAAAACTCTGTGTGCATGTAAATTAGCATTAAGTGACGAGTACTTTGTTAGCTATACACACTGGCAGAAAACACTCTCTCTCCCACCATATTAAAGATGCATAGTCACAAGTTAATTCTGCAACAGTAAGCAAATCTCTCCATGTTAAAATTAAAGGTGACATAAAGCTAAACTGCAAGCTGGTAAAACAGCCATATTATTACTTATCAGTATCCACGTTGTCACCCCACGCTCATGCTCAGTATGAGGGAGGCAACAGACAATTACATACAACCCTCAAAGCACCTTGAAAGCATTAACACAACTCGCAGCTCCAAGAAAAGCTTCCGAACCAGGATTTTTAGAAGATGGTGTCTAAAAAACACTTTAAAAAGTGAAGTTTACAGGAGTGTTGATGTGTAAGTGCAGCAGGCAATAAACAAATCCTTCACATGTAGGCAGGGAACACACGAGAGCTTTCTGTCCTGGCTACCAGCCTCATCTCTAGCTACCAGCCAGGCACGTATTTCCAGGAGGAGGATAGCTCAAAGGATTCAAAAATCCCTCCTCGTGCCCTCATTAACAAGACATACAAAGTTAGAATGGACCAGTTCTTGCATTTAAGTAAAACTGAAAAAAAACCCAGTTCTGGAAAAAAAAAAAAAAATCTTTATCCTAAAAAAATCACCACCATACTAGTAATCAAGCAAGGTCCCGATTAGTAACTTGGCTTCCCAAGGGTTTAGTCCCTATACACATGTACTACATGTATTGCAATTTTATGGGAGAAGAAAAGGTGGGCAGCAAAAAGAAAAATAGGCACAGATGTGAACTATCCCCTCCCCCCAAAAAATGCAAAACAGAGTTTAACCCTCTTTCCCTGTCTGGGAGGTAATGGTGTGTCAGAGCCACGACCAGGTTGCTCGTTTCTTCTCAGACATAAGAGGTTTACAAAGCAATGCAGTTCCTCAGATACATCTCAGAACTTCGGGGTCCCTGGACTCCAGGCTCTCGCACACACATGTGGTGCTTCACACAGGCACAGCCATAGCTCAAGTTTAAGTGACACTTCTATTACCTAGTAGGGCTTCAAAGGTAGGTCATTCCCTTCTGACTCCTACAGGAGTAGTCAGAGGGGAAAAAAGTAACACGTCTGTTTGCTTTCATCATTAAATGAAGCAGCTCTGACCAAGTGCCTGCATGGAACAAATTCAATGATATTTTTTACTGGTTTGATTTAGAAAGAACTTCATATTAAACTAGTATAATGCTGAATACGTGCAGTTTCCATGGAGCATAAAAGGATTATTCCTCTCCTGCCCACAGGAATAACAAATAAAAAGTTTTTTCTTGTCTACACAATTTAACAAGTGAGAAAAACTAAAGTCCATAGAGTTGAGCACCAGCAGACTACCATCTGAGACATGACAAACAGAATCATAGAATTGTCAGGGTTGGAAGAGACCTTAAAGATCACGTAATTCCAACCCCCCTGCCATGGGCAAGGACACCCCCCACTAGATTAGGTTACTCAGAGCCCCATCCAACCTGGCCTTAAAAAATTCCAGGGATGGGGCTTCCACTGCCTCTCTGGGCAACCTCTTCCAGTGTCTCAGCACCCTCATGGTGAAGAACTTCCTGACGTCCATTCTGAAACAACCCATCTCTAGTTTTAATCCATTCCCCCTAGTCCTACCATTACCTGACATCCAAAAAGTCCCTCACCAGCTTTCTTGTAGGCCCCCTTAGGATACTGGTAGGTCACAATAAGGTCTCCTTGGAGCCTTCTTTTCTCCAGACTCCGAGACCTTATTGTGGCTTACCAGTATCGATGCTGCTTCTTGGGTCCATAGCAGCAAGTGTGACAAGTTATCACTTGGACAACACACGTGGGCCAGCCGTGCTGGCAAGATGAAGTACCCAGATGCAACAGAAGCCTACCAGGATCCACCAGCCAGTGTTTACATGGCCTGAATAGAGGCATATCATCTCTGGCTTGTTTTTAACAACCACAGAAATCCACAGATTGCCTAATGATCAGCTTTGCCAGAGGCCTGAGTGTTTTTCAGGGGAAAAGAAGAGGAAAAAGAGGAACATTCAACCAAGCTAGCAACGAAAACAGGAGTAAAACATCATGCATCAAATAGAGGTGAGAAGGGGAGACAACCAGAAGAAAGGGTACAGAAACAAGAGGCAGGGAGAGCAGGAGCATCAGTGAGGGACATGGGCAGAGGACTGAGGAAAGAGAGCAAGAAGTTGACAGACTGAGAAGGGACTGAGCTTTAATTTGCTGTAATAAATACTTGACATCAAAGAGAAGACAAGTTTCCGTTAATGTATAAGTCAAACAAAAGCTTATGTGTACTTTATTCCTGAAAATCTCAAGCTACTAACACGTGACAGCAACCTGAGCACCTCCTTCCATCAAAAGGTTCCTATCTCAGGTCAACAGCAAGAGGCAAAGGAAGCCAACATTCAGACATTTGCAGCCTGGATTACTATTAAAGATCCAGAGAAACTCTGTGATGGCACAACATTATTGCACTCGGACTACCTGGTAGTTAAGCCCATTTCATTATTCACAAATGAATGCACAAGAAACATCCCAAAGCAACTGGGGAAGAAATATCAGAAGATACTATAAATTTTGAAAACCAGTATGCAGAACAGAAAAACTACAGAGGAAATGGAGCTCACCTTTTCCCAATGATAAAACTCTAAGACTAACAGCCTCTGCACAAACCACTGTAATCTGCACAAGGGAATGGATGTCTCTTTAAGGGAAAACAGCATGCCTGACTCCTGAAGCTAGCTCAGACTGTTCCTAGCCCTTGTTGCCTTGATAGCAAATGGTCCGATGGTTGGCACAACACTACTCACTGCAACAAGGAGAAAACTGCAACAAGGAGAAAACCACCAATGCTGAAAACAAGCCTCACACATACACGGTCCACCCATGGAGGAGAAATATTACCACCTCCCATAGACAAGAGTCCTCAAACTGACAGTGATATCCCTGAGCCAGCTACTCACCTGTCTACCTTACTGCTACCAAGTTCCTTAAGAACAGCATGAAAACCCCACAAGCTTTCAAAAGCCCGTTAGAAATTATTATTTCCATGCCCAAGACAAACCACAGTTAATGCCGAGCAGGGCAGAGTGGAGAGAAGACCAGCTGCCTTTAGACACCAAGTCCTTACCCTGCAAGTTTTCTCACGTTGAGAAGCTCGGTTTTGGCTAAGCAGGGAGTGCTATAACTGGAGACTAACCGGGAAGGCAATGATGCAGGAGCAAACAGAAAGAGATGCAGTAACAGAAAGCAAGGGATTTTTCAGCCAGAATCTCAAAACTCCACTTTTGTTTGTTTTTGCTAACACCCACTTCAGTGTCTAACATTTTAGATAAAAGATGGATTTATTAAAGATTCAACACATATGCTGCTTCATTTAAGATTCAGGAGCTAACAGTATATATCTCGGTCCTTCAGCATAATCGCGGAAGACCTGGGCTGACAGTCTTGATATTTTGAAGGTTAATGAAAACAGAATTTCTTCTTAGCCTTTTCAAGTTGTTTTTCTGCTTCATAAAAATAATATGCATAACCTCAATTTGCTAAGAAAAAAATCCCTTCCAGATCACCTTTGGGAACAAATTTAGGCTTGTACAAACTTGAACTGAAGACACCAAGAAGTCCAGACAGATACAAAACGTGAAGTTGTAATTCTAAAAACATACAACAGCAACATACATTAACACTGGAATAGATGATACAGACAAGTCAGACTAGTTACTCTGTGTGCTCCTAAATACCAACAGTGTGTGTCTTGGTTATCACATTATTTTGTATTCGTAAGTTTCAGTACTCAAAAAATGAGGTTTTATATAAACCTCCAATTAAGGACTAAGCGATGCCAGCAGCCTGGTGTCTTGGAAGCTACAACATTCTTGTCATTAACACATTTTATAAAGCACATCTAAGTTCCTACAGCTAGCTGAACATAACATATGCTTGTTCCGCATCTTGATTATGCAACTATTCAAGGAGGAACTCCTCCTCCCCACTTCACACTGTCAAGCCTGGATCAGCAGGGACACTGAAGAAAAGCAGAATATTCCAAGTTTTTAAAGCAGGCTAATTTGATTGCCTGCGTGCCATTTTGTTTTATTACTGTTTACAAGACTCAGAGTGGCTGGGACCTACTGTCCCCATCAGAACATTATTGTTTACTGCTGTCCGCTGCTTACAGTCATGTTGATAAGTTATTTAATCCTCCTGTTATATCCCATGCTGAGCAAAGATGGAGAGCATCTAAACAGGTTTATAAAAGTAAACTGAGCTCAGGAAATTACACTATATTTGGTGATCATAAATTACTGTTTATAGAATACAGAGCTGGGAACGTCCCGGTCAGTTCTTTCTTCCTGATTTAATAAATCCCTTTTCCCCCTAAGAGCCTCAACACAGATCTCAGATTCCATAAAAATGCACATTCTTCCAGTATTCAACGTTCTTCTCAAAATTAAACATTTTGTATTTTAACAAAACAAACAATGAACAGCTTTTTAGAACAAAGCCAAGTTTTCAGTAAGCAGGATGACCAAGAGGGTTTCATAACAAGTACCACCATTTCCAGTTCAGTTTTGGAACACCACAGATGAGGGCTGAGACGTCTGCTCAAAAGGGAGATGAGAAAGCACAGGAGGGAAACAAGCTAGAAGGAGCTAACAGGACAAGGACAGGCACTAGAGTGCAACATGAGTACTCTCCTTGCTTACTCCTCCCTATTTTTCACCACATTTTACTCTAGTCTGGTATTTAGCTCATGCTGAAATTATGGAGTGTTTTATTTCACTAAGTAAAATGGCACTTCTCGCCACCTTTACTATGGATAAACAAAATCAGATAGGGAGCTGAGAATTTAAGCAGGGTTTGGATCACCATCAAGTCACTGAGAGTATCCACTAAGTAATCACAAGCTTGTGCAACTCGTTAATAACCATAGTAAAAAGAATCAGTCGGAGTGCCACTAAATTTTATCTACAATGGAAAAAGCTGTAACATTCCTGTCACTGCACTAATACCTAACACAGCTGCCTCGTCTTACAAATTTCTGGGCTACCAAGTCACACAGACTATTTGGCTAAGAGCTGTAAACACAAGAACCAACAAAAGTTATATATACTAGTGAGACACAATTTTGGACTATAATGGACCACCTAACGTTACATTCATGCATAACAGCAAAGAGGAATACAATGTTCTATAGTAGCTGAGAAAAGATTTGTTGCCTTTTTTCCTTCTGATTTTCAATCTCAGGCTTTCAGTACAAGCCTCACTGCTCAAGGACACATAATGATGGCTTGTGTATGAAGTTGAGCAATAATTTTTCTATCAGTTTAAAATCCTTAATCTAATTTTTAAAAAGGTTATATTCCACTGTGGTAACCAAATTCAAATTAATTTTCTGTTATTGCTATGACATTAAAGGATGACTAATAAATTCTCAGAGTCCTTAAAAAAAATCCCCACCAGAAAAAAAAAAGAAGCATTCATGAAGAGCACTAAACAAATTATGAAACCTAGAGTGATTAACCGAGCACCAACTTTTTTTGATCACTACTTACAGAGACATGTTAGTTATTAGCAGCATTCGGAATTTCAGGAAGAGCTTTAGGTTTGGGGCTTATTTAAAAGTCAAAGCTTTATTTGCTTTATTTCCTTGTCAGCATCCTTCATAACATAGTACGTACTCTAGGAAAACACTAACAAAGTATATTTAGAGGATCATCAGCAAAACCAGAGATCTTTTCTCCTCTAGAGTTCAGCAGTAAGTCAAACTTTGTTACTGTATAATCTTCTAATATAGCCAGTATTTTTATTTAACTTCCACTTGCTGAGTACTTTGCCTTAGGCATAGGCAGTCCTGAAGTAGCAGCTTTATCCTAAAAATGCAGGCAGATATTTTAAAGTAAAACCTTGAATCTGCATTCCTTTAATTAAACCTATCGTGCTTTCAGCCAGCCCAGGCAGTGAGTACCACAAAGCCACAAGAAAACAAGTCTCTTAGATGGGATTTACCCCAAACGAAAAGGAACAGGAGCTGCCAGTCACCCGGAAGCAGAGAGGCCATGGAACTTGCTTTGCAAGACCATCAGCAAACTATCAGAGAACAGCTTGTACAATGGTTTCACTTGTACGGACAAGAGTAGTTTTTCCTCTACCTAGCTCAATTTTAAAAAGTCATTCATGTGTCCCCTTTTGAATTACACTTACACTTAACGTCTTTTGAGGACCTGTTGTGGTTTGGCCTCAGACGGTAACACATGCTTGTAAAGCTTAACTGTTTGCACTGTGGGCAGTAGTTTTACTCTTACCAGAGCACAGCTTTTCAATGACTGCAGCAGGATCTTTAGTGTCACCTACACTTGAGAAGGGCAAAATAATCATTGACCTCTTCCTTACTCATCCCAAACTGGCCTGGTCTAGAGGTGCCGTTGTAGCTGCTGACCTCTGTTGTCTCTAAGTGCAGAAGCAGGCTGGTAATCATAAAAAAACCGAGCAAGAATCATAGATTTCTACAACAAGGAGGGCAGTACCACCTCCCAGCAACTGTGGCCAACTAATGCTGCCTGCCACTGCACTATTACACATCTCTGTGAACAAATAAGATGGTCAAGTTGTGGTCTGCTTAAAACATTTTGATGCTGCCTAGCCTTGAGGCACTCAGATAGCAGATCATTTTTTTATATATTGTTACCAAAGAGGGGAGGAAAAAATAAATAAATGCCTTAACAGGAATTCATTTCAGCAAATTTGCTGCCACGGGGTCAGTTAACCCAGTTGAACACTAGTGGATGGCAGCCAAGACAGCACGCTCAAACGAGTGCACATGTAACCTTGGACGGCTATCACATCATTCCATGAAGACAGGCCGCAGAGCGTATTCTGCCAACCGAGCCCTTTAAGTGAGAGCTTTGCCCAGCTGCCGTGGACCCACAGCCTGCCCAGATCTGTGCACTTGGTGCCACCACTTCTGCTAGAACCATACTGCCTGTGCTGTGGAAATCATAGAATCACAGAATCACAGGGTTGGAAGGGACCTTAGTAGATCATCTAGTCCAACCCCCCTGCCAGAGCAGGGCCACCTTAGAGCAGGTTACACAGGAACGCGTCCAGGCGGGTTTTGAATGTCTCCAGAGACGGAGACTCCACCACCTCCCTGGGCAGCCTGTTCCAGTGCTCTGCCACCCTCAAGGGAAAGAAGTTCCTCCTCATGTTTAGGTGGAACTTCCTATGCCCAAGTTTCTGCCCATTACCTCTTGTCCTATCACTGGGCACCACTGAAAAGAGCCTGGCCCCATCCTCCTGACACCCACCCTTCAAGTATTTATAAGTGTTAATTAGGTCCCCCCTCAGACGCCTCTTTTCCAGGCTAAAGAGACCTAATTCCCTTAGTCTATCTTCATAGGAGAGGTGTTCCAGTCCCCTAATCATCTTAGTAGCCCTATGCTGCACCCTCTCCAGCAATTCCTTGTCCCTCTTGAGCTGGGGAGCCCAGAACTGGACACAGTACTCCAGGTGGGGCCTCACCAAGGCAGAGTAGAGGGGGAGGATGACCTCCCTCCACCTGCTGGCCACACTCTTCTTGATGCACCCCAGGATGCCATTGGCCTTCTTGGCCACAAGGGCACATTGCTGGCTCATGGTCATCCTGTTGTCCACCAGGACTCCCAGGTCCCTTTCCTCAGAGCTGCTCTCCAGCAGGTCAGCTCCCAACCTGTACTGGTGCAGGGGGTTATTCCTCCCCAGGTGCAGCACCCTACACTTGCCCTTATTGAATTTCATGAGGTTCCTCTCCGCCCAGCTCTCCAGCCTGTCCAGGTCTCTCTGGATGGCGGCACAGCCTTCCGGGGTGTCAGCCACCCCTCCCAGCTTTGTGTCGTCAGCAAACTTGCTGAGGGTGCACTCTATCCCCTCATCCAGGTCATTGATGAATATATTGAAGAGCACTGGGCCCAGTACTGACCCTTGGGGAACACCGCTCATCACTGACCTCCAGCTAGACTCCACGCCCCTAATCACAACCCTCTGAGCTCTGTCCTTCAACCAGTTTTTTATCCACCTCACTGTCCATTCATCTAACCCACTCTTCCTAAGCTTCCCTAGGAGGATGCTGTGGGAGACCGTGTCAAACGCCTTGCTGAAGTCAAGGTAGACCACATCTACCGCTCTCCCCTCATCCATCCATCCAGTCACTCCATCATAGAAGGTGATCAGATTAGTCAGGCATGATTTCCCCTTGGTGAATCCATGCTGAGTACTTCTGATGGCCCTCTTTTCCTCCATATGCTTTGAGATGACGCCCAGAACGAGCTGTTCCATCATCTTTCCAGGGATGGAGGTGAGGCTGACCGGCCTGTAGTTCCCTGGGTAGCAGGGTTTGATAGCTCCAACCCAATGGCACATTAACAGCAGCACAAACATGCCAGTCTCCACAGTGCAGCACCCTAAACACACAACCAGTGGGGACGTTACCAGGGCTTGATGAGGAGTCAGGGAAAGGGAAGGCAGTTATCTGGCTTTTTATCAGACAAAGCTCCTCATCAGTGCCACGGAAAGCACCATAATCTCAGCATCAGAGAAGGCACAAGCCTTCCTGATACCTCAGTGGAATCTGATCTCCAAACAAGAGAACTAATGGGTATCAGCAATGAAGCCTCTCAAAGTCAGCTTTTGGTACTTTTGAAATAGTAGTGAGTTTGTAGATCTTAACAGAATTTTGCCTGAACGCATTCTGCAGAAATGGATTTCTTCAAATATTAGTGGGAAAGAAGGGTCAACACAACAAATTGACATCCATTCCTATAGTGTGTATAAAACATTTTGCCAGCTTTTAAGTAGTTAAAAGGCTGCTTATATATCTGCAACACAACTGTAGCATTTTCTTCCTGCATGCATGTGCACACACACTCCAGAATGCATTTAGGGTTCGTTCTTATTCTCCTGGAGAAGATGTTGTCTTGCTCCTTTCTCTCTGATCTGCTGGCAGACCAAGCAGGGCTAGCTTTGGTTCTTCTTGCTGATGTAACAGTGTATCAGAAAAATTATTTCTTTCCTTGTTGCACCAATTCACAATCCAGAGCTAAGCAACAAATTTACCTTCTTCTGAAAAAAAAATAAACGTGGTAAAATGTACAATAAAAAAACCAAAACCAAACCAACACACATCACAGCCCTGGTAGACCGGGATTTTACTGAGCAAAAGACATGCAAGACAGAACTATGGTGCGCTGTGGTCTAACAGGGTCTAACTGTGAAAAGAGCAACACTTCAGACTCCAGGAAGTGGAAGAAAAAATATATGCAGAGAAGGGAGGACAAAGCATTCTCAGAAACATTATCAAAGATAAAATGACAGACATAACTGGTTGATTCAGTGGCACTTCAGATACCTTTTATGGGAATCATACTGAACAAACCTGCTCTCTTCCAGAGTTGTAACCTCCCTGACAAAAGGTATAGGGCAGTATTTACAGTAGCTGATATTCACTAAGACTGCAGATTTTTTGTACGCAAAGATAGAAAATATCTTTCTCATTGCAGTTTGCACATTGTCTGCTCCAAGTCAGAGCTGTGTTTAAAATACTGACAGAGTGACTCACTTATGGATTGTAATGGACTTTCATGTTACCAGAAACGATCTTGAGTATACAAGGACAATAAATCTATACCTACCACAATAAATAACTTAGAGCTTATTGACCCAATGAATGCCAAAGTAATCAAATAACAGTTTTTTCATCCTGCTTCATTTAAAGTAAATTTCCAGACAATAAAAGCTTGCTTTCTTTTTAATTTACATTCAATTTCAGGTTGCGTGTAAAAGCCCATATGAAGATGCTGCAGTTATCCAGCAATGAGGTATGAGGAAATTAAGAATTACAATTAGATTTAATAGAAATGCAAACAAAACTGGATCCATGAGCACTATGCTGCTTTGCTTACTGCTTGGAATCACTGAAAGTTAAATCAATTGAAAGCATGTGATCTTCCTAGGTCTGGAGAAATATACAGCGAAGCACAGAAGTTGGGGGGTAAAAATGAAATGGCTACGTATAATGAAGGAAGAGGCAAGAAGTGTTAAAAACAACAGGGCTTAGAAAAAACTGCAGGTACAAGAACAGACCCACCTGCTTCATTTAAGAATAGGTAGGAAGCCCGAATCCCACATTTCCTCAGAAATCATGGGTCAGACGCTTTTAAGACCAAAGCAACATTTGAGACTGTGAAAGTGGGCCTGAAAGCTACATAGTCTCTGGAAAAATTAGAGCACCTCGCCCAGGCTGAGATTTCCCATGGCATCATGCCAAGGCAGCAGCCCACGCATGACCAGAGATGAAAACCCACCCCCACAGATCAGATGTTGGCTTTCAGACATGGGCCAGCTTTCTTCTCTCACACCCTGCTCCATCCTGGAGGAGATGGGGAAATAAACACGAGAAAAGGTGGTTTGGGAAAGGGAACAGACATGTATGGAAAACACACAAGCAGAACAGGGCAGAAAACATAATCTAATTTTTAAGATGCAAGGGCATGTATTTCCCCATTTAATGAAAAATTCACTGCCTGCTGGAGTAGGATTTTCTCTAGCTAGAACAAAGAAGCCAGAAGAGTCTTCTGAAAGCTGCAAGAGGGCTAAGAAGGACACAGTGGCATGTGCAGTTATACCATTATTTCTTGAAATGCAAGCTGTATGAGTGTTTTGCTGCATCAGGTTTTAAGATAACTTTTTGGTTTTTAAAATTTGGGAAGATACTCTCATGGGGCAAAAACTATTCACAATCAGGAGGTTTTTTTGCTCCTTCTAGATACCTAATCTGTTGTCCAGCTGATTGTGTCCTGCCCCCTGCAGCTATCAGAACTCATCTAGCACATTGTGACAGAAAATTGGGTAAGTCTTGCGGATGTTCTCAAGGATATTTTTATTATATCTAAAGATATATCTATCAATTATTTACCCACATGGTAAGTAAGAACACTCCGTACTCAATGTGGTTTAGGTTAGGGAAGGACACCAGCCCTGCTCCTATGTAGAAGGGGCTTCAGCTCCTGCATCACATGCAAAGGTCAGGTCAGCTTTCAATAGAGACCCAATAAATGCATCTTCTGGGCTCAACTCTACAGTTCCACAGGACTATGCTACATTCAGGCAAGCTTATAATTCTTATGCACAGACTGACACAGGCAGAGTTCATTTTTCAAAAGTATTTCTAAATTAAAGTCTATTTTACATTTGTCCATGTAAATAACTAGATATTCATAGATGTTGGATACTTGCAGGCTGTAGATAAGCAAAAGTACACATGGTGCCACAAGTTTTACTGAATTACTAGAAAATTCTTAAATACATTAATCACATGCTGCTATGAAATATTTAATATCAAATCTAATGAGTGTTTTAATCCCATGAATGATAAATTAATTCTTATGCAATATTAACTGTTTAAACCAAGGGACTTCCATTAATTATTGTAAAAGGTCACTTTCTAGCAAGGTGCAGACTGTGAACAGGCAACACAACTATGTCCCTTTGCAAAAGCTGAGTTGTTCCTCCAGGGAAGAAACCAGCTACAAGAGCTTGAGGATGCAAAAGCACCACACTGTGGGAACAGGTACAGCTACCTTCCCAACACAGAAACATTCCTCCTCATTTACCCACTCATTCCAATACTTAGAAGAGTCAATCAAACCAGCCTCTCTGGTACAAAAGCAAAGTCCAGGGCACATAGCCAGGAAAGTCATTTCAGCAAATAACTCAGTCATTTCTTGGATACTTCTTATCAGACTGGGTTTTTTTGATCTTTTGATGTTAGGGGTTCTGCATATGATGGCAATATGATTTAGTCAAATATTCGTTTCTCCAACAACATTTCTTATTTGTAGGCTTTACAAATCAATTGTACCCTTCTGACTATTTAAAAACAAACCAAAAAAAATGCACTTTATTCTTTACACACACTTTTTTA
This sequence comes from Rhinoptilus africanus, assembly GCA_013400135.1. Lineage (NCBI taxonomy): Eukaryota > Metazoa > Chordata > Aves > Charadriiformes > Glareolidae > Rhinoptilus > Rhinoptilus africanus. Next base: position 329,144 of record VXBO01006350.1, read on the forward strand.
AAAAAAAAGGGAGAAGACATTTGGTGTTACCTAGGGTACCATGCTGGAATCCTTTCATGTAGCTTTGTGCATGTTCCAGCTACACAACACGCTCAGATTTCCTAGGCAATTGGTTAATGTCCATGTTTTGTTGAAGATAGTTTTAAGATAACATAATAACAGTATACAGAGGAATTAATTCTACTCAAAAAAGGTAAACAGTAATTAACATTTCCTAATGTTAACAGTTTTATAGAGATTCTGTAATCAGCCTAATGGATAAGCAGCCTGCAAAGTGTGATATGCACATCTTATATGATTTGAAGTAGAGGATAAAAGATTTGTTTAAATGATGATACTTGAATTTTATTAATGTTGTTGCCAAAAGTAGATAAGACATTCATAAGAGACATCATTGAGCTTTCATCTATTGTACATTAAAAGCAGTGTTTCAGAAATATAATTTTGCCACCATCAGATGCAGTATGTCCTGTTATTTTTCCATCCATGTTTTCAGAAGCATTAAAAAAATGCATGATATAAGCAGAAGTTAGTAAAAATATTTTTCATCCATCAGCACAGCATTGAAAAGTAATGTCAAAGAAATTAGGTATCAACTACACAAACCTCTGGTGCATTTTAAAAGGCTACCGGTAGTACCTGTCTCCATCTATTCTCCTCCTCTTCAAATTTCATTAAGAAGTCATACAAATAATATTCAATACATGACGTTTAAAGAGAATCATAGAATCATAGAATCATAGAATCATAGAATCATAGGGTTGGAAGGGACCTCGAAAGATCATCTAGTCCAACCCCCCTGCCAGAGCAGGGTCACCTAGAGCACATCACCCAGGAACGCGTCCAGGCGGGTTTTGAATGTCTCCAGTGAAGGAGACTCCACAACCTCTCTGGGCAGCCTGTTCCAGTGCTCTGTCACTCTCACAGTAAAAAAATTCTTCCTGATATCCCTCTTGAATCTCCTATGCTCCAATTTACATCCATTACTCCTTGTCCTATCACTGGTCATCACTGAAAACAACTTCTCTCCATCTTCCTGACACTCCCCCTTTACGTATTTGAAGACATTGATGAGGTCACCCCTCAGTCTCCTTTTCTCCAGACTAAAGAGACCCAGCTCCCTCAGCCTTTCCTCATAAGGGAGATGTTCCACTCCCTTAATCATCTTTGTGGCTCTGCGCTGGACTCTCTCAAGCAGTTCCCTGTCCTTCTTGAACTGAGGGGCCCAGAACTGGACACAATACTCCAGATGTGGCCTCACCAATGCAGAATAGAGGGGGAGGAGAACCTCTCTTGACCGACTCACCACACCCTTTCTAATGCAGCCCAGGATGCCATTGGCCTTCTTAGCCACAAGGGCACATTGCTGGCTCATGGTCATCCTCCTGTCTACCAGGACCCCCAGGTCCCTTTCACCTACACTGCTCTCCAGCAGGTCAGCCCCCAACCTGTACTAGTACATTGTGTTTTTCTTCCCCAAATGCAAAACTCTACACTTGCCCTTGTTGAACCTCATCAGGTTTCGCCCCGCCCAACTCTCCAGCCTGTCCAGGTCCCTCTGAATGGCAGCACAGTCTTCTGGGGTGTCGGCCACTCCTCCCATCTTGGTGTCGTCAGCAAACTTGCTGAGGGTACACTCTGTACCCTCATCCAGGTCGTTGATGAAGATGTTGAACAACACCGGTCCCAGTACCGACCCCTGAGGGACTCCACTAGTCACAGGCCTCCAACTAGATTCTGCCCCATTGACTACGACTCTCTGACTTAACATAGCCTGACATAGTTATATGAAAAAAATTCAGCATTTTCTTTCTTGCATTCCTATTACACAGGTCTGACAATCTAGGACTTTGAACAAATTTTGCGTTCCTGTCATACGTGAGGACACAAACAGGTTAAAGACTCAATGCCTGATTTCACTTTCAAGCATCAGAAGCTTTAGATCAACATTTTGAGGGGCTTCGTTTTTCATAACTGAAAAGTTACTGGCTTCACTGAGATTTTAGAACTTCCAACAAGAAAAGATTGTTCAGATGTACCATTCGTTTGATTACTAACCAGAAAAGGCAATGAAGTACACTGCAAGAGGGAAAAACACTGAGGAGAAATAAAATCTAACTTACAACACTGGGAGGCAGCACTGGGCAATGGTTTCTTCTGGACTTCCTCCTGAAAGGAATACTAAAGGAGCAGAAAAAAAAAAAAAAGAGAGAAGAAACACAGACCAGTAAGAAAGCAAATGGTAACTTAATGAAAGAGCTTTTAGATTACCTGATGCCACACATAAGAAAAAATATCTGTGGTAGTATCAAAACATTAAATAGTTTCCTTTATATTCAAACACATTCCCAGAAATCCCCTCTTTTTTCATGCCAAAACCAGGTGTTAAAGAGTGCATATCTGGTTAAGGTGAAGTCTGCCTCACTACAAGCATAAGCACCATTCTCAACTGTGAGAACACAAATTAGACAGCTGAAAGACCTGATTCTCCACACCACAACATCACTGTGATGGGAAGCTCAGAACTGAGTATAAGCCCATTTATGTTTAGATACTCAAGCATGGCTTCAGCAGTTCAAAACTTATATGGGCTTACAGCAACACTGCAGTAGGAGATAGAAGTGGTTAGATAATTAGTGTGCCCAGCAGGACAGTAACAAAATGTTTGCCCAGTCAACACTTACAGACTCTCCTGTGATGTACTGTACAACCAAAGTGAAGAATTTTTCATCTCATTTAATACTAAATTAGAGAACACAGAGATATTTCAATTAGCCAGCTTTGACTTTTTACAAAGCTGTTTGTTACAGCATCAAAGCATTGCCTAAGGGAACACTAGCAGTATTATTTTGTTCTTCTCCTCTGTCTTGTATTACATAGAGATATGAGAAAATTAGGACAATTGAGCAAAATAATAACAGCCTTTGCTAGGAAAAAAAGGTCTGACGACAAAGGAAGTGGCAACCTTAGCAACCTGGTCCTGCAATCTGTGCAAAACAGACCAGACAGTCTCTCCTTGGATTTGGTAAGGATTAATGACACGGAAGGTGACAGCCTGCAGACTTCCACGGTGGCTATCTTCTGATCTGTGCTATTTAAAATGCACAAGTGATCCTGAGAGGTGGTTAGTCTTATCATCAGCAAAATGCCAACTCACTGAGTTAATTGGGATTGTAGAAACAAGAGCTGTAGGATCTCACAGCACACTGCCTGGTTGACAAAGTGGTGAAAGGAAGTCTGTTGATGAGCAATTTCAGCAGCACAGGACAGCAATGGGTTCTGAATTATTATACTCAGAGATCCAAAAATGGCAATAGTTTGTTCTTTTTAAGGCATTAGCCCAACGGCTACCATCAGTCCCAAGACGAAAACTAAATACTGGAAAGCATTTTTATGGCATCACTTAAACTCCAAATTAACCTGCTTCTTGAAGACTGCTATGCAATGTTAGTCTGTTCATCCACTGTCTCAGATATAGCTGAACTTAACACACAGTAAAGAAGATAAAGACACAGAGTTGTCCTGTGCTTAATACTACTGTGCAGAGTAGGGCTCTCCAGCCCAAAAACCATGTAAGAAGGCGAGATCTGCAAAGCTGAGTGGCATGGAGTGGATGAATGAGGATCAGTCACTCAGTTTCTCTAAATAAACCTGTTTCCATTTGGTTTCACAACACCGGGTTTGTTTGCTCAGACTAAATAAGGCATTTCTTCAGGTAACACACAATTAAGATGCTGAATTCCTTTGCTACAACATAACTGACCTGGGTATGTTTAAAAGGCAACTGACATCCACAGAAGAAAAATCCATGGAGTGTTGTTAAACACAAAGACACTGCGCCTCTGGTTCTGTAAATCCCTGAGCTACAAGTCACTGCAAATTAGGGGAATATGCAAGGAAGATTACATCTCCACTCTGGGTGGCTGTCAGATATGGAACAAGATGAACCTTAGGTCAGGCCCTGCACAGGTGTTCTTACATTTTTTCATTTTCTCACTGGCAACAGGGAACATCCATAATAAATTTGAGATCATCAGGTCACAAATACAGAGACGTTATTTTGTTACTAGTATTTGATTAAAGCATGCACTTATCATGCAGATGGATGGCACTCCAGAGAAAGGGGTGTCTCACAAAGCTAAGGACACCTTTGAGCAAGTACCAGTTCAGTGTAGCACTAGAGGGCACCTGTGCTTCACTGCAGTACCTGGCACAGACTGCTGCTACAGCCCACAGGAGCAGGGAGGCACCACAGCAGTGTCACCGACCGGCCAAATCACAGGTAGAGCTTGTCATCACCTCTAAGAGGTTCTCAAACTTCTAGGAAGGCAGGAGAGGTTGTCCTCAAGCAGTTATGTTTTTATATGCCCCAATATTGGTCTGTCCTGAGCCAAAAAGAAAACCCATCCTGTTTTTCTCCATTTGCACAGTTATCCAAATGATTCACATAAGGAGTAGGAAATAATAGATGAAGGATCCCTGGACAAAAACCTCTTAGAGTCACTGGCAGAACATTTTGTAAGTTATCTTGCTATGGAAAGAGACCTACTAAGAGTTTAAGCAAGCACCATTTTCCTACTCAATGATGTTGGCATCAACACACAAGGTTGGGTTTTTTTAAATGCTAAACTTCTGATACAGGCATTAATATGTCAGATCTTGTTTTCCAAACACTATGAACTGTAAAGAAAAGCTTTAATGATGTGACAGTCTCTCTTAAAAAAAAAAAAAAACACCAGAATTGTAACTTTTAGTTTATAGCTGTTTAGCCAAGTACATGCTAAAAAAACCAGGAAACCGAAGCCATAGCTAGCAGGTATTATAATACAAGATTCATATAAACTGAGCCATTAGCAACTGGATTGGGACTCCCACAGTCCTCAGTTCCACGAAAGATTCAGTATCTTGCTTTGTCTTCTTCCTAGAAGTGGGTAACTGCAGAAGTGTCCTTTTTGACCCAATTTCATAAAATGAAGAGAATCTACCACAGCTTGTCAAAAACGGTTTCACTTTCTTGTGAGGTAAAGCATAATATTACCTTTCCTTTGAGCGTATGCACATCAACAAAACAGTTCTCACCTCAAGCACTTCCAGCATGTGGAAAAATGTTCCTCTCCTTAACACTAACAGTACACTTAAGGAAACAGTTCATGGAAGACTTGTAAATGATGATCATTTAGTAGTTGCCTTAATCACAGGGATCCAACAGAAAGAATAAAAGTTATAAGGCATACAGGGCTACACATTCACCTTTCAATTTAGATATTTACCTCATCATCTCCCAGTGAATTTATTTGTTCTAGTTTTCTGGTCCAGTATCTGGCCTCTTCTTCAGGGATATCTATAGCAAAAGAAAAAGTTACATCACCTTATTAACCAGGCAAATTCATATTTATCACCAGTAGCATTGAAACAAGGAGGGTATTACAAAATTTCACCACAAGAAAAAACCCACCACACTTAGTTTTGAAGTAATAGGGCTGTCATATGTTAGCACTCAGATTGAAAATAAACACTGTAAATAGTAACACAGTTCAAGGGCTTACATTGCATTCTTGTTTAAAGCTCATTAACCAAACGCACACTGCACAAAGGTAGGAAAGAGTAAGACAGACTGGTTCAGTTTTAATTCAAGTATTTGTTTTACGAATCATAGAATCATAGGGTTGGAAGGGACCTCGAAAGATCATCTAGTCCAACCCCCCTGCCAGAGCAGGGTCACCTAGAGCACATCACCCAGGAACGCCTCCAGGCGGGTTTTGAATGTCTCCAGTGAAGGAGACTCCACAACCTCTCTGGGCAGCCTGTGCCAGTGCTCTGTCACTCTCACAGTAAAAAAATTCTTCCTGATATCCCTCTTGAATCTCCTATGCTCCAATTTACATCCATTACTCCTTGTCCTATCACTGGTCATCACTGAAAACAACTTCTCTCCATCTTCCTGACACTCCCCCTTTACGTATTTGAAGACATTGATGAGGTCACCCCTCAGTCTCCTTTTCTCCAGACTAAAAAGACCCAGCTCCCTCAGCCTTTCCTCATAAGGGAGATGTTCCACTCCCTTAATCATCTTTGTGGCTCTGCGCTGGACTCTCTCAAGCAGTTCCCTGTCCTTCTTGAACTGAGGGGCCCAGAACTGGACACAATACTCCAGATGTGGCCTCACCAATGCAGAATAGAGGGGGAGGAGAACCTCTCTTGACCGACTCACCACACCCTTTCTAATGCAGCCCAGGATGCCATTGGCCTTCTTAGCCACAAGGGCACATTGCTGGCTCATGGTCATCCTCCTGTCTACCAGGACCCCCAGGTCCCTTTCACCTACACTGCTCTCCAGCAGGTCAGCCCCCAACCTGTACTGGTACATTGTGTTTTTCTTCCCCAAATGCAAAACTCTACACTTGCCCTTGTTGAACCTCATCAGGTTTCGCCCCGCCCAACTCTCCAGCCTGTCCAGGTCCCTCTGAATGGCAGCACAGTCTTCTGGGGTGTCGGCCACTCCTCCCAGCTTGGTGTCATCCGCAAACTTGCTGAGGGTACACTCTGTACCCTCATCCAGGTCGTTGATGAAGATGTTGAACAACACCGGTCCCAGTACCGACCCCTGAGGGACTCCACTAGTCACAGGCCTCCAACTAGATTCTGCCCCATTGACTACGACTCTCTGACTTCTTCCTTTCAACCAGTTCTTGATCCACCTCACTGCTTGATCACCAAACCCATACTTGATCAGCTTAGCTACAAGGATGCTGTGGGAGACGGTGTCAAATGCTTTACTGAAATCAAGATAAACCACATCTACCGCTCTACCATCATCTATCCACCTAGTAATATCCTCATAGAAGGCTATAAGGTTAGTCAAACATGACTTACCCTTGGTAAAACCATGTTGACTACTCTTGATGACCCCCATGTCCTTGACATGCCTAGAGATAGTGCCAAGGACAAGTTGTTCCATCACCTTACCAGGGATGGAGGTGAGGCTGACCGGTCTATAGTTACCCGGGTCCTCCTTCTTGCCCTTCTTGTAGACTGGAGTGACATTTGCTATCCTCCAGTCCTCAGGCACCTCTCCTGTTGCCCATGACTTACTGTAGATGATGGAGAGTGGCCTAGCAATGACCTCCGCCAGCTCCCTCAGCACCCTTGGATGCATTCCATCTGGACCCATCGATTTATGGATGTCCAGATTACTCAACTGATCCCTAACCCAATCCTCATCCATCATGGTAAACTCCTCCTCGATCTTGACTTCTTCTGGGACTATAGGAATCTGGGGCTCGTGGGGAAAGCCTGCAGGAGTAAAGACAGAGGCAAAGAAGAAGAGCCATTTCACAATGGTATTCATACACTTGCTATATGCTTGATAACACATAGCAAGATGTGTTCTTCTGGAGGCCTTTATAACCTCAAAAGAATAAGGATTTCTTTCAAATAGCACATCTTTCTTACGTACCTGATGCAACACAAATTAAGTACCAAAAAAGAAATAGTCTCTTGTTTTCCTTTGCAGGCAACAAGCCAAGTCTTTTGAGGTAATGAACAGTGTTACAAGCAGTCATGTTCATATGAAAGCACACTCCTATTTTTACACCACACTGCAACTTCATTGCAAAATGAATCACAACAACCCTTTTACCTTCTGGAAGATTTACCAAGTTGATGACCGACAGCAAGCAGCAAGCATTATCACCTTTATTTTAGTAACTATTTTTTATTTCACACTTTGAAGTAATACAGTGTCCTAATGGTTTGAAGGGAACACAGACTTCTGCCACTCAAAATTTCATCTCTCAAAGTGCACCCCTGGAAGTGCAGATGAACCACTGTGGAAAGCTTAAGTAAAGGCACGTGATATACAAACCATGCTTAAGAAATAGAGCAAGAGGTGCAGAGCACCAAGGGAAATAACCGACTAAAAGAAAAAAGCATCAATTAGAATCATAGAATAGAATCATAGAATCATAGAATCATAGAATCATAGGGTTGGAAGGGACCTCGAAAGATCATCTAGTCCAACCCCCCTGCC
>VXBO01006350.1:337453-348173 GCA_013400135.1 Rhinoptilus africanus
CTCTATCCCCTCATCCAGGTCATTGATGAATATATTGAAGAGCACTGGGCCCAGTACTGACCCCTGGGGAACACCGCTCATCACTGACCTCCAGCTAGCCGCCACGCCCATAATCACAACCCTCTGGGCTCTGTCCTTCAACCAGTTTTCTATCCACCTCACTGTCCAAAGTGAGCCAAAGGCTCACAATCCAAGAGAATTAGCTAATTTATTTAGGGATGAGGGTGTAAAATTACTTGAAAGAGACGAAAAAAAGCTGTTTGGGTTTTTTGGTGGTTTGGGGTTTTTTTTTTTTAACCATTGAACATCCCCCCGACTGTAGGGTGGTTGGCTGGTCTTCACTCCAAGAAGGGGTAATGACTTCTGAAATTTGGTTATTCATGGCCTGAAACTGCACCAATGCAGAAACTTCAGAGCTCACACAGGAAGGAAGCTGAAGGACTGCTCCAACTAGGCACCATCAAACCTGCAAGCCTCACCATCCCAAAGACTGCCAGACAAGGATAATACCAGTTCAGCTAGTTTTCCCATCCCTTGTAACTCTTTACATGCTGAGGTGCCTCATTAGGAGCCCAGACATTTACACCTAACAAGTTTGTTTCCCTGCAATGAACTGTACCCCATGAACACAACCACAATAATATGCTAAGCTATGTGTTGGCAAGAATGGGAGACGTAGGCTGGGATGGTCTCCTGATGAAAAGGTGGTTCTAGAAGTTACATCCACTCTCATTCCTGATAGAAACAAGAACAACATTTATTGGCAGATAAGCATTCCACTGGGAGCTACGATGATCTCAGAAAGGACCATACTTACACTTAAAGAGTCTGTCTGTCCTACGTGCATCCTCTCTCAGCCACACAAACCACCACAAACATCTGGAGGTAACAGTGGCCAGTGTACTAGAACACAAACCAATTTCAATAAGAAAAAGGAAGCCAACAGATTTAGTGGCATATGGAATTTAAGAAGTAGGTATTTCCTTGGGCTACAAATGAATGTCTACATCTTTATAACAAAAACACCACTGCATTTTTATGCAACTAGTTCATCCAGACATAGCGGGTAAAACAGGTCCAACTTGAGGAAGTTTTAGGGACCTGGAAACTTAGTACCTGGCCATAGAAAACCTGCATTAAGTAGAAAAAAAGACAACCTATTTCTCCTTGCTTGAAGGGAGACCAGCAAACTATTTTAACCATAATACACAGAACTAGTTGTTCTTTCTGATGTACGGTACACTGCTTTGTTCTTATATGCTATTAGAAAACAAGGTAAGAGAAACACAAGAGAGTCTTCCACAATTACAGGAATTGTAGGAAAAAACCATACATGCTTTTGATCACAAGGGCTGTGGATCACAGCTGCACAGATTTGTTAGATGAGCTCCACACAAATTAGGGACAGCATTCAAAGGAAATCTGAACAGAATTGATCTAGAAAGAGGATATCAATTAACTTGAAGGGCTATTAGCACACAACCCAATGAGATTTAGGGGGACAAACTCCAAAGACCTGAAGCAACCCAAACATTAAAGCAAAGCCTATGGAAATTTGTCTTTGAAAGCCATCACAACCCTAAAAGATGAAGAAAAACTCATGAACTGGAGGTCAGTGTCAAAACAACTCAACTCTGGAGCCTGAAATCAAGACCAAAGAACCTAGGAGGGATGAAGCAATGGAACTTCAGGAACCGCAGTTGTCTCAGGGTAGGCTTCAATGCTTTGCCATAGACCATGGTTTAGTAGCATGCCCAGGCATCAAGGAGCATCATGTGTCTCTTGGATTTGTTGTTCCTGTCATGTATCCAAGGTACTTATTTCGTAAGTGGAGCTATCAGATTTTTAGTGCAGGATTGCTGCTATTCTATTGAAATAGCTTCTTACGCAAGTCAGAGATAAAAGTCTACTACTGTCCTATATAATGGCTACTTTAAGGACATCTTCATGATCTTAGAGAAACACTTGTCACTAATACTAATGGCAGTACAGTTACTGCACAGCAAACATTGAACATAAAGCAACGGGTGTATGAACTTGAGTCAAGTTACCTGCTCAGAAGAATAAATGCCCAATGAGACATAATTCTCGATTTTTTTAGGAATCATTTCATAACTATTTTTTCATTTCACCATCCCTTTGTGTCTCGCCTCAGCTGTTTTGTTGAAGCTGGTTCCTTGGAACACAGAGAATGGAAATGCCTAGCGCAGAGATCACAGACTAACTGCTTGCAAAGCCACGTCAACTGGCCAGCTCCTACATCACTGCTCAGCTTTGATTACAAGACCAAGCTACTCTGCTACGTTATCTTTTGCTTACAAGATAAGAAGCTAAACTAGTCCAAACAGAGGCCAGCTGATGCCAGCTCAGGACTCTGCTGACATCATGCTTGGTAAACAAGTGGAGCAAGGCCATATGTCAGTGAAACAAAGCTGCTGAACAAAACCAGACAGGACATGGGCAGATGTCTTCGCTAGCTTTTGGGGCTTTCTTCTTTGATACCAACACAGAAAGGTTGCAAGCTTTACTGCCCTTGCTCCTACTTGCCATCATCTTCAGTTGGAAGCCGAAACCCCCGTCTTCTCTGGGCTCCTGGTGTCAGGGAGCAGTGAGGTCTGATTGCTCCTGAAGGGAGAGGAGGCAAGGGAGATCTCACGGCTGGCAGGGCAGGGTACTTGCCAGCCAGGGCGCCATCCTACACGGCCTGAGCAAGGTGAGCAGGGCAGGCTCAGAGGTCGTGGCCAGGAGCCCAGATCAGCAGGCAGGTCCACAGTGACAAGGCAGGTCTGAGGTCAAGCCTGGAAGTCAGTCCGCATCTGGGCCTGGATCTATGGGGTCCATAAGCAGTCACAGACATGGCTGTGGCTGAGGAAGGGGATCAGTAACTCCCACAGCATCACTGAGGAGTGAAGGCTCAGAGCTGAGCTGAAGTGGGACTCCTGGGCCCATGAGTTTGGGTGGGGGTCACAGATGAGACTGCTCAGTGCCATCACGACTTAGAAAAGATCTTAGGGGCCCGACAGCTGGATACACTGCCCCACCACAGAAATGGGGACACTGCAATATGGAGACTTGACCAGACTGAGTGAGGAATTAGAGGAGAATTTGATGCATCTATACAGATGACTTCACTCACAATTAGAACCCCTCAGGTACCTAAACACGACAGTATTCCAGCTTAGAGATCTCTAGCATGGCAATAACCAGGAGTTTCAAGCTTTTCTTCACCTCAGGCTTGGTGGTCCTTGCTCTACTCCTTGCGTATCACCTTGTGCCACCTGACTTTATCCCAGGTATCAAGTCCTGGGCTGGGGCATTACCCCAGACATGCATAATTGAGAACAAGTGCTGAAAGTAAAAGAGATACACACCCCCCTCATCCCTCTCCTACAAGCCTTCACCTGTCTTCCTCTCTTCCCAGATGCAATTTCTTCCCTTTCCTGAGGTACGGGAATCCTCATAATTTCTCACTGAAATAAATTTGCACAGCTGAGCATTTCTTGTCTTGGAAGCTTTACAGAAATAAAACAAGAAAGCACATTTACTCCACCTCATGGCTGGATGCAGATCAGCATGCTCACAGTCTGTGAGTGGTGAGAACACTAAAAGTATTTTCACTCCAATTATCTACTAGAAACAGCCTGGCACAGACACAAAAACTGCTGTAGTTCGGGAGACAAAACCATTTTTGAGTACTCCGTCCTGTGAGGAACCTGCACATAGCCACTGCACTTCTAAAAAAAAAAAAAAAAAGGGGAGGACAGAGTAAAATTGCTTTTAAACAGCACAATTTTACACTCAAAAAGCAGCATCTTGGAAAGTCTGTGCCAGCACACACTCACAACTTCAAGAGAACAACAGCAAGACTGTCTTCTCCCTACCAGCAAATTTTCTAAACCAACCAAGACGAAAAGCTGTCTCTCTTTCTTGATATGTCTGTCTTGCTCCTGAGAAGAAATAGACATGATCAACAGAGAAAGCTGCTCCAGCCTGTCTTCGCTAACAATCACTTCCTCCCATCAAGAAGGCAGTTTATTGCCATTTTCAAAAGATTACCAAGCATAAAAATGCTTTGCACCCTAGGGGTTAATACCAACTCTCACTAACACTTCACATTTCAAATGCTCACGCTTTGCTGCACTTTTATAGAAGAAGATTTTCGGTCATTCTGTTTCTGCAAGATTGAACATTTAAGAACATAGGGCTGGCAGAGAACACTAGAAGAGCCTGGTCCCCAGCACCACAGTCCAACACACACAGACGCTCACTGCAGAAGGGCCCACAGATTTGCTCTCTTCTCTCTACACCACAAACTCATGTCACACTAACACCACTACTGAACACAATGCAAGAGTTGCATCTGGAACATACAAAGGGACACATGGAGGACCGCTCAAGGCCACCATAGATGTTCTTTGTCCCATTAGAAATCCAGGCATTAACAAAGTTTAACTCCTGGATAAACTCAGGAAAAGTTACTTTCTGTCACCAGGAGTACAGATGACAAGTCTCACCAGCCTCTGTTAGGAAACAATTGCCTCCCAACTCCAAGCCTGGTAAACACTAAAAACAACTTTGTATGAAAAAGGTGGAAAAAAACCAATACAACACAAGAATAAAAAAGGAAGCACCACCCTATAAATTGCTTTCATCATGCGCTACCACTAGCAGCACCAGCACATTCCACTTGTGTTTCAGCTTTAGCTGTTGCCAGTCTCCAGAGTACCAGGAGACGACATACTAGGGAGGAAGAATCCTGAACATATCAGGTGGAAGCAGAAGCAGAAAACTAATCCAGGATAAATATAGTGCAAACAACAAACCAGTTTCTAAACCTTTTCGCATCTACAATCACGTTTTACACTAAGGACTTCAGCCTTTCTGGTTTTCAAATTCCTTTATTCTCTCTTAAAACCCTTTAAAAACTTCGCAAGCTCCTAAACACAATTAAACATTTTGAATACAGACTCCATAACCTGGGATGCTGCAACCACGTGCATCATCTAACTTAAAAGAAACAGAGCAGCCAGAAGTGACAGAAGAAGCACAGAAGCACAGCAAAACAGAACACACTATTTTGTTAAAGCTGCTATCCCAGACAGCTGTATTTTACCAGACTTGGAAAGCAGCACAAGCTGTACCAGTACACACATACCATTCCAGTTCTCATGTATCTACAATAGCCAGGAGATCTTCACCTGGGAAACAAAACGTGATACACAATGTTCCTAAGTGTCACTGCAAACATGTTGTTATTAAAGCATTACCTCTACAACACCAGAGCTGGTGACTGAAGAACTTCCACAGCAGATCAGTGATCCATTTAGTTCTCTGTGTAGGTTTAAAGCAGCAGTTCCCAGCTTGTACGACAACACATTCTTAACATGTAGGGCACTAAGAGTCCATACTGCTACCCTCCACTCAAAGGGAAACTAACCCGCAAATCCATCAGGAGAGATGCAGGGGCAGCGCTGTGAGCTGAGCTACCTCCATGCATCCCTCCAACTCTCACTGTACTGCAAGGGCGGGCAGAGAGAGCCTAATCCATTTTGCAGAGTCCTTCTCTATCCTAGAGGTGACGGCGGGAGATGTTCAGTCATGGTGTGAAGGGAAGTACCACTGGAGACGGCGATAATGGCAGATGCTGCCTTATAGAGAATATCCCACACTGTTGGTGCCTGCCACTTTTCAACGTTCTTCTGACTTTTCCATGGCAGACTGGAAATGTAGAAGATCCAAGAAAAACTGCAGCACTCTTCAAGTGAAGAGGAGCAGAAGCCTTGAAAGAGCTAACTGATGCACCCATTTTTTCCTGAACATTATGAAGCACTGGACAGGCACACAACTCTTCACACTCTGAAATAAAAACCCTCCGACACAGGAGGGCAGAGTTCCTGTTATTTCAGTATTTGGCATAGTAAGCAAAGGAATTATTAATAGATGTGCTTTAAATGATCAATTGTGTTAAAAACAAAAGAGTGACAAAAAGCTTGTTATTTATTTAATTTTTTCAGTTTTCTGCATGAAATTCTACTTCTCAGAATTCTATGTTCTGTAGAACATCACATGTTTTAAAATAGTAGTTTAAAAACAAAAAAAACCACAACCAATCGAACAAAAAGTCCTGTGTTTTGAGTATAGATGGAGGGAGAAAATACACTATTAACGGAAATATTTGTTTTTTTTAAATCCAGGTGCTCTAAGACACAATGGTTTACAAAAAAAAAATCACAAAATGTAATGTAGTTCAAAACATGAAGTGCAGAACAAAGTAATTTCTCTTTTGAAATCTCTGAATACCTAGTGAGAAATCAGAACTTCATTTTCTTTTAAGGTAGAGACAGTTTACAAGCAACTATGTCAGAACAAACTCAGTGAGAAGGTAGCACCTACAAGCCTTCCCTTCAGCTATGTGTGCTGTGTTCTCTCCCTCCCAGAAGCTTAAAACGTTTGCCCCAAAGAACCAGTGTTTCAATCCACGAGCAGAGCAAGTGAGTTGTTGTTCTTCTTACTTAACAGGCAATTTCAGTAATAAACTTGCCACTGACAGGGTGACAGCAGCAGTGAATCACCAGGACATTTTCATGTGGAAGAGGGATGGCTCCAGCCCAACGTTAGACAGCTTAGCTGTCAAGACAGCTGAGATGTCAGATACCTTTTCCCCTTTACACAGCAGACTGTAGTTAAAGAGCAGTGCCTATCACATCTATAAAACACTCCACTCAGCCTGAACTGCACCATCCAGCGGACTGTGCACTCAAAATAGCACACTCAGAGCACAAGATACAATTTGGATTGATCGTAGTGCTGCAGGGGCAAAGCCTGGCAACCTCCCTTGCACCCTGAAGAGAGGTATGAGACCAATAGATGGGCTAGCATTTTTCCACAACAGATGGCCAATTCTGACAGTTGCTGGCCAAATGCCAGTGGGTGCACAAATGCTCCACCAGTGCTTCGAGCATGACAGAAATCGCTCACACTGCCAGGGGCTTGGGAGCAAAAAAACAAGCAACAGGCAGAGGGTGAGAGATGAACCTTGCAATGACAGACAACTCTGAAACACTTCAATGCCCAATGCAGAAAAAAAAAATACCACAAGCCCCAAAACAGCCATCTCTGTTCCTGATCCCAAGAGTCAGATAAGAGCTCGAAAGAGAAGCTATGTAAGCCTTGGATGTATTCTAGCTAAGGCCTTACTTTTGGGGTTCGTTTATTTGTTTGTTTAAGCAAAATAAACTATGAAAAAAAAAAATCACACTTTACTCCAGTTAGCTACTTTTCCACTTTCTGTATTTTTCAACGACAAGTAATTGCCAGAAAGGCAGTTCTTATAACACCAAGTTATTTATATACTCCGCTAATGATAATGTTCAGGAGCGCTGACCATTAATGTTTCACTAACTGAACTGCACACTTCTACCAGGCTTTAAATGCACCTACCACAGAACAGCTCTAACAACACATTTGACCTCTTCTAGAGCCAAATTTGCCTAGATACAAAGAAGTGAACGTTCCCTGCTCAGGAACAAAATGTCTGACTGCACAATCCTGAAATAGCATTAATAGTTTATTGAACTGCTGTTACTCTAAACATTCCAGCACTTGGAGACCTTCAAATCTTCCCTATTTATTCCAATCTTGTTAGAAAGAAGTCAAAAAAAAAGTGAACATCAACAATTTGATCTGCAGTGAACTATTTTGACTGAACTGAGAATGAGCACAACTTGATTATAAAACTCAATTTGCTCCCAAACACTTTCTCCCCGCTGTCAGCACCCTGGGTAAGTTATTGAAACACACTCACCAAAAGGTAATTCAAATCTCGTGTCCAGCAAAATTTTATGAGGAGTCGGGTTTTTGGTTCCACAGATTTCATCGTGTTTCATTACAACTTCTGCCTCCAGTGTAGACCACTCCCCAGGACCTTCCTGTGAATCACAACACACAAGTGAAGTTTCAAGTCTAGCAGGTGCTTATGCAGAGACTCTCACACATTTGCTAAGATGAAAGACTCCAGGAAGAGCCTTGCAGCATTATCAGTATTTCAACATCAAATGAAATCCACTCAGCACATGCTTTTCTTCCAAATCTCAAAGGCCTTTACCAAGAGAAGCAGCAAACACCTCCTAGCAGAACTGCTGCCTCCTCAGTAGAACGCAAAGGTAAGTCCTTAAAGGCAGGCACTGAGGAGTGACTGGACAGCCAGAGGAACGGATCATCAGCTAGACCTTATGGACACACTGCTAGGTATTCTCACTCTTTCCCTTTTGTGGAAAATATATTCTGTCTCTCCCTACTAAAATTCAATAATCTTC
The DNA here is from genome assembly GCA_013400135.1 of Rhinoptilus africanus. Taxonomy (NCBI): domain Eukaryota; kingdom Metazoa; phylum Chordata; class Aves; order Charadriiformes; family Glareolidae; genus Rhinoptilus; species Rhinoptilus africanus. Next base: position 345,769 of record VXBO01006350.1, read on the forward strand.
TAAGTGAATGCCCTGAAATTTGCAGTAAAAAAACCCCAAACATGTCCTGCTTAGCTGCAAGAACTGGCAAATTTAGTAGTTAGGGCAGTTACAGACATTGGCACATACCATTTCCTACATTTTTCAATTCATCTTAGCACTACTAGACACCCTCTAACACTGCAACCAGAAGCTTTAAGAAGATGATGTAGGCATCTTCTGGGTGTACCTCAAAGGCTGGCTTGTCTATTATCAGGACACCCTCCATCATTAGCAAGAGCTCACAAAAATTTGAGCATCACAGTAAGTAGTCAGTCCTTAAGACTTCAGACACTTGTCAGTTATATGTGTTCCTTAACAGAGTAAGCCCTGTTTTTTGTGTCCACATGAGTGAAATGAGACCAAAGACCCCTACTTAAGATGAGTTTTGGTCTCAGTATTGGCAGGCTCCTTCAAAACCAAAATCAATAATGGGATGCCAACAGCCCTCTTCCCTCATTCAGCCTTCCTGACTTGGCAAGTGGAAGTTTTGCTGAGGAGCACACTCCTAGACTGCACCAGGCCAGATTTTGTTAACTACCAACATTGGAGCTGTCAAAATAAAGCTCTGTGTCAGCTTAACCTCATCAGATTGGTGAATGGCCTTCAGAGCAATCCACACGGTCCCAACCAGGGTGTCCCAGATCAGTCCTTTGTTCCATACTTCAACAATTAGGCCCAGGTCCAGACGACTGATCTCACTGCAAGAAAAGAAAAGGAAGCACAGGTGAGAAAAAAGAACCCAAGATTCCGCTTTAGGTTCTGCATTACCACTGTGATTATACCAGTGAACTCTTTCCACGCAGCTGTGTCAAGCTACAGAGAGTTTCTGCAAGTGTGTGGTCGAGGCACCTCATACTCACAGGGAACACCAGGTTTTAATGACCGATTTCTCACAGTTTAATACTGATTACACAAAGATCGCGAACAAAACCCCTGAATTATATCATGCACAGATTGCCAGTTGGGAACTTGTCTCTGCAGCTATGTACACAGGAGGAAGAAATATATCTGGGGCCAAAACCTAGAGGTGAGCCGTTCTTTGCCATCAGGTACCCCATTTCCAACAAACTAGGTGTCTCCTTTCCCTTGGCAGCACAGCAACAAAAGCGTACTCCTGCAGGTACAAACTTGCCAATGCTCATCTGTGAGTGAAGCTGCCACATGCCAAAAATAACAGCCACAAACCCAGCATAGCCGCATCAGAACGCTACCCAGTGCTCAGGGTTGCATTGTACCACTTCTGCTCCAGCAGTAGCTTCTTTCTCTGCATGACACTGCAAGGTTTTGAGCCGTGCAAATCTCCAGCAGCAAGCGGCAACACAGCCACAGGACCACTGAGTACTAACTTCTTATAAAATACTTATTTGAAGGTTTTCATGAACATCTTCCCTCTCAGTAAGGAAAGAACACATCTCAAATTTGCTTCTTCTCAATGCTTCATAGCATTTGTGCCTCTCTATTCCATGCTGGTTTATAACACGTCTACTTAAGAAGAGCATAACACACGCACAGCCTGAATGCTGGCAAAAACAATGGAGTAGACGAGAATCCTTAACTGTCTGTTGATACCCAACTGTCTCACACCTACCACAAAGAAGGCTATTGCTCCTACATCTTTGTGCTTGGTATTTTCCTTTAGTGCAACCACTGATCCCCAGAAGTAGGTATCTTGGACAAACACTGCTTCTGCCTGCTGTCCTTGCGTCCAAATGTATCCACATTAAGTTTATCAAGGAAATTTAAAAGCATGTTAGTCTCTAATTTCTATAGACTGCCGTCAGGGCCTAAGAAAAGAAAAGAAAAAAAAAGAAAAAAAAAGAGAACTGCTGCAAATCCCAGCATCTATTTGAGCTTTGCCACAGAGACTTCTTACAGCTTCAAAAGATAATATTGTATCTACAAGGTTCAAGACAAACCTACAGCAAAGCACATTAGTATCTATTTTAAAAGTCAAGAATGTCCAGTACTTGGGTGACTCAGTCAACGTAGTTCAAGATCAAGCTATTACACAGGTTTATTACGAGTTTACTGCTAGCATCTTGAAATTGAGTCTCCAGCTCGCTCTGTTTGGATATGGCTACTCAATACAGACAAACTAACAACTAGCCACCAGCACTATCACTGCTCTGCCCTCCCACTGCTTGCCTCTTGAAAGATGGTATTTATCAGATTGCAAACTTGCAATAACAACAGCAATGACTGATTTTCTGTTGGCCACACTAGTGTGAGAACAGAAAGGGAAGGGAAGGAAGAAATACTAGCATTCAGGCACACTGTAAGACCACATTCTTTGCTTCAACATACATTATTGTATCATAGAAACGGTGAGGTTGGAAGGGACCTTTAAGATCATCAAGTCCAACCATTAACCCACCCTGACAAAA